>JAYEPQ010000013.1:25894337-26494337 GCA_036321105.1 Dracaena cambodiana
GCCAGTGGCATTTAAAAGGTTGTTTGGGCAAGGAATAAGTTCATCGACCAAGAAATTCGGTGGTCCGCCAACAAAGAGACAGATGATGATACCAAATTAAAATTCAGTAATATGCAACTATTGTCATATGCCAGGGCATACCCAGAACACGTGTAGAAGAGCTCAAGGGTGGTGCCTGGCATGCGGATCCGCTAGTCATCAATTGAGAGATTGCCCAAGGGCCCAACAATCAACAATAGCCAAGATCCCGTTTCAAGCAACAACCAGACCAATAACAACGTCAGCCAAGAGAGTTCCAAGACCAGGCCAGAAAGAACCCTGGGAGAACCGACGACAAACCTATGTTAGGGCCCAAGAAGGAGCAGGACGGAGGCAAGGGCAAGTTAGACTAATGAATGCAGAAGAAGTTCAAACTACTGGAGGAGTCGTGGCAGGTATGATCTTGGTTAACAATAGACCGGCAACTGTTTTATTTGATTCTGGAGCATCACACAGTTTCATCACTAGCATGTTTGTTTCCCGTAATTTTATTGATTTCACTATCTTACCTGCGGGGTGGAATATTAAGACCGGGAATGGTAGTATCATGACTAATAAAGAGTGTAAACTATGTCCATTAGTAATTGATGGTAAGGAATTTTATGCCAATTTACTAGTTATTAGTGGAGGAGGATATGATGTTATCATAGGCATGGATTGGCTAAGCACCTTCTATGCAGTGATAGACTGTAGGAGAAGGAGAGTAGTATTCCAGATTCCTGACTGTCCAGAGTTTGAATTTGTCAGTGGAAGCCAATCCCTAGAACCAGCTGAATCTAAGGTGTTTCCAAAGGGAGGAGTTTTGGAAGTTATGGAAATAGGAGAAGGAATGATCCCAGTAGTATCAGAATTCTTAGATATTTTTCCTGAAGAAATACCGGACTACCACCATCAAGGATAGTAGAATTTACTATTGATATTATCTCTGGAGCTGAACCAGTTTGTAAGCCACCTTATCGAATGGGGATTGCAGAACTAGAAGAAGTCAAGAAGCAAGTGGGCGAGTTAATGAAATTGGATTTTATAAGACCCAGTGTGTCACCTTAGGGAGCTCCAGTACTATTAGTAGGAAAGAAGGACGGGAGTAAAAAGTTATGTATAGACTACAGAGGTTTGAATGCAGTAGCAATTAAGAATAAATATCCATTGCCAAGGATAACTGGTCTGTTCGATCAACTTGGAGGAGCGAAGGTATTCTTAAGAATAGATCTTCGTTCAGGATTTCATCAAGTAAGAGTCCGAACAGAATATATCCCAAGGACTGCATTTAGAACCAGACATGGTCATTATGAATATTTAGTGATGCCATTTGGGGTAACTAATGCTCCAACGGTGTTTATGAATTTGATGAACCATGTTTTTACTCAGTATTTGGACAAATTTGTGGTGGTGTTTATTGATGATATATTGATCTACTCTACGAATAGAGGAGCACGTTAAACATTTGAGGATAGCATTACAAACTTTAAGGGAACAAAGGCTATACGGAAAATTGAGCAAATGTGAATTTTGGTTGAATAAAATTGCTTTCTTGGGTCATATAATATCTGAAGATGGTGTATCAGCAGATCCTAAAAAGATAAAGGCTGTGATGGATTGGCCTGTACCAAAATCAGTATCAAAAGTTCGCAGTTTTCTGGGGATGGCTGGATATTACAGGCGGTTTGTATAAGATTTTGCAAAAATTGTATCTCCTCTAACTAAGTTGACACGAAAGGGAATCGAATATGTCTGGACAGAAGGATGCGATAAGGCATTTGAAGAATTGAAACTAAGACTGACAACGTCACCTGTATTAGCAATTCCAGACAACACTGGAGGAATGAAAATCTATAGTGATGCTTCAAAACTAGGATTGGAATGCGCGTTGACTCAGCATGGAAGAGTGATTGAGTTTGCATCAAGACAATTAAAACCTCATGAAAGAAATTATCCCACTCACGACTTGGAACTAGCATCAATAATTCATGTTTTGAAAATTTGGAGACATTACTTACTAGGACAAAGGGTGGAAATGTACACTGATCATAAAAGTTTGAAATATATTTTCACTCAGAAGGAACTAAATATGAGACATAGACGATGGTTGGAGTTAGTAGCAGATTATGACTTGGAAATTAAATATCATCCAGGAAGGATCAATATAGTGCCAGATGCTAAGTAGAAGATCTGCAATAGAAAGATTGACTCAACAAAAGGAATTGTTGGCAGAAATACAAAGGATGAAATTGGAAATAATTCTACCAGGAATGATAGCACAACTTATGGAAATGCGACTACAGTCACCATTGATAGAGCAGATCAAGCAAGCCCAAGTCGATGATGAAAGCTTCCAAAGGTTAAAGAGCAAAATTGAGACAGGTAAGAGGCCTGAGATGAAGATACACTCAGATGTGACTATTAGATTCAGGGAGAGGTTATGGGTGCCCAAAGGAGAGACAAGGAAGAGAGTTTTAGAAGAAGCTCATAAATCAGCATATTCCATTCATCCCGGAGGCAATAAGATGTACAAGGATATGAAGAGGTACTTCTGGTGGCCGGGCATGAAGAAAAAAATTGCAAGATATGTATCCATGTGTTCTACTTGCCAACAAGTGAAGGTCGAACATCAGAAAATAGCTGGATTACTTCAACCCTTAACAATTCCAGAATGGAAGTGGGAACAAATATCAATGGATTTTGTTACAGGATTACCAAAGAGCAACAAAGGTAATAATGCGATTTGGGTGGTAGTGGACCGACTGACAAAGTCAGCTCATTTCATCCCATTTAGGGTTGGTCAGTCAACAGAAGCATTAGCAAAAAAATTCATGCAGAAAGTAGTGAGGTTACATGGAGTTCCATTTAGAATTGTCTCAGATAGGGATACAAGATTTAGATCACAATACTGGAAGAAATTGATGGATAGTTTAGGAACACATTTAGACTTGTCTTCAGCATATCACCCACAAACAGATGGACAATCAGAACGAACTATCCAAATACTTGAAGACATGCTTAGAGCATGTATGCTAGATTTTGGAGGATCTTGGGAAGACCATTTATATATGGCGGAGTTTTCCTACAATAATAGCTATCAAGAGAGTATCAAAATAGCACCATTTGAAGCTTTATATGGCAGGAAGTGTAGATCTCCATTATGTTGGAACGAGGTTGGAGAGCGAAGTATTTTGGGACCTGAATTAATTACTCAAGCAACAGAGCAAGTAAAGGTTATTAGGGAATATATGAAAGCTGCACAAGATAGACAAAAGAAATGGGCAGATCGACGTAGAAAATCATTGGAGTTTGAAATAGGAGATAAGGTATTTATCAAGATATCGCCAATGAAAGGAGTGACTAGATTCGGCAAGAAGGGAAATCTTAGTCCAAGATATATTGGATCATTCGAAATTACAGAAAGAATTGGGAATCTTGCATACGGATTATCATTACCTCCTGAGATGGAAACTATTCACGATTTGAACTCTTAACCTATAGTATCTTATTTTTTATTAAACTGAATTAACTTATCATCCTATCTTTAATTGGTTTTATTTTATTATTCTATCTCAATTTGAATTATTTAATTTATAATTCTAGCTTAATGTAACACCCCAAAACTATCATTACAAATTATCAAGTCAAAAGTTTCTTTCTATAACCCTTCAAATTTAATTTCTAAGGGCACCTCCTTGGCATTTTGTGGGGATGAGTTGGTAGAAGAGAGTGAGAGGTGGCACTCTAGTTGACATTTGTCATGCATGCAAGAAGCCTTAGGACTAGGCTAGAGGACAAGGTGACCAAAATGCCCTTAGGTATATATAACCTTATTCTCTCAAAGAGAATTCTTATCAAAAGAACAAAATAAAAATTACTCTTTACCCTTGGTTCTTCTAGTTCGTTGAGTAAAGGAAATAGAAGGGAGGCTTTGCTAAAACAAAAGAGGAGATTAAAGGGAATAGAGGCAAGTATCACTTTATTCTTGTTCTTTCTTTGAATTGTATTTGAGTGCAAGTAGCAAGTATGATCTTTCTTGGAAAGTATTTGATTTGAATTTTGAGTATATGATTTCTTTTCTTTATGGATAATTCTACATCATTTCGGATCTGCATACTTAGCTTGATTTACGGATGTTGGCAGTGGAAAATTTCTAAGTAAATAGGATTTTCCACAACAGAATGCGCAGCTAGCCTTTCAGCTTCGCATTTGGCAATTTTTAGCTTTGCGTTTGGCTATTTTCAGCTTCGCGTCTGGCAATTTTTAGCTTCGCGTTTGGCAATTTTTAGCTTCGCGCTTGGCAATTTTTAGCTTCGCGTTTGGTTATTTTCAGTTTCGCAATTTTTAGCTTCGCGTTTGGCAATTTTTAGTTTCGCATTTGGTTATTTTCAGTTTCGCATTTGGCTATTTTTAGCTTCGCGTTTGGAAATTTTTAGCTTCGCGTTTGGCTATTTCAGCTTCGCGTTTGGCTATTTTCAGCTTCAAGAAAAATACGGATTTATACACTTGGCATGATTCGCAGATTTATGATAATATGACATGTGAATATCAACATGATACATGAAGGCAAGATTATTCATGAGAACAAATTCTAGTATCTTTATTACACGACATGAGAACAAATTCTAGTATCTTTATTACATGACATGATAACAAATTCTAGTATCTTTATTACAAGACATGATAACAAGTTCTAGTATCCTTATTACATGACATGAAGTATTCTTATGATACATGTGTACATGATTCCAAATCTTGATTCCTGAACTCTTGATTCTTGTGAAATGATATGTATACAATTTGACATGAAAGTCCACGTGTTTCCTTTAATTCACGTATATCATATGCATTACTAACATGGAAAAAACTACATGATAGATAGATAAGTACTGTATTGTATAAGGATCCTATTGGCCAACTTCTTGATTAGGTGCTGAGGGCTGGGTGGTATTTAGCCACCGTCTGATACATGAGTCACCATATGAGTGATGCCGGTTACTTGTTTCATTTAACGGGGTCTGACTTGTAGCACCTAGCGGTGTGTCATGGTTCAACGCCATGAGTTAGAGGCCGGGTCCCGGGTATGCACGTGCACTTGTACAATATGAGAAACTGCGCGGTATCTTATCCATCATTGAGTTTTAATTCCAACACTAACATGATACAGACCTGTTAAATTTTACACGAAGCTTGTGAATGACTTACATAGTTCTGGTTACATGCAACATGATTGATATTTACTTCGCTTACACTTGTCACCTTAACATGATTTGTTTCTGCTATTTGAATGAATAGTCTTACTCAATTCATTTTCAGTATTCTTAGGATACGTTTGTACCAACGCAATTTATTTATTCTTTTATTTATTTGTACTGTGATAGTACACGTGTTTCTTGTTTTTGTATTACTTACTGGGTTTAATCCCCTGGGTTTTTTTAAGCCCAGATCACAAAAGTAGAGAAGGGGAGATTGCTCCAGACAACGATTCTTACTCCACCAATCAGGTCGAGTAGAGGATACTAGCACAATACTATTTGGGTACTTCTCACTTCTTGTTCTTATTTCCTTTTGCTGGGCACTGGTTTAACTTGTAGTATTTAACTCTTTTGTGTAAATATTTAGAGCAGTGTGCCATTTTATGTAATCAACTCTCTGTATAAATGAAATCCTTTCAGTTTCAGACATGGTTATTCATCTTGACATGGCAGTAGTTACGGTTATCCCAAGATCATGAGACTGTTGGGTTATTTATAGTATTTAAGCAATGTCGCCCATGAAAAAAAAAAAGAAGGTAGAGCCGAAGTGGGGGCGTTACACTTAACTTTAGTTTTTAATCTTATCCTAATATCTTAATACAGCTTGAATTTAAATTCCTTGTCTAATATGATCTTTCCTTCTTATCATATTTAATTTAAGTTTGAAGTCCTATCTACAGAACTTTTCTTTATTCAATTATCAAATTTATCTTTAATATTCTTCTCATCCTATCTTGATAAGAATTATCTTAGTTTAATTCAAATATTATTATTATTATATTCTAACTTAATTTTATTATCTTGTCAATTCAACTTGGACTTGAATTTCTTATCTAATATGATTTCTTTTAATCCATTAATTTATTCTGATTGGGATTCTTTTTGCTCTCTTTTCAAAAGAAAATCTTACCAACCCAATTTCTTTATTAAAGGAGACCTATTTTCACCTTTTTATTTTCCGTATACGTTAAATGAGGAAAACAAAACCTGTAGAATTCTTGTCCTCCTCTCTTTCATCTCATCCAATCTAGCCATCTTTCAAAGATCTTATCTTTTTGGCTTCGTGAGGATTCATTGATTATCATTATCTGATTTGAGTACTAGACTCACCCCATCAATCATATTATCTATTATTTAAATAGTTTATGAAAAATCTAAATTATTTTTGAATCCTTATTTATTTTGTTGATATTAAAATGTTGCTTAATTTTGTGATTTGACCAAAGGGTATTACATAAATGCTATATGTTAATTATATTATTTAAAAACTCTGATTGTTTTATTGAAATTAAATAAAGATAAATATTGAAATTGATTATATTGAAAAATAGTTAGATATATTTTACTTTGGTTACACTTGTTTTACAAATTTATAAATGATTTTGAGTTATTGATTGATTGAATAAATGTATTTGATGATTAAATTTATTTGTTAATTATTACATGTATTTTAATGTGAAAGATAATTGATTTGATTTTGGAAGATATTTATTGAACTTAAAATTTATTAAATAAAAAAGAAACAATGAGAATGGTGATTGGATTTAAAAAATCAATGTTATTACACTGACTACTAACATTGATATTGGCTACTATCATCATTAATGCCAACTAAACTAAAAAAATACACAGGGTTTTGGGAGAAACCAGATTTATTATAAATGAATGAATGAAAATATATATATATATATATATATATATATATATATATATATATATATATATATATATATATATATGAATGAATGAAAGAATACACATGGTTTTGTGAGAAACCAAGATTTGTTATGGACAGATAAATTGAATGTAATTAATTGTCATTATATCCCATATAGGAGGGTTTGACATAGACTCTAACCAAATTTCCACTATATTCTATGTGGGATAGTTCAAGATAGTTGTATACTGGAAAATTTTTTACTTTATTAAACTTGTGGAAAAGTTACAAGAAAATAGTTTTCCAAATATAGAAGAAAAGGAATGGCAATTTTTTTTTATTTTTAGCTAAGGATCAATGTGGCGATGAAGGTCAATTTTGTCTCTGTTGATGTCTGAGTAACGAGGTTTTCAGAGCGTTAACTTCTTCGCTTTGGAAATAGCCTGCAGGCTCAAGAAAGAAATGAACTTTTTGAAAGCCCAATGCATAAATTTTTAGCATAAGTGCTCAAATAAAAATAATTCCACCTCTTTTTAAGCCCAAAGCATGACTATTTATAGAATTTTGAGGCTCTTAATTATGGTATAACTGACCAGTAAGAACCTTTTTAAGAAGAAATAATTTTCTTGATTTAAACTTGTGACTCCTACTTTAAACCCCTAATTGAAATGTAGATTATGGCGTAATCTGCATTTGACCTTTTTAGCATAACAAAATTGCTTATGTTGATCCACGTTTAGCTTGAAATGCAGGAAACCTCAACCCATCAGTGTTTTTAACTTGAAATGCAAATGGTTTTGGATGTGGTTAACCCACATTTTTTTTATTCGAAATGGAGGTCACTCTATTTGATCTGCATTTGGTTTGGAACATAGATGACTTTAGTTCATCTATATTTTAGACTTGAAATGGAGATGATCTTGGATAGGTGTGAGTTATGCTTTTAATTTGAAATGAAAGTCACTTCAAATTATTCGCGCTTGGCTTGATATATGGATGTTCTTGGTCCATCTACATTTTGGACTTGGAATGCCAATGACGTTAGTCGAGCATGACTTTTTATTTGATTTGGAATGCAAATGGTTTGAGATGACCCGCATTTATCTTAAAATATGATCAGCCTTGGTTGCTCTATCTTTTGGACTTGAAATGTGGATGCCCCAACTAATCTACATTTGGATGGTCTCGATCAAGCATCACTATTTTATTAATTTGAAACGTAGGTGGTCCCAAGAGACCTGTATTTTTTTGAAATATGAATCCCTTTAAATAATTTGCATTTTGATTTTGAAATGAGAATCATTATATGTGAGTATGATCCGCATTCTTAATTTGAAGTTTGAGTGGCTTTTCCTTATCCATATTTTTAGCGTGGAAGGTCCAAATGACCCGTGTTTGGTCTTTTTTTTTTTGCATAATTTTCTTGCAAACAATAGGCTATGGCCAAAACTATTCATGCCATTTCTTAGGGCATGTAGGATAATTATATTACTGTTACCATTTTTCCAGGAGTTTATGATGATAAATTCATAATATTAATTCTATACACCTTTAAAGTTTCCAAATACCATAATAAAAATTGATATAACTTAAAGACACGACTTTAATAAATGGATAAATCATTGCTATTTTTCCCCTTGTTTTATGATTTCTTAACAATATTTTCTGAATTCATATTTTATTATTAATGGTCGCATGACTGACTACAGTTGTGATTATTTTATTATGCTGTTTTATGTGGTTTCATCTATATTTTCTTTTGAATAAAGTTAGTCTATTTGAAAAAACTCAATTATTTTATTTGAAATTGTAGTATTCAACTTTCAATATAATCAATTGTATTGAAAGTTAACGCTAATCATATTATCATACGTCACCAAACGACTCAACTCTCCACGTTTCAAATAGTGGGATGTTACAAAGAAATGAGTCATGAAACTTTTAAGATGTGAGTGACATCTCACAGGTATTATAAGTTAGGGGTGGCAAGTGGGCCGAGGATGCCAGCATGCCGTCATGGCATGGTAGCGATGTGTCGGGCCTGGCTCGGGCTTGTGGCCTAGCACGCACACAGGATTAGAGCCATTGCCAGTCAAATCCGAGGAGTATTTTGTAATTTCTTTTACAGAAATCCCTCAATGACTATAAACTAGTTGTTGGGCAGTTTTCTGCAAAAAAATTGCAAAAAACATCCCCAACAATCAAAATGGCCGTGTTGGAGTTTTTCACAATTTTCTTTGCAAAAATCTTCTCCTCCCATCTATAAATATCTCTTTATTCATCCAAATTCATTTTACCACACAACTTACAACTTTCTTCATCTCTCTAATCTTTACAAATTTCTAACTCAACAAAAATCTACATTCTACAATTCTCACTCTCTCAAATGCAAAACTTAAACAAATCACTTCATTAAGATTCAAACTCTCCTTCCTTAAATTAGAAAGAAAAGAAACAAGCTTTCTCCCTCAAAGAGCAAGCGCGCTCGGCCCTCTACCCTCTCTCTTTACAAGTAAATCTCAACTCTCAAGCTATTGAATAAGGCAATTAAATATAGATATGTATTATAATTATTTACCAAAATGAAATTGCCTTCATATCTAATGGATCCAAATGAATATAATTAATTAATTTGCATTAGGAATTTCTTAGGATAATTCGAAAATGCAATTGAGGCACTTTCTGGGACTTACTACCCAACCATCCATATTGTACTATATAATATAACTAAAATTAATTTAGTTTTTGAAGAAAATAGACATAATCCCATTCTTGTAAATATTATTGGACCAAAGGAAATTAAATTTAATAAATATTTTTAAAATTTTCCATATTTATTTTATTTTGCCACCGTTACAGATCCACGTACTAAATTAGATGGAATGGAATACTTAATAAAATTGTTTCATAAAAATATAAGTTATATAGATAATGTTAAAAAAAATAATATTACAAAAAAAATGGGACTATAGTGACGAGTTTTTAGTGACAAGTGTTAAAGTGGTTACTGAAAGTGAATATTTATGACAAAAAATAAAAGTTGTCACAAATAATGAGTTTTTAGTGATGAGGATAAATAATTGTCACTAAATATATTTTTCATGACAACAGATAAAAAACTTGTCACTCAAACATAAGTTTTAGTAACGAGAACTAAAAATCATCACGATAATATAAATCTTTCAGTGACGACAAAAAAAAAAATGTTACTAAATCATAGTTGTCTATTACGATAACTAAAAACTGTTATTAAAATATAAATTTTTTAGTGACAACTTAAAAAACTTGTCATTAAAATATAGCTTTTAGTGATGAGGGCTAAAAATCGTCACTGAAATATAAATTTTTTCAGTGACAACTAAAAGAACTTGTCACTAAAACTAAGTTATCAATGACGAAGACTAAATATCGTCACTAAAACATAAATTTGTTAGTGACAATGAAAGAAAGTTGTCACTAAAATATGGAAATATGTTCGACTATTTTAATTGTCAGATAAAATTTACTGTGAGGGATTAATATTGTCACATTTTTTTTAATTTTTAATTACTTCTAGAAAATTAACAAATAACAATAAATCTGAACCTTCAACTTTTCCTCGAAGCGCCTCATCTCGGCTGTCCATCAAAATCCCATGGATCAAATAAATTCTTGATCAATTCAAATTATAATACTAGTAAAATTTTAATTTTTTAAATCTAATTATAAATTAACCTCCAGCTGCTTCTACAGTTTAACCCATCGAGATCTCCCTTCACCCCACAGGCCAGCCCTCATCTCCCATGTTCTACTTGACGCACTGCCCACAGCAAACCGCCCAAGCCCAGTGTTCCAGCCCCAGCGCCACTGCTTTAGCCTCAGCGCTCAGCACCAAAGCCCCAGCCCAGCGTTCTAGCCCCTGCGCTGAAAATATTTTAATTTATAAGTCTATTATTGTTTTATATGCAGATCCTTATACAGAGAGTGTAATTGGCATCCTCATACATGAGCTTCTTTGCTCGCGTCTCTCCATCTAGCTTCTTTAAACACAAATCATACTGGAACTTGAATCAGCAAAGGGGATCTCATCTTATTGTTTTTTTTTTTTTTTTTTTTTGAGGTTAAGCGGTGAGCAAGAAGCCCTCCGTGTTCTATTAATAAGCCATAACAGAACGGATTATATAAACACAAACTAGAGTAGATTTCATAACCCACCTAGACATAAAAATAATAAAGTCAAAATACAAAATACGAAAAAAACCACTAAAACAAAATCCACTGCCTTCGATATCGTCATCTGTTCATCTTATCACGTTCAACTCTACCCTGCTCCTGCGTGCAAGTCTTCATTCTCCAGTCCCTGATCGTCTTCCTCTGTATCATGTTCTTCAGAAAGGCACAGTTTTTTCCTGTCTGACAGAAGACTTGTTCAGAAATGTATATCAATATAAGTGTGATAGAAACTTGTAAATATGGAATGCGATCTCATCTTATTGTTAGGACTGACACTGTGAGTGTTATCACAGTTCTGTCTTGAGTCGATTCTGGTGATAGCTGATTTGCTCTGCAGTGGATGGTGCATCATTGCTATTCTTTTACCCGACAGGCCATATTATGTAGAATTATTATTCGGTCCTTGGTGTCTCAAGAACTGCGAGCAAATCTGAAATAAAAAGTGTGAGTACTCTCTCAAACGTTTCTTCTTTGTTGTTGCTTACTAACTTTTTTTTTTTAATCTGTCTATAATTTTTTCTTGCCGTTACATAAAATATCTTGTATATTTGGAATATGTAATTCTTTTGAGAAGGCCATGTGCGTTCATTTCTGGGTGAAAAGAATGAGGAAAAAAACTGTCTCTCTCTCTTATGAGACATCTCGTTAAGCATTGTGATGGACATCTGCATACTCTTTTTGCAGAAGAGTAGGGTTTGGCTATGGAAGCCCTATGGGGAATAACTTCATATTTAGAAGGCTCCATGGGAAGTTTAGCAAAATTTTAGGATAGGTTGTCTACCTTACATTGGTACTTTGAGTTGTGCAGACTGCCAACATGGTTAACTGCATACAAGAGAGGGGTTTGCCGTAAACTTAATAGGTCAATGGAACAGTAGAAGCCTAACAAGTTATGAAATTTGAACTTCTGCAACCGATCGAAAACTAGAATATATTGATTGAATTTGCTTCTTTGTCAGGTTCTACCCAAACAAAATCTTAAAAGTGACTTTAGGAAAGTTGATATTGTTCTTAAATAAAGATCTAGTCTTTAATTATGCTAGCAGTATGTGAGAAGCTAGATAACCACTTTTTAATGGACCTTTTTTATATTGGTTTCTGCATTATCCCAGCATATGCTCACATTATAAAGAGCCAACAATGTGACCCATAACTAAAAGGGCTAGGCGCCTTCGCCCAGATGAAAATAATGGTATTATATTACCCTTCGTATTCTCTACAATCCTAGACCATTGTAATGACTAGCCTTGGGTGTTGCGGAACAAGATGGGGAACAAAGCAGAACATGAATTATTCACATTTAATAGACACCTGAGCAAAAAGACACTTTTTTAGAAGAAGGAAAAGTGATTGAAGTGTCAAGAGGAAGGCTTGCTAATTAATCGTATTTAAAATAGCTTGATTGTCAAGAAGCGGATCTACTACAAGAAAATGGATTTTTAGAGACGACAAAGTTCGTCACTGAATGTCTTCAAGTTGTCACTGAAAATATTCAGTGACGAGTTTAGTGACAACTAAATATTATCGCTTATGTGGCCATCACTGAAGGTTTTTGTAACGACGTTTAGTGCCCGTCACTGAAAATAGTTTTCAGTGACAACTATGATTTGTCACAAAACACTAATTAGATTGTCACTATAACATTTTTTTGTGACAACTAATATCGTCATTAATTCGTATTTGTGACAACAATACTTGTCACTAAAAAGTTATTATATGTCACTGTTACGACTCTTCGGTGACGACTTTCAACATGACTAAATCGTATTTATGATAATAAAACTTGTTACAGAAAAATTATTACATGGTCACTATTTTGACTCTTTAGTGACGACGTTCATCATCACTAAATCGTATTTGTGATAACGATACGTGTCACAGAAGACATGACTATTTGTCACTATATATATATAATATTATATAATGACATTAACTACAAAATAGTGATGACAAATATTGTCACAAATAAGTAATTATTAGTGACAAGTTTTTAATAGTATCACTAAAAGTTAAAATTTGTAACAATGTGTACTGTCGCTAAAATAAAAATTTTGTGACACTATCAATTGTCACAAATAAATTTATTAGTGATGATTTATTGATATTGTTACTGCATCTTCAAATAACTAATACAAATATCTGTTACAAATACAATATATACAATCATTCATATTTTCAAACACCATATTCACAGGAGATATTTTATAATTAGCTGATATATATATCAATGATGTACACTAGAAAAATAAAATTCATCACATAAACATGCTAAAATATTCATAAGAAAAATGATCCAGTCTTGCACAAATTGTAACTTGTTTCTGTTCGAAGCAAAGTATTAAATCCATATAAATACATAAAAATTAATTTTTTGATTGTTATATAGAACCAAAAAAAGAAGCCATTTGCTCTTGAAACATGGACTCGAACTAAGCTTGCATCTCAGTTCGTACCTCTTGTAGTTTTGTCTTCAACCTCTTATCTGACTCATCTAACTGTGTCTTTAATTTCTCATCCGACTCAGCTAGCTGTTTCTTTAATTTCTCATCTGACTCAGTCTGAACTTCTTCTCTAAGTTTTTGAGCCACTTCAACCATCATTGTCTCTCTAGTATCACTTATAGCCTTCTCTATTTGCTCCTGAATATCTTGCCGAGGTATTTTACTCGGAGGCCTTTTCCCTACTCATTTTCCTCGAAAATATCATGATTTCTCACCAAGCACATGAAGCAATATGTCATCACAAGACATCTGAGGTTCATCATCTTGTGTTTATTTCACGACAAACTCATGTAGTTTTTCCTGCAATTAAATAATAATAACTAAAGGTATTAGTAATAATGGTCAAAACAAACTCCAAAAATAGAGTGCAAATTTAAGTTAGAGGGCAAAATCTCAACCAATTAATGTGAATTTTTATGAGAGTATCATAATATACTCTAAAATAGAATACAAATTTTTATATGTGATCCATAGTGATTTGATATAATTTTTGTTGTATATAGTCTAGAGATCACATACTATATCGATACTGGCACAGTTGACAAAAAAAATATTTTGTTTCATATCAAAACTTCAACCAATTACTGTGAAATTTTTATTAAAGTGTAAAAACATACTTCTAAAATAGAATATAAATAGTTAAATCAATCCATGGTGATTTGATATAATTTCTGATCAATTTAGTGCACATCTCATACACCAGTGAACTTCATTATCACTGCACTCTAACTATTCGATAAAATGCCTAAACAAAACCAAAATAAAATGGTAACTTTATCAAAAAAAAATAGTAAAATTGTAATTCTTTACAAATTAGGATGTGGTGCTCACTAAGTCAAGTTGTGTGCTCATAAGCATTTAAACAGACCATTTATAAACCCCAAGCGTTTGTATAGAAACAAATCAAAATTTCGTTTAATGAGTATCCTTAATAGATACGACAATTAACAGCCCTTAGCCCGAGTTCGCTACACGAGATAATGGAAACATCTCCACGTGAGAGGTATCCCCACCCCAAAACAGTTTTCTTCGAATATTTCGGGAACTTCTAAATGGGCACAAGATTTTTCCTAGTGAGCCCAGTTAAAGTTCAGTATAAATATCAAATTTGCCCTATAAAAAAAAATCCCATATTGCCCTTCTTCCCTCTCGCGCAGAATTTTTTTTAGCCCGTTCGGACTGTAAGTCCGAATGGATCTGGTCTGTTCGGACTGTAAGTCCGAACAGATCTGGTTCGTTCGGACTTACAGTCCGAACGGACCAGATCCGTTCGGACTGTAAGTCCGAACGAATCAGATCCGTTCGGACTTATAAGTCCGAACGAATCAGATCCGTTCGGACTTACAGTCTGAATGAACCAGATTTGTTCGGACTTACAGTCCGAACGGACCAGATCCGTTCGGACTTTCGGACTGACAGTCCGAATAGGGGCTTGACCCAATCTGATATCTTCGCCGCTGTCTCACTCACTCTATTAATGTAATAAAATGATATATTATTTGTTTACCCAATTTAACATGACTTTTAGGACTTATATTAATAACTAATTATACATTATTATCGAAATATAGGAAAGGAAGCAAAAAGATGCAATGATACACCGACACACTGATTTACCGACACAATGATACACTGATACAATAATTTACCGATACAATGATACACTGATACACAATAATACACCGATACAATGATACTCCAGACACACAAATATTACGTCACTTTAAAGACTTATATTAATAACTAATTATACATTAATACAAAATATAGTGAAGGAAGGAAAAAGATACAATGATTCACCGACACACTGATACACCGACACAATGATACACTAATACACCGATACAATGATATATGGATAAACTAAATCATTGATACGCCGATACAATGATACACTGCTACACCAATATAATGATACACTGATACATCGATAAACCGATACACTGATACGCCGATACAATGATATATGGATAAACTGAATCATCAATACGCTGATACAATGATACACTACTACACCGATACACCAATACAATGATACACTGATACATCGATACACCGATACACTGATACATCGATACATCGATACAATGATACACTGATACACCGATACAATGATACTCTAGATATACAAATACAATGATACTCCTGATACACCGATATAATGATATAATGATACAAACGTAGTGTTTATATTCATCAAACAAAAAGCGACCAATAGGGTTCATTACAAACAAAAAATATATATTCTACAAATTCTTCGAAATGTTTGAAAAAAACAATTATACTAGCCACTTGAAGTTCCTTACATCATTCATATCAATACACAACTAATATAATCTAATTACTGTCTCCTTGTCTTCCTCGAGAGTTGACGTCTGCTTCTGGTTCGAGACATAAACATCGTATCGGGTGCATTAGGAGTGGATTGATTTTGTCTTTGTTCCTCTACTTGCTCTTCTGGTGGTTCTTCTAACTGAATGCAACCAGTTAGCACGGTTTTAATCTTCGCAATTAGGAGTTTCTTCATTTAATTCAGTATCTACGGTAACTTCTGTTGGCAGTAAAAATTTCTAAGTTAAAAGGATTTTCCACAACAGAACGTGGAGCCAATTCAATAGCCCCGCGTTTGGTTATATTAACCCTGCGTTTGAATAAAATGCGGAGATGTTTAATAGCTCCGCGTTGATTCCGCAGTCTGGCTTGTATTAGCCTCGCGTTTGAGTAAAACGCGGAGATGATCAATAGCTCCGCGTTAACTCCGCGTTTTGGTTATTTAGCGCCATGTTTTGATTAAAGCTCCGCGTAAGCAGATAACCAAAATCTCAAATTGATTGAGATTATGATTTTGGGCCTATCCAAATACCCGAATCAAGTCTAATAAGAATTCCATCAAAACTAAGATATTTGATTGAAATCCTTGATGAATGCGAGTTCTATTTAGATAGAAACTCTTGCATTAACCTGGGGCTATAAATACCTTCCTGGTGAAACCCTAGAGGTCTTCTTTTTTGGCATCGGAAGTCTTCTATCGATCCTTTGGCAATTCAAGTACGCGAGAGAGCCTTGAAGTCTTTGCTGATCATCTTCTGAAATCTTGGAGAATTCAAGTTACGCACAGAGCCTTGAGTTCGTGAAGATCAAAGAAAACCACCATCTTCTTTCTGGAGTTCTTGAGAAGTTCGAGTTACGCGAGAGAGCCTTGAACAAATCAATCAAAACCAGAGAAGATCGTCTATATTCGGCCGATATCTTTAAAAGAGAAGATTTCAACGTACCGATCGTTCAAAGGAACTACTATAGATCCCATCGCCACAGATCCCACGAAACTATTGTAAAAGAGAGAGATTGAAGTATAAAATCCTCTTTATATCTTGTTCACTTCTATTGTAATCTAAGATGCATTCAATGGAAGGAAGCGAAGGAACTTTTGCGACGAACAAACTGGCGACCACAGTGGGAGCCGTCTCTTTCACTTATGAAGAGATTGTGACGCAATCGGACGTTGACTTGATCGGATCCGAAGTAGACACGCTGGTCGTTGAAATCGACCAGCAGAAGTACGAGGAGTTCCTCTCCTCCGGATCAGATGACTTGGATGAGACACGGCACTATCGTCGCATGTACTCCAGTGCCCGAGTGACGGGTAGAAAGGTATCCACCGAGAGACGGGGATCCTTGGAGACTGCGGTTATAGAGCCGGAGTTCACACAAGAAATCCTAGCCGAGGATGAGCTTCCGACTGCCAAAGAAGATCTAGGGACTGGACTGACCAGGACCCAACTCCGGAATAGGAACCAGAGAGCGAGGCGTAGAGCCCTCAAAGCCCGCCTTGGACGCGGAGCTAACTCTAGAGGACGCGAGGCTATGGTCCCTCGCAAATTGGCTCGCGCTACCCACGAGACCAATCTCTACCGCGTTAAACGCGAAGATACAACTTGCCTTAAAAGTAAGGAAAAGCCAGCGTGTGATTTTCCATGCGAGGCTGATATTAAGCCAAGCAAGAGACGCGAGGCTGGTAATACTGGCGAGTTACGCAAGATTCCTGACACTCGCGAGTTACGCGAGTATAAAAATTCTTCAAAGCCAGCGTGTGATTCTGCACGCGAGGCTATTACTGAGCCTAGCGAGAGACGCGAAGCCAGTAAGGGTTGCGCTAGTCGCAGAATACCCAACACTCGCGAGTTACGCGAGTATAAAAATTATTCAAAGCCAGCGTGTAATTCTCCACGCGAGGCTATTACTGAGCCTAGCGAGAGACGCGAAGCCAGTAAGGGTTGCGCTAGTCGCAGAATACCCAACACTCGCGGGTTACGCGAGTATAAAAATTATTCAAAGCCAGCGTGTGATTCTCCACGCGAGGCTATTACTGTGCCTAACGAGAGACGCGAAGCCAGTGATACTTGTAATAAATGCAAGACTTCTGACACCCACAAGGAACGGGAAGATGATTGGCAGATAGTTGTCAGTCGTAAAAACCGCGCTAAGCGTGAAGTTATGATCTGCGTTAATCATAAAGATAAGCCAGCATGCAAGAACTTCTCTTCACGCGGGGCTATTATTCCAGAAGCTAAACTCCCGAGGACACACCAAGCCAGCGAGAAATGCGAGGCTAGTGTGGATAAGCGCGGAGCTATTCTTCAGGCCCGCATGGTGAAACGCGAGGCTATTCCTAAACCACACGAGGATCGGTCCGACCCCAGAGTCAGGGTTGATCAATCAAAGAAGCTTCAGTGGATTCCTAAACATTCTCAAGAGTTGAATGGACCTCTTGATTCCATGGCTAGAGGCACTGACCTCAGGGAACATCTCTCTAAGAAGAGAGGCATAGACCAACTTCAAGTTGAACATAGTTGCCATTGCCAACAACTTGTGACAGCAGTATCAGCCGTGATGGACAACTGTGACTGCAGCAAGAACAAGATATTTGTGTTCGACCGATTAAACGAGTCAAACCAGAATCTTGCTAAGAAGACAATGACCACTCCCCTGAAACAATGGAGAGCTGTAACTTCCAACATGGTAGGAAAAGGGAAGAAAATTGCAGAGACGGATGATGATTCAGAATCGAGCGATGAAGAACCTCATCGTGTTACTCGACTAAGATCAGGAGCCGTCCCGCCCTGAAATTATAAGAAGCTCGCAGGGGGTTCTTACGACGAGGACAGCAATAATTCCGCTATAGCCTCGCCTCCATCATCTATATCGTCTCAGCTATAGAAGTCAGCATCGCATATTGCAAATAAGTCTGACGATATCAATCAGAGATTTGAAGCTCAAGAAAAGATGATTCGAGAGCAGCAAAAGATGATTGAAGGACTCAAAATCATGCTATCGAGATTTGTTGAAGATAATGCCAAAAAGGGCAAAGAAACTCTGAATGAAGAAGAACAGGAAGAGAAAGCCCACTCGATGCATGAGGAAGAGGATAGATTTTCTTTTCATGATCCGCATGGCAAAAAGATAGAAAAGCTGCAGAGTCAACTCGAAGCTTTAATGCCTAAAAAGGAGTTGAAAGAAGCTGGGGTCTCTAGACCGTATCCTCCTGAATGGGATATGATATCTTACCCACCAAAGTATAAGCCACTCAAGTTAGAGCCATACGACGGGAAGGGCCAGTCAGCATATATATTATTTTTTGTCCCAAGCGGGACACTTAATGGGTAATGATCCCATCATGACCAAAGTATTTGCAAGTACTTTGCGAGGGCCTGCCTTTACTTGGTTCATGCAGTTGCCCTCAGGTACTATTAATACCTGGTTAGATGTTGAGAAATTATTTCTCTCACGTTTCTTTGAGGATGACACCGAAATTACGGTTCATTCCCTCCTTGCAACTAGGTAAGGAGAACAAGAAGCGGTTAAAGATTTCATAGAAAGGTTCCGGGAGAAGTCCGTACATTGTAAACACGGAATGATCCAGGAAACTCTAGTCGAGACCTGTCGACACAACCTTAAGACCAATGTGCTCCTCAAAATGGGAGCCGTAGAGTCTAAGACGTGGAGGGACCTGCTCAAACAAGGAGAGTAAGCTGAAGACTTGATTCGCCGAGTCGAGGAATCCCGCGGATCAAGAAGCGCTGGGGGTAGTTAGCCATATACCCAAAATAACAGCAATAAGAATAAAGGGAAAGCAGTCATGTCGTCAGAAGCTGCTCCTCAGAAAATCGGTCCTCCGCCAGAGCCAAAGCCTCAAAGTCAGCGAGGATCAAGGCAAATCAGACCGCAACAAGAAAGGAATTACACTTTCAAGGCGAAACAGACGCATATCCTCTTTCACCTGCTCCAGAAGAAGGGAATGCTAAAACTTCCGGAGAATAAGAAGCCAGAAGATGCGGGTAAGACTAAAGATCCCAATTATTGTCTTTATCACCGGAATATTGGGCACCCTACCAGGGATTGTTTTCCCCTTAAGAACAGAATCCAAGCACTAATAGAGGCTGGAGTTCTGACGCTTAAGGAAGAACAGAAGAAAGTCACTGCCAATATGGCAACCATAATGGTCGGAACCCACGAGTTTCCCGCAGGAGTGACACCAATCCCTAAGGGTAAGATGGTCACGAAGAATCTTGATCCGCACAACAAAGCCCAAGAGGGACTTGTCCCCGTAACTACCCAGAAGGGGGAAGTTATGTGGGTTCACCCTGATTTGCTGGAAGATGAACAATGGACTACTTCAAGAGGTCCAGAGAAGAAACAGGCTGTTAATGCCATTTCTACAGATATAAAGAAAGAATATATATCTTCGGGAGCCTTCACAGATTCTGAAGAAGAACCCGAAACTATGGCCACCCATCAAGATGGGGCAGGCCCTTCCGGTACTCGATCTGGAAAGACATATCTTAAGGACTACACTAGAGTGGATCCAAAAGATATCTATGCAGAACTCGCAAAGCCTGCGAAGCAGAAAGGACTTCGTTTCCAGAAGAATCCTACCAGAGATGAAGGAGCCAAAGAAACCCCCTTCGAGTTTGACATAATTGCGCAGTTGGCTAACATCCCAGCGCGAGTAACGCTTTACGAATTGTTGAGATTATCAAAATCAACACGTGAAGCTCTAAGAGAGGCCTTGGCAGACTCTGAGTCGTTCCTAGCTCAGATTGTCGAGCTGGCCATCGAAGAGCGGGACTCTTGCCCCCACTGTCATCAAGTGAGGAGGCAAGTCCCATAAATCATCTTCTCTCCAGAAGACATGCAGGTGAGGAATATAAAGCATAATAGGCCTTTATATTTCACTGGATATGTCGGGTCCACAAAAGTGGACCGAATTCAGACTGATCCAGGTTCTGCACTCAGCGTCGTGCCCAGTAGATTGATGCAGTTGTTGGGGATTTCCCTTCATCGCTTGACACCTACACACACTACCATCTATGGATTCAACGCTAATAATAGCCATCCTCTTGGTAAGATCCGATTGCGGTGTCAAATTGGAGACTTGAAAACGGAGGTTACATGCTACGTAATTGATACTGATACCTCCTACAATATTTTATTGGGGCGACCTTGGATCCACTCCCATATGATAGTTCCGTCGACTCTTCACCAGTGCATGAAATATTGCGATGAGGAAGGAGAGGTCCGGACACTAATTGCTGACAAGCAGCCATTCAAAGGGTTGGAAAATTACTTCACAGATGCTGCACTCTACAAACCAGCACATGAAGCCTCCAATGACAGTCTTAGCAAGTCTCCAAAGCCCGACGACAGTGGCAATGAAGCCGACACTGAGTACGAGCTCCTTGGAGAAGATGATGGGGGTGATTACGAAATCAACCCTCACCTAGATCTTAGCTTAGGTCTTGATAATATAGTGGATGTAATAGAAAGTGAATGGGTTGTTAATGAAAATGTAAAGTTAGTCTACGAGCATGCTGTAGCTACTGAGTCTGAGCCCTCTTGTACCTCCACCGAAGCGGATGGCCTGACCGAACTTGAAGTTCTGGCGGCATACTATTTGCCCCTCAGGTCTTCCCTCCTCTCTCAATTAAAAATAACCGAGGATCAAGGGTACTTCTTTGAAGTGCCTCCCCGACAGAAGTCCCAAAGGCCGATCATGTTCGGCAAAGTGGCCACGTCGCCTCGACAGAGACAAAGTAGTGAAAGTGATGAACAAACATCACCTCAATTTCACTCATATGAGCAAAGATCCCGACAGATGATGGAGAAAATAGGATATAATTTTACCCAGAAGCCGGGATTAAACTTTGGAAAAGCGAGACGGAATCTCATACCCTCGTTTAGACCGAGAGGAAAGAGCCCTGATTATTATCAGAAGACCCACAGGGGGTTGGGTTATATATCTACTCCACCTTCGTCACCATTAAAAGATGAAGAGAGTTCTTCGGCCAAAGAAGAAACATCTTCACCAGATCATGATTCAGATATAAGCACCGGTGCTTGGTTTCTATCTTTGACAATCAATATGGTTTCAGCCGCGCCAGAAAGCGACGAGGAACCAATTGATATTCAAAATGATGCTTGGGCTAGGCATATGGATACTCTCTGGGACGTCCACTTTGAACAGCGTGACCCGCCCACAGAAGACAAATTAATACAGGTTAACATGGGAACGGAAGAAAATCCGAAACCCATTTTCATAAGCGACACACTAACTCTTTTAGAAAAAGAGGAACTTATATCCCTTATCAAAGAGTATATAGATGTGTTCGCATGGAGTTATGAAGATATGCCTGGGCTTGACCCTCAAATTGCCACACACCGGTTAAATATAAAAGAAGATGTCAAACCTGTTAAACAGCAACAGAGGCGTTTTCGACTGGAATTGATGGAGGCAATATTTACTGAGGTCAACAAGCTTATACAATCCGTGTTCATCCGTGAAGAACAACACCCAGACTGGGTGGCAAACATAGTGCCAGTTCGCAAAAAGAATGGCAAAATCCGGATATGCATTGACTTTCGAGATCTGAACGCTGCATGTCCCAAGGATGAATTTCCACTCCCCATCACCGACGTGATGATCGATAATACTTGCGGTTATGAGAGGATGTCCTTTATGGATGGCTTCTCAGGTTATAACCAAATCAAGATGCACCCGGATGATGAAAAGCATACAGCTTTCAGAACGCCACAGGGGGTATACTGTTATACGGTGATGCCATTCGGATTAAAGAATGCAAGTGCCACTTACCAACGCGCAATGAGCGCCATATTCAAAGAACACCTACGCAGAACAGTGGAGTGCTATGTGGATGACTTAGCAGTTAAAAGCAAAGACAAAGAAGATCATCTTCACGATTTAAGAGTGGTCTTCGATCTTATGCGGAAACATCACTTGAAGATGAATCCTACCAAGTCGTTCATGGGGGTATCCAGCGGGAAGTTTCTAGGGTTCGTAATAACTTCAATAGGAATTTTCCTCGACCCGGAAAAGGTAAAAGCGATTAGCGAAATGCCGCCTCCCCGCAATCTTAAGGAATTAACGGGATTATAAGGAAAGCTCGCTTATATTCGGCGCTTCATATCCAACTTATCTGGACGATGCCAGCCATTCTCAAAACTTATGAAAAAGGGAGTATCTTTTATATGGGATGAGGCATGTCAGCAGGCATTTGATGACCTCAAGGAGTACCTTACTGAGCCTCCTGTACTAATGGCACCAGCCCCTGGGCAGCCCTTCCTTATATATGTAAGGGCCATGGATAATGCTTTAGGAGCATTACTTGCTCAATATAATGAGCACGGCCATGAACATGCCCTCTACTATTTAAGTAGAACAATGATTGGGGCCGAACAGCGGTATACCCCGATTGAAAAAGAATGTTTAGCCCTAGTGTTTGCTGTTCAGAAAATGCGACACTACCTTTCGGGGCAAACAATTCATGTCATATCACGGGTTAATCCCCTGAAGATTCTGATGATAAAATCAGGATCCTTGAATGGCCGATTGGCAAAATGGGCGCTCTTACTATCGCCCTATGACATACATTTTGTCCCTCAAAAGGCCATGAAGGGACAGGCAATCGCTGATTTTCTTGCAGACCATCCAATTTGGTCCAAATTAAAGCAGACATCAGAAGTCAACACAGTTACCAAAGAGCAATCTTGGCAAATGTTCTTTGATGGTGCCGCGAGACGATCTGCTGCTAGAGTGGGGGTTGTGCTAATATCCCCACATAAACATATATTGCCCAACGGTTATTTATTAACAGAACCGTGCACTAATAATGTAGCAGAGTATAACGCGCTTATTATCGGCTTAAAAATAGCTCTGCAACTGGGGGTGAACCGTCTAGAGGCATATGGAGATTCTAAGCTCATTGTCAATCAGATGACAGGTGAGTTTGAAGTCAGACATGAAGCCCTCATCCCCTATCATCAGCTAGCTATTGAGCTAGCAGGATATTTTGAACAATTCTACATATATCACGTATCTCGAAACGAGAACATTTATGCAGATGCTCTTGCCGCATTAGCCGCAACGCTGGCAATCCCGCCAGGTGAAACTAAAAGCATCACCATTGGTAGTAGAGAACTCCTCCACCCAGACGTGGTATCTCAAGCCGAAGAGGTATGCCAGATTGGCTTAAAGTTAGAACCCCGTGATTGGCGATTTCCGTTTGTGGATTATGCCTTGCATGGGATATTACCAGAAGATCCTAAGGAAGCCACCTCAATAAAGAGAAAGGCCCAAAGATTTTATTATGACCATAAACGTCAGACTTTGTATAGAAAGTCAAGAGGTGGTCTATTACTACGCTGCATATCGAAAGCAGAAGCAGAACAAGTGCTGAAAGAAACACATGATGGAATATGTGGAGCTCATCAGCCCAGTCCCAAACTTGGAGACCGTATAAGAAGGCTGGGGTACTACTGGCCGAGCATGGTTACGGAAGCAATGGCATACGCTAAACGATGTCATGCATGCCAAATACATGCCAATTTTATTCATCAACCCCAAGAATACTTGCACAATACCGTCGCAAGCTGGCCATTTGAAGCCTGGGGAATGGACATTGTAGGGCCAATAACTCCCCCGTCATCCAGAGGACATCGGTTTATTCTTGCAATAACCGATTATTTTTCAAAATGGGCCGAAGCCGTGCCCATGAAAGAGGTGAAAACGGCAGATGTGATCAAGTTTCTCAAGCATCATGTCATTTACCGATTTGGCGTCCCTCGACGGATCATTCATGATAATGGTCCGCAATTCATCAGTCAGGGATTTTCCAGATTCTGCAATAAATTCAGAATCAAAGATAGTGCTTCAACGCCGTATAACCCCGCGGCTAATGGGTTAGCTGAAGCCTTTAACAAGACGATCATCAAACTCCTTCGGAAGTTCGTCTCTTCCAATAAACGAGATTGGGATGAAAAGCTAGGAGAATGCATGTGGGCTTATCGCACCACCGTTCGCACCCCGACTAAAGCTACCCCGTTCTCTTTGGTTTACGGAAGTGAGGCTGTCTTGCCTCTTGAAATCCAGATACCATCATTAAGAGTGGCTTTAGCCACAAAGGTGACGACAGAAGAGCGCCATCAGCAAAGATTGCAAGAACTAGAGGTGTTAGATGAAAAACATCTCAGGGCTCAACAACAAATTGAGTTGTATCAAGCCCGAATATCTCAAACATTCAATAAGCACGTTAAACCAAAGACCTTTAAACAAGGAGACTTGGTTCTGGCTGTTAAAAGGCTAATGGTGCTAACCTACAAGACTAAGGGTAAATTTGAACCCAAGTGGGAAGGACCGTTTGTTGTGGAGACAGTATACTCCAGTGGAGCCTATTGCTTAATGAATCAAGATGGCGACAGAATGATGATGCCGATCAATGGCAAATTTCTGAAGAAATACTATTCTTAGTAACCCTGGAGAAACGCGTCTTCTTTTCTTAGGCATGCGCATTGTGCGCCTCTGACCTAAACCTGGTGAGTTTGGTTCTCAAGATTGAACCACCTCCAGTCTTTTTATTAGGCATGTGCATTGTGCGCCTCTGACCTAAAACTGGTGAGTTTGGTTTTCAAGTTTGAACCACCATCAGTCTTTTTATTAGGCATGCGCATTGTGCGCCTCTGACCTAAACCTGGTGAGTTTGGTTCTCAAGATTGAACCATCTCCAGTCTTTTCTTAGGCATGCGCATTGTGCGCCTCTGACCTAAACCTGGTGTGTTTGGAGTACCCGGTTCAAGTTACGCGAGAGAGCCTTGAACCGCCTCCAGTTTGGTTCTCAAGTTTGAACCACCATTAGTCTTTTCTTGGGCATGCGCAATTTGGCGCCTCTGACATAAAACTGGTGAGTTTAGTTCTCAAGTTTGAACCACCATCAGTCTTTTCTTAGGCATGCGCATTGTGTGCCTCTGACCTAAACCTGGTGTGTTTGGAGTACCCGGTTCAAGTTACGCGAGAGAGCCTTGAACCGCCTCCAGTTTGGTTCTCAAGTTTGAACCACCATCAGTTTTTTCTTGGGCACGCGCAATTTGGCGCCTCTGACCCAAACCTGGTATGCTTAGTTCTCAAGTTTGAGCAGCCCCCAATCTTCTTTTAGGCATGTGTAATTAAGCGCCTCTGACCTAAAAAGTATGAATTGCCCAACGCCGATTAGGCAATGGGAAGAGAACAAGTTTCTCGCCAACCCATCATGCTGGGGTAAAAGTATGAATTGCCCAATGCCAACTAGGCAATGGGAAGAGAACGAGTTTCTCGCCAACCCATCATACTGGGGTAAAAGTATGAATTGCCCAACGCCGATTAGGCAATGGGAAGAGAACGAGTTTCTCGCCAACCCATCATACTGGGGTAAAAGTATGAATTGCCCAACGCCAACTAGGCAATGGGAAGAGAACGAGTTTCTCGCCAACCCATCATACTGGGGTAAAAGTATGAATTGCCCAACGCCAACTAGGCAGTGGGAAGAGAACAAGTTTCTCGCCAACCCATCATACTGGGGTAAAAGTATGAATCGCCCAATACCGGTAAAGTAAAGGGAAGAGGAAAAGTTTGGCATTTAAGCCCAAATGTACTCCTCGATAACTCACCATGTTGAGGGGAATAACATGGCTAGCCCAACTCAAACGGTAGTTGGTAAAGGCTAATCAAATCCGTTAATAGCTGGGGGTTTGCTAAAAATCTCATATTAAACTTTAATTGTTATTTCGGCTCAAGAAATTGAGCATAAACGATACCAAGATAAATCGTTTTGACGACAGGTTATTTGGTGGGCAAGCAAATCTGTTTTGATGCCGGCAAATAAAAGAGTCAAAAGAATCATCTTTATTAAAAAGGTGAAGATACAAAAATAATTTCAAAGAAATATCGTAAGGTTCTCTCTCTCCTGTTTACGAAGTTCTTATTACAAGGAAGATAAAAGCGTAAAGAGAGATGAAACTATTGGCCTCCCAGAAGTCTCAGTTGGTTTATTGTCTCGTCCAAATTTCTACGATGAGAAGCCTCCACGGTTTGCTGAGCTTGCCTACGCAACTCATCATCACTTATTGTAAGTTGTTGCTGACGAGATTCTTCTATGGCACGATTCCTGGCCATCTCTTCCTGTTGAATCTGCTCTTGCTGGACAAGCAACATCTCCCGCTTCTTGACAGATTCTCCTAATCGGAGTTCATTTTCTATCAAGGTGGCCCGAGCTCTGGCAATCGTCTCCTGGGCTTTAGAGATGGCCGCCTGACCTTCCTCAATTCCAAAGTTTACCCTCTGCAGGTCGCCAAGAACGGATTCCCGACTGGCCTGGAGCTCTGTCAGCTCCTGAGACCATCTCTCCTCCTGCTGCCTTAAAATATTTCTTTGAGATAAGGATTCTGCCCGAAACCGCACCAGCTCTATCTCAGTGATCGCCTCCACATCTGCCTGACGGAGTGTGTGTAGCGTGGTCACCTGCTCTTCTAAGGCTGCAAGGCGGGCCCGGTATGGAGCTGCTCGATCTTGTCCACCTAATTCTTCAATATTTCCTAAATAGCGGAGTAACAGTGGACGTGTGAAGTTGAAGAAATCGTGGCCAGCAAGAACCATCTCGACACATCTTCTTAACAAATGCATAAAATCCTCGACAGTGAAGCCGAAAAGTCTTTCAAGAGGATTTGCAGTGTCGGTAGGCAAAGTAGGTAATGCCAAAAGAGGTGTCGTGAGTAAGGGAGCAGTAGTGGCTGGAATTGGAGAAGAAGAAGCCCGTCCCTGCATTAAATTCATAATCTGAGGGACCAATAGAGCCAGTGTAGATCTGGAAGAGCTGGAGACCCCAGACGAAGTACCGTCAGTACAAATCACTTGGGTACCCCCACCAACAGGAAGAGAAGATGGGATCACTTCACCTGAAGCTCCTCTGGTGGGAGAAGCATTTTCGAATGAGAATTTCAAATTATTCTCCTCCCCTGCTGGAAGGCTTGGAGTTGGAAGAGTTGCAGGTATCTCAGCAGCCACGACAACGGACGACGTTAAAATTGCTGACTGAGAAGGCACGCCAACGACCGTGGGAAATGTCTCAGTGGAGCAAACGGGCGTTGGAGACGGCATGCTAGGAGAAGGTGTAGCCTCATTAGCAGCAGCTGCGATAATGACTTATGTTCTCTCATCGCTCCCCAGTTCGTCAATTGGGGGAATTGAAGAGGAAACAAAGGCAGGAGCCGGTGTGGAATAATCAGCCACAAACTCACCAGCAGAGCTACCCACACCACCAACGGAGCCGGAATGGTCCATTCTATCGTCAGACTCTACTTGGGTAGTCGAGTGCATTGGCGAGAGAAGTTGATCACCTGCATTTCAGAAGACCAGAAAAGCAGTGTTACGTTAAAATAATAACGGGCAAAAGATAAAATGCTAAAGGCCATACCAGGCGATACAAGTCCAGTTGTCGGACTTGAAGGGGGAGCCATTGTTGTTTCCAGCAATGTACCCGTCTCGCTACCCGTTAGTTGCGCCCCGGGTTCTACCACAAGCTCTACGGCCGAAGGAACTGAAACCTCAGTAACACTTGGAGCTTTAGCAGGTTCATCCTCCCTTGCCAATGCTGGGGGTAGAGCTGAAGCCAACAAGTCTGAAGCAAGTTTGATAGCCACTTCTTGGGGGCTATCAAGGTTTCCTGCGCCAATTTTTGCTTCTTACCCGGCCTTTTCTTTAAAGTGCCGGGCGTTTGAGAGTCGGACTCAGGGAACGACTGACAACAGGCTGAGGAACTCCACCAGCACCAGTATTGTCGTCACCATCACCGGCATCATCGTCTGATTCGCTGACATCCGAAGGCTCAGCCGCAGCGCCAAGGAATTCTTCCATTCCTTTTATCCTTACCCTAGAAGCACCCTGACGGCTAATATAGAGGGCTTCAATCTCTTTGCAACAACTGAGATTGAGAGAGAAGCCGGGCACGTCAGCATTCGCAATGTTGAACCAATTGCAGGAGCTGAGGGTCATGGCCAATTCTGGCACCTTCTGGGGCAAGGAGAATTCACCCTCGGTCTCGCCCGCTGCAAAATGGAACCAGCCACGAGCGCCTTCGTATAAGTTCCCCTCATGAGCGAGATCTTTATTTGGATTGCCCACATAGAGTTGAGAATATCCAAACTGGCGAGCAAAGTGACTCGGAGTATATGGCTCGATCTGACACCTGAGATCTTGACGATACACCAAGTGTCCGGGGCGGATGTTGAGAAGCCACCAAAACGCTCCTGCAGATAAAGTAGTGAACTTATCTGCTCCCACGGCATCCTTCAGCCTCATCCTATATCCTCCGCCGGGAAAGTCAGGAAAACACCGGAAGATCTCGTAATTCTGAAAGCTATGAAGAGTCTTCCGAATCTGGGACATATAATTCTGCCTCCATGAAGAACGTTCATACAGTTCTACAAGGAAGCACTTTTCGCCCGAACGACGCTCTGGTGCACTCATTAAGGAGGGACAGTGCAAGACAAGCCACGCCATCAAATAGGTGTAGGGCATCTCCACCCTAGGGTTTGGAGTTTTTGGCTGGGCAGTCTCCTTTGACTTGCCCTTTCCTTTCCCCTTGACTTTAATAGTAGGGAGGAAATCACGACAAAGCACCCTCAGTCCATATTGCAAATTGCATACCATGGCGGGAAGGAGTCCAAGGAGTCGGCCATATGCGAGAAGAACCGCTGGATATACCACGGTCATTGCAATCGCTTCCTTGGGCAATGACGGCACGACGCATCTTTTGAGCCACAACATCAAAAACCCGGCAATGAGACCTCTGTTGGAAATCGAAAACTGGGCTTGATAGTGATAGCTCTTGAATGAAGTGCCAGGACCGTATCCATTCTCATTGGATTCAGTGGTATAATATAATAGATGGCGGCCCTTAGGAATACGGTGATCAATCTCTGAGCCATAGATGGGTGGATGACCATGGATAATGGCCGAGCTATCCTTAGAATTTAAGTTGGCAAAGAGATATTCGGCCCACTTCTTGTGGCCAATACCGTGATTACGCGCACCCGTCAAGTCAGCGCAAATATGATAATGGCACATCATCTCCCAGTACGTGACGTAGATGCGCTCGTCCCTCGCCAGTAGCATGTTCAATTCATCGGTGGTAGGGATGTACTCCTCGTAAGGGACTTCGCCCATCGAGAGCCCAGAAACCTCAAACATCTCGTGGAGAGCGAACCCTAGCTCACCCACTGGTGTAAAGAAAGTACAGGTCTCAGGGTTATACATCTCCAAGAGGCAGTAAAAGTGATAAGCACTCTGGGGAAACCCGAATTGGACATTCCTGATGGCTTTATACAAGCCAATATCCTTTAAAATGGGCTCGTGGGAATCCAGCATGTACTGAACAAGGCGTGCCCACCACATATTGTTAGAAGAATGAACCCAGCCAGGCATCCTGAAGTCGCTAGCCAGGTACTGACCATCCTTCGCCAAGAACTCACTTAAGAAAGTTCGGGCACGAGATGGGACTTCTCCCACTGGAAGCTCCTTGCCAAATCGGCTTGGAAGCAAGCCAGTAATGCATCTGGGGGAACCGTCTTGATAAACCCCTTTTGCACCAAATTTGCCTGTTGGGACGCCATCTTGCTCTTGAGTCAGTCCCCACTTTAATTCCCGAGGCATTGCCAGCCTCTGAAGATAGACCAGAGGATAGCTACGATCCATTCTAGGCAAAAACATCAACATTTCGCCTGAGTTATATAGCCAAACACGTTCCCCTTCAGAAAGGATCTCATCTGATTGATCCATCTGGTCTCCAAAGAGAAAGGCGGGTTTTTCCACCGCCTCTCTATTCACAGTTTCGAAGGCTGCGTCAGTTATGATTTCTCGCGCAGTGGTGGGATGATATTTGATCAACTTCTCCCTGCGATCCTTCGGGTCTGGCTTGTACGAGGGCGGGATGGTAGTGAAACGGAATTGGCCTGAGGGATCAGAACCCCCAGCAAAGCCGAAGTAATTCTTGTGGGGAAGAGATTCCATCGAATACCCTAAGAAACACCAGAGTAAGAGAAGTTTCTTTAGAACAGAAAATTTCTCTAAGTATGAACGCGCGAAGCTAAAGATTAGAACGCGCGAAGCTAAGAATAGCGCCGCGCGAAGCTAAAAATTAGACCGCGCAGAAGTCGAAATAGCCTCACGTTTTCAGCGCGACTGCTACTTAAAATAGCCTCGCGTTTTCAGCGCGACTGCTACTTAAAATAGCCTCGCGTTTTCAGCGCGACTGCTACTTAAAATAGCCTCGCGTTTTCAGCGCGACTGCCACTTAAAATAGCCCCGCGCTTTAAACGCGAGGATGACGCGATAACTTCGCGTAAGAAGGCAGTCAGAGACTTTTTTTCTTCTCCAAGCCTTACGGCAGGAGTACGGCGATCTCGCCGGTAAAAGAGTTAATCGATCAGTTAAATTTAAGCCAAATCACTCTAGAAATGTTCTAAAGAGTCTCGATGGAGAGATTCTTACCCCCGATAGGCGAAATGTGGACTGGCGCGTCGCTGCCTTGGCTGCCGCCACCACTGCTTGCGCCAGTCGCCGAAGATGGAGCCGCTCAAGAAGTAGCACGAGTTTTGGGTGCCACTGCTGAGGAAAATCGACTGAAAATCTGGAGAAACTCGGTCGGAAGAAGATCGGGTCACCTGAACTCTGATCGCCTGAATCTCTAAGTTTCTGGAAAATTCTCAAATAAAGTGAGGAGGATAAGAAATAGAGATTTCTTTTAAATGAAAGGAACCACCTCTTGGAATTCGGTGCGAATTTCGGAGAAAGTGACTGGTCAGTTACTCTCCAACACGCGAAGCTATTAGCCTCGCGCGATTATGGAAATGCGAAGTTGTTTAACTCCGCGCAACTTTACAAAACGCGAGGATAGCCTGTGCCTTAGCTTCGCGTTTTCATGGAAAAACTTAGATTTTTTACGAGTGCAATTAGGCGCTTCCATCTAAGTTAAAAAATGATCCTTATCCGATCGTTTGGGTATTATCAATCTAAGTCACGCAGAAGAGCCTTAGATTATTTTACCAGAATTATTGACCATCTGTTTGTTGAGCAAGCAAAATTCTTGAAGCTAACAGATAGAGATGAAAATAATTTATCTTTATTCATGAAGCAAGAGATTACAAAGAGGGAGTTATAGCTCTCCCAAAAGCTTTTACATGATCAACTTGTCAATAACCAAACAGTAAGACTTCTCTACGGGGTGTTGAAGCTCAGTTCCCTGGTTCACATACAAAAGAATTCTGGATTTCTCTACGGGGTGTTGAAGTTCAGTTCCCTGGTTCACATGCAAAAGATCTCCTCTGCAAATGTCAATTAGGATCTGTCATCCGAAATGAAGCACGAAGAGGAAAGGAGAGTGCTGCACTGAAGCGCAATTCTGAACTGCAAGTGCTGCAATTCTGCACTGCAAGTGCTGCAGCTCCCTATTTACAGCCCCTTCAGGAGTTTATCTCTCGAAGCCAGAGCTTGAAACCTGCAACTATGTTGTAAAGCATATGCTTCTGACTTCCTTAGAGTCACTTCTGCTGATGAAGATCGATGGACCCACATACATTCCTCTTCAGAAAGGATTGAACTTACTGTAAAAGGAGCAGAGTTTCCAAAAGAGTGAAAACGCGGAGCTAAGCTAACTCCGCGCACAGTTGAAGAAATAGCCTCACGCTTTAAACACAGAGGATGATGCGATAACTTCGCGTAAAGGGGGACAAGATTTCTTTCTGCTCTTTCCTTCTCTTTCAAATTCATCGCGACTGCTAATCAAAGATAGCCTCGCAATTCATAGCGACTGCTAATCAAAGATAGCCTCGCAATTTATCGCGACTGCTAATCAGGGATAGCCTTGCAATTCATCGCGACTGCTAATCAAGGATAGCCTCGCAATTCATAGCGACTGCTAATCAAAGATAGCCTCGCAATTCATCGCGACTGCTAATCAAAGATAGCCTCGCGGATTCATTGAGACTACTAGTAAAACCCCGCGTTTCAAGCGCAGGGACGACACAATAAAACGGCGATCTCGCCGACAAGATAAGCAATCGTCCAGAATAAACCAAGCCAAAATATCTCAGAATGGTTCTTAGAAAACCAAGAGATGAGATTTTTACCTTCGGAAGACGCTGCATAGACTGGTTCGTCGTCACGTCTACCTTCACGGCTGCTGCCATCAACGCCGGCCAACTTGCGAAAAACCAAACTCCTCTGGAGAGACATCCTAATGATGAAAATCTATGGAGAATTGAACGAAGATCAGTTGAAGATCATTCGTGAGTCACTCGAGTTCTCAGAAATTCTTCGGATGAGATGAAGAAGAAGATGAGCCGGAAGCTCTATTTAAACAGAATTTCCGTCGCTTGGTATTCGGCGTTTAAACTTAGGGTAATTAATGACATAATTACTCATTTCACTGAAGACAAAGTGAAGCTGATTAGCTCCGCGTAAGTGAGCGTAACGCGAGATAGACTTGGTATTCTAACTCTGCGTTTCAGTTTAAATATCCAAAGTATTTTAAAATCTGCTGAAGTCTAAGCCATTTTGAAAACTTTGGAGGGGGTTCTGTTGGCAGTGAAAATTTTTAAGTTAAAAGGATTTTCCACAACAGAACGCGGAGTCAATTCAATAGCCCCGCGTTTGGTTATATTAACCCTGCGTTTGAATAAAACACGGAGATGTTTAATAGCTCCGCGTTGATTCCGCAGTCTGGCTTGTATTAGCCTCGCGTTTTGGTTATTTAGCACCGCGTTTTGATTAAAGCTCCGCGTAAGCAGATAACCAGAATCTTAAATTGATTGAGATTATGATTTTGGGCCTATCTAAATACCCGAATCAAGTCTAATAAGAATTCCATCAAAACTAAGATATTTGATTAGAATCCTTGATGAATGCGAGTTCTATTTAGATAGAAACTCTTGCATTAACCTGGGGCTATAAATACCTTCCTGGTGAAACCCTAGAGGTCTTCTTTTTTGGCATCAGAAGTCTTCTATCGATCCTTTGGCAATTCAAGTACGCGAGAGAGCCTTGAAGTCTTTGCTGATCATCTTCTGAAATCTTGGAGAATTCAAGTTACGCACAGAGCCTTGAGTTCGTGAAGATCAGAGAAAACCACCATCTTCTTTCTGGAGTTCTTGAGAAGTTCGAGTTACGCGAGAGAGCCTTGAACAAATCAATCAAAACCAGAGAAGATCGTCTATATTCGGCCGATATCTTTAAAAGAGAAGATTTCAACGTACCGATCGTCCAAAGGAACTACTATAGATCCCATCGCCACAGATCCCACGAAACTATTGTAAAAGAGAGAGATTGAAGTATAAAATCCTCTCGTTTGTTCTTTTTATATCTTGTTCACTTCTATTGTAATCTAAGATGCATTCAATAGAAGGAAGCGAAGGAACTTTTGCGACGAACAACTTCGATTTCTCTCTCTCGTATCGGGCGCTGGATTTATGGTCGAGATGCTGCTTTCTTCCTCCTTACGAGGCCGTTGGTCGAACGCGAGAAGATTCTGCCGGATCCATCTATGTAACACAAAGATATTTCATTTATAGATACTTTTTATCAAAACAATAAATTTTCTATGAGCAAATAAGTAGTAATAAAGTATAATTTGCTACAAATATAATATTTTATCTATTTATTTTCAACTTCTAAACTAATTAATAAATTTTAATATTAACATCTATAATTAGAAAGTAACTACTTGTTTCGTAAATTTTACAACTACGATTACAATATTATACTTTCTTCATAATTATAATCTAAATATTAAATAAACAAAATTAACAAAAAAATGTACTCGTTTAGAATTTCCCGAATGTAAATTATTATCAAACCAAACAAGAAGTTTTCAGTTTTCAGGACAGTTACAGAGCAAATAAGAATAAACAAAATAAAACAAAATTAAATTTAAATTAAAAGAGATTTACAGTAGAGCTCAAAAATCTAAGACCGAGAAGAAATCAGGTAGCTGAGGGTTGAGGTGTGGCAGCGGACACTGAAGGCGGAGGGTGGGGGTGTGGCAGCGGCGGGTGGGGACGGAGCGTGTGGGGGCGGGAGGAGGGTGGGGGGGCCGGGCGGAGGCGGGTGGGGGCGGAGGGGGTAGGGGCGGAGGATGTGGGGGTGGGCGGAGGGTTTGGGTCGGGCGGAGCCGGGTGGGGGCGGAGGGGGTAGGGGCGTGGGGCGGGTTGGAAGGAGAAAAGAGGAGAGGGATCTGGGTTTGAGGGTGGAGAGAAAGTAAGGATTTATGGTATATGAGGTAAGGGTATTTTGGGAATTAAATTGGGCTCACTAAGAAATTTTATCTCCTTCTAAACTTTAACTGGGCTCACTAGGAAATCTGGGCTCACTAGGAAAAAAGTTGTGCCCCTTTAGAAGTTCCCAATATTTCTTAAAGTCACCCGTCGACACTCAAAACCACACCCGCTCATGGATGCGGTAAATATATGGGTGATGTTATGATGTAACGCCAGCGATTTCTGTCTCAGATCAAGTTCAAAACCCAAACAGCAGGCCTCAGTCAAAGGCACCTACAATGCTGCCACGTGCACATACGCTGGCAAGCGCTATTCATTTCGTTTTTCGTCGTCGTCCTCGATATAACGACAGCGGACTTTGGACTTGGACGTGGGAGTTTCCGCTCCAACCTCCCTTGGTAAAAAAAAAAGAAAAAAAAAAAAAGAGAAAAGAGAAAAAAAACTCACAACTCTATCTCTCTCTCTCTCACCCTTTTTAAATTCTCGATCTCTTTCTCTCTCTAAAACGATCTCTTTCTCTCTCTAGACCTGCGCGGAGAACACGAAGCGAATCGCTCTCTATATTCGAATGAGAAGGATCAGGACGAAGCAAAGCAGCAAAGCGGTGGCGGAGGCAACAACAGCTCTCAAAAGGTCTTTCTCGATCTCGATCCATCGCTACTTTCTCAGTGATCATCCTTTTTTCTACGATTTGTTGTTTATTCTGATTTCGCTAGCTCTTTTAGATGTTACATTTGGCTTTAGGTTTCGGTTTTGGTACTGAAATTTTTCTGATGTTTAATTTTAGAATTCAAGAAACCGATGAAACGGAAATTTCTATTAGTTTATTTGTTAAATCATTTGCATGCAAGAAAGTTTTGATTTTGAAAGTCCACGCGAACAAATTCCTCGAGATTTAAAATTAAAAAATGTAAAAAAGTTTTTTTTTTTTGGTGGGAATCGCTTCATTTTATTTGAAAGTCGAATATTCCGTTCTCTTTGATATTGTTATAGTCCTTGCATGCGAATTTTCTTTGTTGACTCTCAAATTTCCTTGAGATTTGGAATGTAGAGAATTTGATTTTTATTCTCTTTATCCCACTTTTGAGTATATTTATTAAAGGGTTTGTTTATTCTATTTTTTCTAATCGAAATTTAGGGAATTTAAAGTGTGTGAAGATGCAAGCTGCTACAATTGCTTCTGCTAAAGGGAGCATAGCTGCCCCTAATCTCAGGAGTCGGACGAGACTGTCGGCGAGTTCTAGTCAATTCCAGAACGGTGGTTTCGGGAGAAACAATCTTTTGATGCCAAGCACTGGGTTTTGTTGTGGAAGTTCGCCTCTGAGACTGGTTGATATGGGAGTAGGGATTGCTCGAGTGAGGAATGGGGTGGAGACTATCTTTAGGTCCAAGGGGAAGTATCAACGGATCCGGGCCCAAGCTGCTGCTGGTTTGTTCTCTTCTCGTTACATTTTATGTGTTGGGGTATTTGGATATGAAAATTTGTTCAAAAATTTGTTATGGATTTATAGTTTTGTTGTCCACCACCTTATGAGAGTATTAGAAAGTCACGAAATGATAACGACTCTTTGACACTCTAATGAGACATAAAAGGTCATGAGATGGTGATGATTTTTTTTTGTCATCGCACTATATTGGTTCTTCCGTACAAAAAGAAGACTGCATCATACTAATCAATCTTTAAAGCATTTGGTCCTGCAGATCATTCGATAGATAATTGTCACCCATATGTAGAAAACTAAAAGATTATAGGTAAATGTCTGTTATTTAGGTTTGGAAAGTTGGGGGTTTTGTCCAATTCTGAATTGTCCAAGTAGCAAATTATGTTTCACCATCAAAGGTTTTTTCTATGGGAAGAGTTGAGAGTGTTCCATATAGGACTTAATCGAGTTTTAGTACTAGAATACCAGATTATTGAAATGTCCAAGAATTTTTGGCCTAGGTGTAAAAGACATGTTTAGTAAAACCCTGCGGGCAAGTCTTTTCTAGAAATACCTTAAGGGAAGTTGGACCTCTCGATTTACGTACAGAATGTTCTCTTTCTTGTTCTCATAGAGTTTTAAGCGCAACATTAGAGTAACCCTCCAAATTTCCTGCCCCAGGATAGAGTCCGTAAGAGTAGCCATGTAGGTAAGATGGTATGGTTATGCTATAGAAAAGTGAATTAATAATGGAGGCACAAACTATGGCAGAGACGTGTATTTGTCCTAGTACCCTTTTTGAAAGGTTTCAGCAGCATGGTTAGGCAAACCACAAGTTCATGGTTCATTTGTTTGAATATGGATGTCAAATTGTGAGCAGACTTGGCATATCTGTCAGTAATATTCTGTCAAGTAAATAGAAGTTTGTACTTATTCTTAGTTCCCATAGAGCAAATCAATTAACTGAGAGTGTAAATTAATGGTCTCATGTTTCTGTTAACAATTGGTAATGGAAGAAAAGGTGCTCAGATGTTAGTGGAGATCAGTCTCTGAATGAAGAAATTCCCAGCACTACATCCTTTTCATCCAAGATCGTGGTACACATTATAGTAAAAATAGGTGTTTATCCTTTGTTAATTGATTTGCTGGAATTCTTTAAACAGAACATTTTGCAAGACTCGGAGCCAATTGGAGCTAGCGTGGTGGCCATCAATTGTAGATGATAGACAGTGTTTGAGTATTTGTTACTACTGGTGATGTAAGTGATTTGGTTAGGATATTGGAGGTTTATTTTATATGATCTTTGATTTGTATCTTCATGTGGAATATGAAATTCCAAGTCTATGCTGTGTAGAGTTAGCCATCTATGTAAAGTAGAACAAAGCTTTTCTAAGTCGGGCTCTCTTAAGTTAGTTAAACACCATACAATAAGGTAGTTAAACACCATACAATTGATTATCCAAAAATCTCTGACTATTCAGGTTGTTTATTGGAGAACTTGGTATGTTATTACTTCTACCAATGTTGAAAATAACACGTTATGAAACTCGTTATGTTGCATTATGAAACCTAACAAAAAGCCAACATTACTTAACAGTCGAAAATAACTCAATGGACTGTAACGGTGTGTTTTTTCTGTTATTTAATATTATTTTACGTTACGTTATGTTAAATTACGTTATATTACGTTATTTACAGTAATTTTTTAAATAATTTTTATATTGATGTCGATTATTTATTTTGACTGTTAATTTTTTTGCAGCAGTTTTTTTTTTTTACTTGGCGACTTGTTGTTTGCTAATTTGATTGTTTGTGGCATTGTTAAATTGCTTATTTGTGATTACATTTTTATTTACTTGTTATAATTCATTTCCAATTACTAAAATATCTTATTTGCTGATTAAATTGAGTTCTCAACTAATCTAAATTAAACAATTAGAAATAAAATAAATTGAGTATTACAAAATATAAATTACAATATTGATAATAATTGAAAATAAATTTGATCTTATTTTCTTGTTGAGATGATGACTGAAATTATGAGAATGAATGTAATTTAATTATGAAGATAAATATGAGAATTATTGTGAAACTTGTTAGAAATTTAGAATTAATACTGGGATATAAAATTTTTTATATATATATTTTTAGAATTTTTTAGTTCAATTTCAATTTATAAAATTTATTTTATATAGTTTTATGCTTTTTTAATTAAATAAATAGAAAATTGCATAACCTACATTATGCGTTACGCTATATGCGATATAACCTAAGAAAGACAAAACGTTACGTTACCATTATCGTTAGTTTAAACATTGACTTCTACTCTTACTTTAAAGGCTATCCTAACAAGTGCTCTGAAAGTAGTAATGTAGAGACGACTACTGTCTAGATTTTTATCGCTATTGATAGTGTTTGTGGTTAATGCCATTCCTTTCTCTCTCACTCTGAAACTGTAAATACCCTTATTTCATACCAGTTCATTGACAGGAAGAAAGTTAAGGAAAGGCACTTTTATATCTTTTTTTAGCAAAAACCTTGTTTTCTCCCTTCCATGTATAACAATTATTTTGGACCACTATTGGGATCAATGCCGATCAAGTTCATGTTGGTTTACCCATTATTCACATAATTTATGAATATTTACATTTAAGATTTTTGGTTAGTTTCCCAGTTTTGCATGTTTAAAAATTTAGACTTATTCACAAGTCTAGTAATTTTCCTTATATATATGCCAGATTTAGAAAATTCAAGATGAACATCACTAATCTAAAGATATTGACTGAAATTTAACTTTTTGTCATAAATATTAAATCTTGTAAAATCACTAATGAGAGATGAATTCAAATAGTTTTAAGATTATCTATAATATACATCTGAAATAGATAAGGGCATATTTGCCACTTCAACATGATCATATTGTCAGTAAACCACTTTACCCAAAAACTTAAATTCTTGACCAATGTATTTCGTTCCACTTTATCACTTTGTACTCCCTCCCTCTTGGGCATTTGGATCACATGGAAAGGTCTCCAACTTTTGACTTTAACTTGGAAATGCAAACTAGAGGAGTCTAAAAAATATATTACATATTCAACACTAGGGTGGTTGAAATCAGGAACTTGTGGGACCTGATGTTATGGTACCTTTTTGGTCAACCATTTTATCCAAAAGCTTAAGATATTGGATTATGCACTTAACAATATGTATCAAGCTAACATAGCACTTTACAATTACTTTGTGTATAGTAAAAATTAACATGGTGAAAATCTATACACTGTTGTTAATGTCTGCTAAACTATTGCCTTAGCTACCTTATTTTCATTAGGTCACTTTCATGCGTAACCTGTGCTTTAATTTATTTGTTACATCCACCCACCTGTTCCTCTCATTGCCTTGGTTGTGTGACTTTCACAATCTCAACCGCAAAAGTTATGTTGTTGCAATTTTCTCCTTCAAGCCGCAATGCGTGGCAACTTTTCCTTGACAAGGCTTCATTCAACCGTCGTTTTCTTTCTATGTCCCGGTGCAATATACCATGCTTTCCTATGTTCTGCCACTTCTTAGAGCCGTGAGTTAAAAGAAAACTTTGATTTTATGATTTTATCATTTGACATGCGATCTTTGTAGAACGCAATTTACTTCTTTCTTGGTGGTTCCAGGGGAGATAGATGGAATACCAGGGTGCATATGCAAGGTGCACAATCCTAGAGGTGTATAAGGGTGGGTACACAAAAAATTACAGAGTGATTATAAAATATACTTCTAAAGAATTAATGGGTATCAGCCTCCTTAAGAGGAAAATCTTATTCCTTAGCGGCTGTAACTCTAAAACTCTCATCTCCTTCTTTGATTAGTCACCATATTGTTGTTCTCTATCCCCAGGATCTACTCATCCAATTTTATGGCATATAGTTTTGGTTTACTCGTTGATCAAGCGGATGCGAAATTAACAATATCCTTGTGATGGATGGGCAAATAAAACCTATACCCTATGAAAGTTATTATGAGTAAACCCTATGAGTTTGTGATTGACACCGTGGTGGCTGATTGAAGGAGGAGGTGGCAATTGTCAAGTTACAGCGGCCAAAGAGGAAGATTTTCCTGTTGTGGTGGCTGTCACCCATCAATCCCATATTTTATTATGGTTATATCTATAAATAGAAACCTTCAAGAAGTGTATATATGCAAAAAATTTTACTTAATTCTGCAGAGATCATGTCTAGAGATGTTATGCATAATCCAAATCTTGGATTGCAGGTATGATTAATTATAATGAAGTAATAATACAAATATAGGAAGGTGGGGACATATAGATGCTCTATAGCTTGCGAATGCTTACTTCCAACAAAGAAATACATGATAACATACACTTTCTAATGTCATGTCACCTATAAAGAGAGATGAGATACATTCAGAATACCTGTGAGAGTTTGACCTTTATTTACTCAGTCCAGAGGTCCGCTGGTGATCCTTTCTCCTCTGCTGCTAAAATATCTTTACTCCCCTGTCTGGTTTCTGGGAGAGTTGGGGGACACTAAAAAACCTGAAACCCATGTATGTATCCAAAAATACTGCAGTTCTGAAAAGTTGGATATTTACCTGCTGAAATATTCAGTCACTGAATGAAGCATTCCTCAATTATTTAATCAGAGTAGACATTCTAACTTACTTTTTTTTTGCTATCTATCCATCAGAGAGCACCTTCTGCTTAAACTATATTTCTACTGGACTCTATCCTTTTTTGTATAACTTCATTTCAGGTGACATTGAAGATATTCCATCTGATAAACATAAAGCAAAATCATCTGGGACAGTTTTGCCTTTTGTTGGTGTTGCTTGTTTGGGGGCCATTTTGTTTGGATATCATCTTGGGTATGTTCTTACTAAATTCTTGCTTGTGTAGCAGAACATTTCTATTGTATTTAATAGTTCACGCTGTTGATAGTGGAACGGGGAATATACATGAAGCATTCTGCAATTGTATTAATCAGGGGTCATTATGTAAAGCTACAGCCTTTCTAATTTCTGTATACATTACACATATGATGTATTTTCTGTTTCAGTTTATATCATGATGAAATATAATAGCAATTCCTAATACATGAACATGATAATTTTGTGTTGAATCTTCACTCTCTATGACAGTGTGGTGAATGGAGCACTGGAATATCTTGCTAGAGATCTTGGAATTACTGAAAACACTGTGCTGCAAGGTATGCAACTAGATATTTGCGAGTGATTTTTTATTTTTATTTCTGTAGTGTGGTAGATTTCCTTCTACTTTGAAAACAGTAGCTAGTTGAATCTTAATGTGCTAGAAAGAACTTATTCTAACTGGTTGGTTTAGCATAAATTTCTATTCCTTTTGTATATTATGCCTTAAATTTTAATACTAGCATACTATTTATAAAACAATCATTTGATTTTACAAAGTTTGGATTGTTTTATTTTATTACCTTGGAGAAATCCTTGTTTACTGTGTATCCTTTTCCTTGTATTGGTCAGGGTGGGTTGTTAGCACACTTCTTGCTGGTGCTACAGTTGGTTCTTTTACTGGTGGAGCATTGGCTGATAAATTTGGTCGAACGAGAACTTTTCAGATGGATGTGATTCCGCTGGCAGTTGGTGCATTTCTAAGGTTTTTCTTTTTCTTCTTATCCATTGCTTGTAAAGTTGATGGAAGTGAGAGGTTCTTAAAGCATATCAGTGTCTAAATTGCTGGAATGTTTTTACAGTGCTACTGCTCAGAATGTTCAGACAATGCTGATTGGCCGATTGCTTGCTGGAATTGGAATAGGAATTTCATCAGCCATTGTGCCCCTCTACATATCAGAGGTGCTGTACTTTTGGCGTTTCAGGAGTTTTTGCTACTTTAAATCTGAAGTAGATGCAGGGAATTCTAATATCTGTTGATGTTTCAGATATCACCAACTGAAATTCGTGGTGCCCTTGGCTCTGTAAATCAACTCTTTATATGCATTGGTATACTGGCAGCTTTGGTTGCTGGATTGCCTTTGGCAGCAAATCCACTATGGTCTGTCTTTCTAAACATGCTTTGGAGCCATCTCTAAAAATTTTAGTTCTACCTGTTAAGAGTTTGATAACTGTGTCTGAGATATAGTGTTGATCGAGTTGTATTCATCTCTTCAATTAAACATAGCTATACATTAACTTTTGTTGGGCCTGCGTGTACATCTCTTTGATATGCATGCCATGAGGTATATATATTGATTCGATACTCCACTGTGTGTGGTTGGCTATTTCTTAGTGATCATTGTTGGCAAGTAGCTCTGTAGCTTGTAGGGTAGCTAGTGCTTGTCATTCGTTTTCCTTTCCAGTATTCTTGGAGCTTATTTGTGCACTACAACAGTCATTTTAATTAATGAATTGGTTTCTTTGCCAGTTTACTTATCCATATATTTTATGAATTGATTTATTTGCCAGTTTACTTATCCATTTGTGAATTAAGCCACTTCAACGTCAAAATTATTGGAAATGAACATACCAGAGATAAATATTATCGAGTAAGAACAGTATTCCAAAGAACAAATGCAACATGTCATATTTTGTCATCCATGCACCTTGTTTTCTTGATGTTCCACCTGATCCTCGCGTATTCCTATGGTCGTGGACACTGTCAAAAAAAATTGTTTCTTTTAGAGAAACGTAAAATTGTGATGTGAAAATTAGAATCCTAAATTGTTGTTTAGTTGATGTATAGTACTTTGCTTGTTACCATAACCATTATGCAGCCATTTGCTAGGCATTGGTTATCATTTCACTTCCAGCTCTACTTGTAGATGCTTGAAAATATGGCCTTCTGAATTCATCTGTATTTATATTCACTGTTCAGGTGGAGGACAATGTTTGCCATAGCTATTATTCCCTCTGTCCTATTGGCATTGGGTATGACAGTTTCTCCAGAAAGTCCTAGGTGGCTTGTTCAGGTTCTTTTTTCGATGAAAAACTTGTTGGTTTTTTTTTTTCTTAAATTGTATATACTATATTGTTAGTACTGCATTTGCAATTTATGATGCAACAATCATTACCTTCTCAGTTCTTAAATGTTCTACAATGCAGCAAGGAAAGTTATCTCAAGCTGAAACATCGATAAAAACACTTTACGGGAAAGATAGAGTTTTTGAGGTCATGCGCGAACTAAAAGCAGGTGGCCAAGGTTCTACAGAACAAGATGCTGGTTGGTTTGATCTTTTCAGTAAACGCTACAGAAAAGGTATTTCAGGTGTCGTAGATTTGGTTTATCGCATCTACATGTTATGGTTGTACTTAGTAGCACTTTTGTTCTACACTTGGTGTTTGTACTTCTAGCATTTTGTTCTACTGAAGAAGATGCTGGTTAGTTTGATCTTTTCAATAAATTTTCTATAGAAGGAGCTTTACATGTTTTAGTCTTCTAGACTCGGCTTTTTTAGCTTTATCTAGTGTTGTGTAAAACTTTTCAGATATCTGATCTAATCCTCGTGAACATCCATGTTTCAGTCAATATGTCACCAAGAAGCATCTCTAACTTTCAACCCTATGCCCAAAAAAATTATAGGCAATCACTTGGTCATGATCTATATACACATACACAATCCTTAGCGATTTTTGCAAGGTTTTAACTATTGTAGACCACTAAAGTAAGTAACTAACCCTTTAGGCTATCCACTTTATACGTACTTAATGCGCAAATAGAAAATTTAAATCTATATGATTTTTTTTTTATTTTTGTATTTGGGGCCTTTAGAGAATGCAAATCTACTTAATGGAGTGGAAATTCAATTAAGCTTTCATTTATTGGATTTGTGATTGTATCGCCCCTGTTTTTCAGCGTCTTCCCAAAACGAAGGGCGCAACTCAAAATTTATACTAGACAATCCAACAGTCACAGGATTAACTACTGGCACATTCAGATTGATAAATAACACGTCTGAAACTGAAAATATTTTATTTATACAAGAGTTAATTACATAGAATGACGCACTGCTCTGAATAGGAATACAAAAGAATCAAAAGAGAAAAACAGTGCCCAGACTAAAAAAAACATAAACAAAATGTACAATGTTTCTCCATAAAGTACTTCACTGCATACTATCTCTCAGTCTGTTCAATAAAGTACGAGTCTTCAGTTTGGACTGGTTCTCCTTCTTTGCCTTCTAAATCTGGGTTCAAAATTTAGGAGATTAAACCTAGCAAGTAATATAAAGAAAATAATATATGTACTATTGCAGTACTAGAGATATAAAGTATGCGAATAAATTGTGTTAGTGTTAAACGTGTCACGTGAATAATAGAAAATAAAATAAGCAAGATTGTGTATGTCATTTGCAAATAGCAGGTAAATATTTTGTAAAAATGACAAGTCTAGGTCACGTTCTTATTAGTATTTGAAACTAAATGATGGATAAGATGATGCGCATTTTTCATTATTACACAAGTGCCCGTACATGCTCGGGATCCGGCATCAATACTCATAGCGTTGAACCATAACATGCCGTTAGGTATAACAATCCAATCCCAGTACTGTATTACAATAATGGACATACCACTCTTGGTATCAATTATCAATCAGTGATCTAGTAATCACCCAGACTGCTGTAGTAAAAAAATCCCAGCCTCAATTTAGAAGTTGGCCAACTCTGTCCTTGTACAATACGGTTCTTATCCATTATGTAGTTTTTCCAATCTCTATGTTAGTGATACATGATGTACATGAATTAATGGAAAGACATGACTTATCATATTAGGCTATGTATATGTCTTTTTACAAGAAACAAGAATTCAGAAATTAAGATTTAAGATCATGTACATACGTATCACGATAATACTTTATTTCCATATGATCAAAATATATGAAGTTTGTCATCATATTCACATGAATGGTCATGCTCATCGTGTATCAAGTATTTAAGTAATTTATTCAAACATATCATGTATTGGGTTCAAGTATTTATACTATGTATTACGTGTCATATATCACATAAACTGTATCATTCATACAATTATTATATAATACACTTTATCATTGACAATTATCACATATCATGCATCATGTTATCTATCATGTAGTTTCTCCCATTCTCACGTTCATATTCAAGCCCAATTCGGTTCTTTCTTTTTCTTTGAAGAATTCCAATTATATATATTTATATATGTTTTTTTTTAATTAATTTCTAATTAAAGTCCAAGCCGAATTCAAGTCCAAGTCCATCAATTATTTATTTATTTTATTACTATTATGATTATTATTATTTTTTAATCCAGCCCAAGCCCATTGCACATTCTTCTTCTTTTTTTCCTATTCAGCCCAAACCCAAACCCACTGCATTATTTATTTCATTCAGCCCAAGCCCAAGCCCACTATACATTTTTTTTCTTTAACTGCAGCCCACTGCACATTTTCTTGTTAAAGCCTACTGCAACCTAACCCATTACATCAAAACTCTCTCTTGTCTCTTTGTTTAACTAGGCTAGGCCGAGCCTAGCCCACTACTATCTCTTCTCTTCTTCTCTTTTTTTTTCAGCCGATCTCTTTTCTTCTTCTTCTTTCTCTTCTTTTTTCTCTCTTTTTTTGTTATTTTATTTTATTTTTACCTATTTACAAAATTTATTGTAAGAAAACTAGTAATACACAATATGGATATAATTATGAACATAATCAACTTCCTACATCACCTTGTATGAGCACTCCCCTACTACAATAGTATAGCTAAATGGCTAAAAAAAATAAAACGCTAATAACCCCAATCTTAATTTAATAAAATGACCAATATTTAGTCATTTCTACAATAAATATAATCAGTATAAAAATTATATAATTAAAGGAAATCATCAATTCTACGTGTACCAGAAGAAGAGGAGTGTTACTTACATTGAGTTCCTTTTAAATTTTCTTCAATTTCTTAAATTCCCTTTCACCTTCTTTTTTTTCTTTTTTTTTTCCTTCTTTCTTTTATAAAATCACCTGAGCCTCTATTTCTCTAGCTCTCGGGTGTTTTGAGAGGAGAGGAGAATATGGTGTAGCTTCTTTTGTCCTTCATTCCCTTTAATATGCTAACACTCAAAAACCCAAGTCTCCCTAAGTTTGACATGTCATGAAGTCCTATGCCACCACAATTTTGGTGGAGACAACGCAGTGATGGGGGCACCGCCTCAAATAAATAATTCAATTAGTTATCTTATTTATTTATTTAATAATTTAATAATTTCGGTTCCGTATAACGTTTTTCAAATGCTACCAAATTAATACAGGGCGTAGTGCTCAATGAGAGAAACGCTATAAAATTATCCATTTGTTATTTCGATGTCCGGAATAAAATAACTAAAATTCAGAAGTAATTAGAAGGGCAGTTTAATATTATTAAATTAGCAAATTTGGAAATATTTTTTGGGCTTGCAAGGAAAATTTATAAAAATCCTAAATATTAGAAAACTAATAACCGCGAAGGTCGAATGTCATTTTGAGTCACAGATTTAAAGTTACATCCACTGAAGGTTATTTCGGTGTCCAAAATTGAGTTCGGTAGCCTTATTCGGCACGATCGGACTCAAAAGAGAGATACATGTAGCTTGAACTTTGGAATATTACATTCTACCCACCTAACAAAAGAATTTCGTTCTCGAAATTTCAAATCGAAAGACATGTCACTATATATAGATATTACTGATAAAAAAAAATTCAATTGTCGTATCTTATCATGAGAAAAAGTATAGTATTTTATCCTAATGTCTTTCTCAAGCTCCCAAGTGTAATCTCTTGATGATTGTATATCCAATAAAATAAGAACTAATTATATTACTTGATTTTTTAAGACTTTCTCCCATCGGTTAATAATTCTTACATGTCGCTTATCGTATTTTAAGTCTGATCTCAAATTCACTTTTAATAGATTCTCTACTATGTACTTTCACTTAAGCGCTTTTTCAACTATGATACATGAACTACATCACGAACGATTTCCGTCTTTGGAAGGAATGATAACGGGTAGGCAAGATTTCTAATTTGTTCTCGAAATTTTATTTGGAAGAAGAAACGCAAAAGCAAGATAGAGTTTAATCATAAATAGCTGCTAGCAATTTGGAGTGCTACACCATCCTGATTAAGTAAAGGGATAAGATACATATGATAAATATTTTTATAGAGTCCATTCTCAAAGTCCTATTACATATTATAATGGATTCTAGAAGAGAAAATAAATTTGAACTATTACAATACCAACGTAACAAGACTATGAATGGTAGGGATATAAGATAAGAAATGAATTCATGACTAATTACAAAATTCAATCACACAAAACGATCTTATCAAGTGATTGCAATTGCTGGCACCAAAGAATCATCTCTACAATTGCCTTGCCGGTTTAATAAGACTTGTGATATACAAAAAGTTTAAGACATGAATCGTACTATGATAATGTTCAGTTGGAAGATACAAAATATCAAATAGGAATTACCAGTAAAAGTAATGGAATAAGATGATCATTTGGGAAGATAAACTTAACTTGAGTAACAAGATATAATGTCATATTCTGGCTTGATAAAATTTATCTTCTTTAATTATAGTTCGTTATCAATTTCTTGTTCTCTACTTTCAACTTGACTAATTCTATAAAATTCTCAGCCTTCTAAGATCTCTTTATATCTTTACATTCACTCTTCCGCATATTGTTTTTTATCTCCTAGTCCATTTGCCTAGTTAGCCTTGCCAACTATGCTTAGTTTGCAAAGTTTACCAATTTTGATTATTTCAATTTATCAATATTTCTGACTTAATTCTTCTTATTTTCTTAGAAAAATGCAAACTCAAAGTCATATCTCCTATGCTTAATCTCCTCAATTTTTGTTTTGTTTTTTTTTTTAAATTCCAGCGATGACATTCATTCTTCTTTTTCTTAGGAAACTTAAGAATAAAATCCAAATTCAATCACTTTTCCATTATATATCAACACACGTCCCAATTCCTAATTTGAAGCTTCACTATGATTTTCATTCCTCCAGAGTTGTCTGGAAATGAGTGATACGGATATTGTTAGCCTTCATTTCAATTCTTCAAATACCTTGTCACACTTTTCCTCCAGAGACATTCCACTCCTTTTTCGGTCTGTTTATTTAAAGTGATACAGTCTTACAAGGTTCTATACAAATGTTCAATAATATCCAGGTATTACAAAAAAATTCGAATCCTAGATACTGATTTTGTCACATGCCAATCCATTATAGCTCCTATCTTCTTAGGGTCGGCTGATACACCGTCTCCAGAAACTATATTACTAGGAAAACAAATTTATCCAACCAAAATTCACATTTGTTCAATTTTCCATATAGCTTATGCTTTCTAGGAGTCTAAAAAACTATCTTCAAATACTCAGCATGTTCTTCTCTATTATTGGAATAAATTAATATATCATCAATAAATACCACCACAAATTTTATCTAGATACTGAGCAAAATTATAGTTCATCAAATTTATAAATACTGTTGGAGCATTAGTCACCCCAAATGGTATCACCAAATATTCATAATGATCATATCTGGTTCTAAATACAATTTTTGAAATATTTTCTATTCGAACCCTTACTTCATGGAATTCCGAACAAAGATTTATTCTCGAGAATACTTTTGCTCCTCTCATTTGATCAAACAGATCAGTTATCCTCGATAATGGATATTTATTCTTGATTATTATAGTATTCAAACCCTTATAATCTATACACAATTTTTGACTCCCATACTTCTTTCATGTTAATAATACTGCAATTTTTGACTCCCATACTTCTTTCCTGTTTATAATAATGGAGCTCGGTGAAACACTAGATTTCACAAAATTCAACTTCAATAACTCATCTACTTGTTTCTTAACTTTTTTTAATTTTGCAATTCCCATTCGAAAAGGGGTTTACAAACTGGTTCAGCTCTAGGGATAATATCAATAGTAAATTCTACTGTCCTTACTAGTGCAGTCCAAGTATCCCTTCAGGAAATATATCTAAAAATTATGATACTAAGATTATTTCTTTTTCTATTTCCATTTCTTCCAAAACATCTCTCAGGAACATCTTAGATTCTGCTAGTTCTAAAGATTGGCTTTCACCAATAAACTCAAAATCTGAACGACCAGAAATCTAAAATATTACTCTTTTTTTCTGTAATCTATCACCATATGGAAGGTACTCAACCAATCTATGCATAAGATAACATCATATTCTTCTCCATTGATAACTAGAAAGTTGGTATAAAAATCTTTACCATTAATCACTAAGAAACATATTGGTCGAAAATTGAATCGATATTATTCCACAACGGACAATATAAAGATCAATAATGGAATTCCAAAGATAAATATTTCAAACAAATATGATATGGTAGGATAGACACGATATTAGAGCAGATAGATATCAAAAAATAAGGAATAATTATCAAGAATAAATCACAGATATATTCTTATGTGGCAGTAGTCATATAGTCTTCCACCTAAATCTAGGCTCTGATACCAATGTGTAATGCCCCTGTTTTTCAGCGTCTTCCCAAAATGAAAGACGCTACTCAAAATTTATGCTAGACAATCCAACAGTCACAGGATCTTGGAACAATCTTAACTACTGCCACATTCAGATTGATAAATAACACGTCTGAAACTGAAAATATTTTATTTATACAAGAGCTAATTACATAGAATGGCACGCTGGTCTGAATAGGAATACATAAGAATCAAAAGAGAAAAGCAGTACCCAGACTAAAAAAAACATAAACAAAATGTACAATGTTTCTCCAGAAAGTACTTCACTGCTTACTGTCTCTCGGTCTGTTCAATAAAGTACGAGTTTTCAGTTTTGGCTGGTTCTCCGTCTTCGCCTTCTAAATTTGAGTTCAAAACTCAGAGGATTAAACCCAACAAGTAACATAAAAAAAAAGATATGTGTACTATTGCAGTACTAGAGATATAAAGTATGCGAATAAATTGTGTTAGTGTTAAACGTGTCACGTAAATAATAGAAAATAAAATAAGTAAGATTGTGTACGTTATTTGTAAATAACAGGTAAATATCTTGTAAAAATGACAAATTTAGGTCACGTTCTATTAGCATTTGAAACTAAATGATGGATTAGATGATGCGCAGTTTTCCGTATTGCACAAGTACCCGTACATGCTCGGGATCCGGCCTCAATACTCATAGTGTTGAACCATGACATGTCATTAGACATAACAATCCAATCCCCGTATGTTATTACAGTAACGAACATGCCACTCTGGGTATCAATTATCAATCGGTGATTTAGTAATCACCCAGGCTGTTGTAATAAAAGATTCCCGGCCCAATCAAAAAGTTGGCCAACTCTACCCTTGTACAATACGATTCTTATCCATTATGTAGTTTTTCCAATCCCCATATTAGTGATATATGATATACATGAATTAATAGAAATACATGATTTATCATGTCAGGCTGTGTACATGTCTTTTTATGAGAAACAAGAATTTAGGAATTAAAATTTAAGATCATGTACACACATATCACGATGATACTTTATTTCCATATGATCAAGATATATGGATTTTATCATCATATTTACATGAATGATCATACTCATCGTGTATCAAATATTTAAATAATTTATTCAAACATATCATGTATTGGATTCAAGTATTTATACTATATCTTACGCATCATATATCATATAAACTGTATCATTAATGCAAGTATTATATAATACACTTTATCATTGACAATTATCACACGCCATGTATCATGTTATCCATCATGTAATTTATCCCATCCCCGAATTCATAATACATTATGCACATTGGTTTATAAACATCACAACATAATCAATTTATATTATATTTATTTGTTTATTTTCCTTTCTCTTATCTAATTATGTTTCAAACTTGCTCGAATGCCTTCTTAGCCCAAATACCTTTTTAGTCCAAAGTCAAACTCTTATGCAAATACTTTCTTAGCCCAAACTCAAGCCCCTGTGCAAATACCATTTTAGCCCAAATTTAAGGAGCCCGTTTGCAAATTCAAGTCCAATTTGGCTCTTTCTTTCTTTTTCTTTCAAGAAGCCCAATTTGCCTCTGTCTTTCTTTTTCTTTCAAGAAGCCCAATCGAAGCCCAATTCGGCTCTTTCTTTCTCTTTCTTTGAAGAAGCCCAATCATATATATTTCTATATATTTTTTTGATTAATTTTCAATTAAAATCCAAGCCCAATTCAAGTCCAAGTTCATTAATTATTTATTTATTTTATTATTATTATGATTATTATTATTATTTTAATCCAGCCCAAGCCCACTGCACATTCTTCTTTTTTTCTTCTTGTCCAGCCCAAGCCTACTGCATTATTTATTTCATTCAGCCCAAGCCCACTGCACATTTTTTTTTCAACTGTAGCCCAGCCCACTGCACATTTCCTTATTAAAGCCTACTGCAGTCCAGTCCATTACATCAAAACTCTCTTCTCTCTCTCTCTCTCTTACTAGACTGGATCGGGCTCAGCCCACTACTATCTCTTCTCTTTTTTTTTCTTCTCTTTTTTTTTTCAGCCCATCTCTTTTCTTCTTCTTTCTCTTCTTTCTTTTCTCTCTTTTTTTTGTTATTTTATTTTATATTTACCTATTTATAAAATTTATTATAAGAAATCTTGAAATACAAAATATGGACAAAATTATGAATATGATCACCTTCCTATGTCACCTCGCATGATCACCCTCCTGCCACAATAGTATAGCTAAATGGCTAATAAAATAAAATTTCTAATCTGAACCCAAACTTAATTTAACAAAATGACAATATTTAGTCACTTCTACAACAAATATAATCAACATAAAAATTATATAATTAAAGGAAATCATCAATTCTATGTATACTAGAAGAAGAGGAGTGTTACTTAAATCGAGTTCCTTTTAAATTTTCTTCAATTTCTTGAATTCCCCTTTCTCTCCGCTTCTTCTTTCTTCCCCTTTTTTTCTTTCTTTTTTTTCCTTCTTTCTTTTATAAAATTACGTTTCTAGCTCTCGGGTGTTTTGAGGGGAGAGGAGAATATGGTGTAGCTTTTTTTGTCCTTCACTCCCTTTAATATACTAACACTCAAAAATCCAAGTCTCCCCAGGTTTGACATGTCAAGAAGTCCTATGCCACCGCAATCTTGGTGGAGACAACGCAGTGATGGGGGCACCGCCTCAAATAAATAATTCAATCAGTTATTTTATTTATTTATTTAAAAATTTAATAATTTCAGTTCCGTATAACGTTTTCCAAATGCTACTAAATTAATACAGGGCGTAGTACTTAACGAGAGAAATGCTACAAGTTCCGTATAACGTTTTCCAAATGCTACTAAATTAATACAGGGCGTAGTGCTTAACGAGAGAAATGCTACAAAATCATCCGTTTGTTATTTCGATGTCCGGAATAAAATAACTAAAATTCCGTAGTAATTAGAAGGATAATTTAATATTATTAAATTAACAAATTTGGGAATATTTTTTGGGATTGTAAGGAAAATTTCTAAAAATTCTAAATATTAGAAAACTAATAACTGCAAAAGCTGAATGTCATTTGAAGTCACGGATTTAAGGTTACATTACCGAAAGTTATTTCGATATCTAAAATTGACTTCGGTAGCCTTATTCGGCACAATCAGACTCAAAAAAGGGATTCAGGTAGCTTAAATTTTGGGATATTACGGTGATACAAACACATAGAAATCAAGTTTTTCTAGATTAGGGATAAAGTTAAGATTGGATTAGGGATTTAGTTAGGATTTTAAAAAAATTGTTTAGAGTTGTTTTTATCTTGTTACACATAGGATTTGCTGTATTGCTTATAAAACTCTAATTTTAATCAGAGATTGAGGTTGAAAAAATAAGAGCATGCATTTTGTTCTTCTAAATCTTTTTCTCAAGTGATTCGTGAGTATGCGTGTAATTCATCTGGATGTGAGATCAAAAAACTTAGTTTTTCTCTAAATCCCTAATTTCTTTCCCAATTTTCACCAAAAATCCTAATTCCCCTTCCATCCTGCTTTAAATTGGTGTTAGAGCTCAAATTCACCATCTCAATTTTTTTATTCTTCCACCCTTTTGTTTTATTTATAAGTAGATCTAGAAAAAAAAAATCAGAAAGAAGAAGGAAAAGAGAAGATTAGTAGAAGAAGAAGAAGAACAGAAATGAAGAAGAAAGAACAGATCAGAAGAAGAAAAACAGAGAAAGAAGAGGAAAGAACAGGTCAGAAGAAGAAAAAAACATTGGCTTGATCCGAGCCGAATTAGCCAATCTCGGCTAATTTGAGATGGCGTCAGAGCCAACATCTTGAGCCGAGCCGATAACGGCTGATAATGGCTTGTCCGAGCCGATCCTAAGCCGCTTGAGCCGCCATAACCATATTGGAGCCATATTAATTTGGACTATTTTCCTGGGTTTTCGTAGAATTTCTGACTTCAAGCTTCATGTACGAATCTCAATGACCCTTAAAAGATTTCTGGCTCGGGTGTGAACTACTCTACAGTGCCGAGATAACTTCTAATTGCAACGATCATTTGATTTGTTAATTTCTGCATTCAATTCTTGTAATAGACTTGGAAATATTTATTGTTAACTATACTTTGCCACGAGATTTTCTTTTGTGGCATTTTATCACATAAATAAGAATGGAATTTCCCTGCATATAGCAACTCTTAGCCATTAGAGTGTCTTATTTTGATCATGTAGTTATACATTTAATTCTGGTGTCTAGGATTTTACATATTCATTTGTGTGTTTGATTGCAACTGCTTATAAAATAGTTATTGCATGCTTCATAATGGTAAAATTTTTAGAGAAGTAATGAATCTCATTGAAGTCTTGAATAAGTTAAATGAAATTATGGACACTACTCAAAAACTTCCAATTGGCCTAGATGTAATATTACACTTCTTGAAAATTTAGAAACACAAGTCGATGGACAACAACCTACTAGACATAATCATAGGAATGAGGGTAGGCCAGAAATGCATTATAAAACTGGAAGAGGTGACACTTTTGAGGATGAACTACCATGTGATGATATCACAGGTAAAATCAAGGTAGATGTCCATTCTTTTGACGCACTTATGATCCCAACGTTTCTGTGATTAGTTAGCAGATATGGACTATCTTTTTTATGAGTATGGGTATTAGAAGTCCGAAGGTCCGTTTTGCTAAGATAAAGCTATAAGGATAGTGAAAGTGTACTGGATGTCTATTGAAAGACGATTAGCAAGAGAGAGCGACAGGAACCATTTGGAATATGGTTTGAGATGAAAGGAGAGGTTCGAAAGAAATACCTCCTTCTAACTTTTAAGGACCGCTTTCTTGATCATCTATCTAATTTAAGATAGAGAAATATGAATGTAACAGAATATATGCATCAGTTTGATGAGTTCTTTGTACAATGTAATATCTAGAAGATAATCATCTAACAGTTTTACGGTTTCGCACTGGACTCAAACCCGAGCTCAAGCGTGAAGTGATCACGTATTTTTTAGATTATGTTGAGGATGTATTTCATGCGCTCTCAACTACGAGACATTTTTGCGCACATCTTCAGATAAAAAGTCCACTTTTAAAGCCGTTGAGTATCCTAAGCAACAGTCTGACACTAGTGCTGCACACACCAATACTATTCCTAAGGATATAAAGGGTAAGACGGTGACTAATGAGTCATCAAATGTTTTAAGTGTTATGGTTTTGGTCACTTTGCTTATCAATATCCACAAGGAATTTATTGATTGACAAGGTCCATAATGAAGATGAACATGGGATTGAAGAAGAAATCTGATTCTCAAGGAGATTTTAATGATGTTCCAGATGATTTAGTAGGTACACATTTATATATTAGGTGCTCTTATACTGTATATAGAGATGAGACTGGCGTTGATCTAATGTCTTTCACACCTATGTCACATACAGAGTTAGTTGTATGAACATCATTTCTATGTCAACTGTTGAGAAGATGAGCCTCAAAGTTGAACCACACCTACAATCGTTCATCACTTGGATTGATGAATTTTCATTCCATTACATGTGTCTCAGTTTTTCAGTTATAGTGCTCGTATTTGGTGTGATGTCCTACACATGGATGTTGCACATATTTTGCTAAATAAATCCTGGTTATTTGACTTAGATGTTAAGAATTATAAAAGTCCAACACTAAAACATATATGTTTAATGGAAAGAGAATAGTGTTGATCCATTCCCACCCAAGAGTCCCTCTAAAAATAGAATGAATGGGTTAATAACTCTAACAAAAGGTGATACATTGCTCAATTTTGTGCACAAGAACCACGAGCCTATCGAGCCCAGGTCTATATTTCCTAAAGACTCTGATCCTATAGTAGGCATGCCTGATCTACCTGTAGGTTCACTTGCATCTCTCCTACATAGTCTATGTGCTAAGCTTCGTAAACATATTGTATTTAGCAATGATATTTACAGGTCTATTACGTATATGCATGATAGAGTATATGCATTTACAGTTGGATCCATGCTGATTAGGGTTCAACCCGCGATGTTTCCTTTTGGGACTATCCTTTTGGGACTATAGAGGTTCTTTATACTTGGTATATGACTCCTTTCAGGTTTTCACTAGAGTTTGTTATAGTTTCTTCGGAGTCAAATATTTCACCAGCCTTTACTATTACCTCAGTTATTATAGGTCCGTATGGTGTTCTACTCCAGTTGGTCATTGGACTCCTATTCTATTCTATGCACGGTATTCACGGTATTATTCGCAGCAGCAAATTTTCAGCTTGCTCCATGTCTTTTATACTCACAATTGCCACTATCATGGGAATGCCAGATAGTTGATACTTGGTTATGATTTGTATGATTTACATGTTTTTGGTTTGGTGTAAATGTTTATCAGATATCGAGGAGACTGCTTGCCTTCATGTGGGCATGCTTGACTTTCTTCTTGTGCCATTCATTGCTGGTGAATGGTTCCAAGCGGGGGAGAATTGATAAAAACAAATAAATATCAAGTTTATCTATAAGAGTAAGATTAGATAAGATTGGATTAGGGATTTAGTTAGAATTTCAAAAATATTTATTTAGAGTTATTTTTATCTTCTTACACGTAGGATTTGCTATATATTGCTTGTAAAATCTAATCTTAATCAAAGATTGTTATTGAGAAAATTGAGATCATGTATTTTGTTCTTCTAAATCTTTTCCTCGAGTGATTCGTGTGAATGGCGTGTGATTCATTTGGATATGAGATCCAAAAACCTAGATATTCTCCAAATCCCTAATTTCTCGTTCGTCCTGTGTTAGACGGAAAGGATTTGACTCCTTTGCAAAAGACTCAAGTCTATTTCTAATGTTATCATAAAAATACTAGTAGTTTGCCTTGCACACACTAGCTTGCTTTACATCATCAAGTAGATGCTTCTATACTACACAAGCTAAACAAAACAAGATAGAATGTTGCTATTGTCTGCATCATGTCCTCATAGCATGTCAGATCTTATACTTCAAACCATGTTGTAAATGGTGTTTATGTATGGGTTGGACTTCCACATGCTCAGTAAGAGATGCATATCCAATATATGTATGTAAGCAAAGCTATGCATGAGAAACGAGATAGTACATTACATGTGTCTGTTTACATGTATGTGTGTATGTATATGAAGAGTTTAATGGATATTAACTGCCTCAAGACCAAAATGATGTTCTTGGCGGCCATAACACCACAACTGCCACCTCCTTATTCCGTCATCCACTATGTTGTTCATCTCTTCCCTTCAGGTTCACACACACTGCATGAGTTTTTGTTTATCTCTTGATCAAGAGGGTAGTAAATGTTATGCTTTCAGGAAAATATTATTTTTGTATCCATGGTGACTGCAAAACTATATGCTTTAAAATTGCATATGTCTGAACCGTAGGGAATGCAGATCAACATCATGGTGGTCAATCAAATAAGGAGTTGGGGATTATGGAGTTATGTTCGCTAAGAACACTTGTTTTGGTCCTATGGCAGTTGATACCCATTAATCTCTAATATGATTTAACATATTTGCTAGGGTAATTCTTTCAAGATAAATAATTCATGATAAATGTTCTTCAAACTAGCTTAGCTTCATGTATCAAAATTATGTGAGATCACATCGTATTGGAATATCAAAACTAGGACTGCCTACAACAATGATTTGCTTACCCTAGCTTGTATACAACGGCAATATGCTTGTCACATCATAGCTTAACTTCAGAGTAGGCTATCTCCCCCATATTGCACGGTTACCTTCCATGTAGGCATGTGCTACTTAATTTCCAGGTGTAAACCGTAATAAAGGAATAGTACAATATATTAATTATTATGCTATCAAAATCTTTGGTATGGTATCCATTTTTCATGTATTTAGCCTACAACATTAAATTCAATCACTAACAAAATCATGTGCTAACAATGGTATATCAATAACAGTGTAAAGAGCCTACTACATCCATGAGATGTGTCAAAACGATATCTTTCATATAGCATATTCATAAGTTTGTAATCAAGAGAAGATATGATGCAACATTTTTAAGAAGATATTCAAGAATGTAAATTAGAGTATGAAACACCACTTACAAACTTTTTGCGATTCCAACTTCCTTGTATGCTCCTCAGGATGGTTTCTAGCTCTAATAGCTTTCCTGGTGCAAACATATCCATCAATAAAAGTTCCAATTTAAATCCATAGGCTTACACCTGTACTCAAGTTTTCACACTTTAAAAGTGGACTATGGTATAATTAAAAGCCTCCAGAAGTATATTAGAATAAGCCTGTGTGTTTATACATTTTTTCTAGAAGTTTCAAACAAATTTAAGGGTCATATAGGCCTCTAAGTAATTCCTGAAAGTGCAGGGGTCCAACAGTAATCTGGTTCTCACTGATAATTGTAGCTTATGGTCTGTTCTGCAAAGTTCAAAATGTTTAAAGCCTGAACAACAACTTAAATACTAAAATTGGGGGTTGCTTTGCAAATTTCTCGGATTAATAATATTTTTTACAGCTTTTGAGGACGTGGGAATAATTTTCCCATCTGATCCCTTCCTGCTGCAGTTCCAGCGCTCCGAAACCCACAGGATATTAATCTAAAGTTTTTCAAAATCTTGTACAAAGTTATACTAAATCAATTTCTATTTAAGATTAATTAAAAATGTAAATTACTAACCTTGAACTTTTCCAAGCGTTTCTTATTTTCTTTTCTTGTCTTTCTTCTCCTCTTGCTGGTCAGAAGGAGAACATGGAGTAGTGCATGGAAAATGAGAAGGGGCAGCGGACTTCTATAGTCTCATACCCCTCCCTCCTCGTTGATAACTTTCCCTAGGTGGGGACAAGTGTCTTACCCTCTGGAAGGCAGCCATCAGCCCAAAAAATGTAACGATCTGTCTGGATAATGTCAATTAATTGTCTAATTGCTTAGTTGATTACAGTTTAGTTAAAGAGAAGAGTGCAATAAAAATAGTGATAATAGTGATCTAGGCATTAGGGACAAGGAGGAAAGAGAAAAAGCGGGGAGCGGAGGGGGTGGTGGAGTAGCCGGAAGAAATTGAACTCATTACTTACCCTCTTCCTCTTCAATTGACTGTGTCAACATACTTTAGAAGGTTATATTATTATGAATAGTATATTATAGTATCTATAGCAATGTTTAAAATAGCGATAACGGTAACGTAACGTTTTGCCTTTGTTAGGTTATGTCGCAAATAGCGTAACGCATAACGTAGGTTATGCAAATTTCTATTTATTTAATAAAAATAAATATAAAACCATATAAAATAATTTTAATAAATTGAAAAATAAATTTAAAATATCTAAAAAAATATAAAATTATTTTGTAATACATAATCTATTCAAATGTTATATTAAGTTTTACAATAATTTTCATATATCTTCATAAATTATATTAAGTCTGCAACCGTAATTCCAATCATCATTTAAATAAAAAAGCAAGATTCCAATTTTTTATTTCGATTCCATTTATTATTATTGTTGTAATTTATATTTTGTAATATTCAATTTATCTTATTTATGATTGTTGATTTCAGTTCAATTAAAAATTCAATAAAATCAACAAGTAAAATATTTTAGCAACCGGACGAGAAATACAACAAGTGGATAAAGAAACAAACTTAAATTATCAAGTTAGAAATTCCAAAAGCAATCAAACAAGCTTACAATTAATTAAGAAAATTACAGCAATTCGCTAATAATCAAAATAATAATCAACAACAATATATAAATTACTAAAAAAAATAATTGTAAAGAACGTAGCATAACGTAATTTAACGTAACGTTATGTAATATAACGTAAAATAACATAAAAAACGCACTGTTACGGTGCACTGAGTTATTTCCAGTTGTTACGTAGCGTTGGGATTCCGTTAGGTTACGTAACGCAAATAACGGATTTCATAACGCGTTATTTTCAACAATGATCTATAGATATATCTGTTATCTGTTTAAAATCCAGGAAGCATTTTCTATTTACCTTCATCTTGAGCTTTATAAATTATCTTGTTGTTCGTTGCCACATTTTGTTGATTCTGTATGTTTTACTTGTCCGTCGTGTCAATACTACTTTGCAGTTGTACTACTATGTCACAGCATTTTAGGAGCAATGCAGAAGTCTTCTGGTTTTGTGCAATCATCAGATAACCTTGTATCAGTATGATTGTGTAGCAGTCTCTGTTACTGTTAGTGTGTACAATCATCAGATAACCTTTTAGCAGATAACATAGCCTTTATCCCAAACTTTTGGCATTAGCTTCCGTCATTGCTTGCTGTCATAATTTTTGGCACCATTGTTTCTTATTTCTGATTCGCATCTTAGTTTCTATGCAACGCCTGTTAGGTCACCACTCATATTGTAGCTCAATACATATCCTTCTAGCCTGCAAAGTGTTCAGCATTTTTTCTATGCTGAAAATTTTGAACCACAAAACTCTATACGCATGGAGAAATTACTTTTTGTTGTTATTTTATCTGAAATTTACACTGTTCTGTCCTTGTTTCTGATTATCCTTCTCTTATATATATAGATAATATAATATAATATAATATATATCGATAATATAATATAATATTATATATATAATATTATATTATATTATCTATTTATCTGTCTTCATACTTTGTTGTTGAATCCTAATCATTGTAGATTCTTTTGTCCTTAATTGTATCACTGGTAGCATCTTCTGGTTCTAGCGTAGACAATTATTCATTGTTGATCCTTCCGTTGCTGTATAATTTTTATCCTTGGAATTTCTACTTCTGAATTCATTTATATATCAGTAAATTTTCTTTATGATTATCGCAAATTTCCATGCTGCAGTTGTTAGCGTGGGTGCAGCATTGTTCTTGTTTCAACAACTAGCAGGAATAAATGCGGTGGTGTATTACTCTACATCAGTTTTCCGGAGTGCTGGAATTGCTTCTGATGTTGCAGCAAGTGCCCTCGTCGGTGCTTCAAATGTTTTTGGTGAGATTTTCTTTTATCAATCTACTCCCTTAAAAAGGTATTCACCTTTTATTTCACACAATCTATGTGTTTCTATGTAAGTGGACTTCTTGTCATACAGGCACCTGTATTGCGTCATCTCTAATGGACCGACAAGGAAGGAAAAGCCTTCTAATCACTAGCTTTACTGGAATGGTATAAGCTTTTCCTAATATTTTAATTGGAATTGTTCATTATTGATGCATGAATTTTTGTTCTCTTTGTGACAAGATTTCAAGTATAAATGAAATCCACAAATATAAGGTGCTTCAGATTGGGTTATGACCTCCACCGTAAGATATAGGTTTAATCAATAAACATAATGGTGTGGCCAAAACTGAGCAGTTCTGGCCAGGACTCTATAATTTCCATTGGTTTAGAAACCAGCTGAAACTCTCTCCAGGTATAAGGAGCAAAACGAGAGAGGAGACAAATGTGTACCTCCAGTGAAGAAAATAAAGAACCATCTTTGGCCTGCAGCTGTCGTTGTGTTATTTATGCTCTTTTTCCATCACAGCTGATGTGGTTTCCATCCAGGGAATTGGAGAAGTAGAAAGAAGCTCTATCGCCATGGGTATTATACATTGTTCTAAATATCGGCCGATATACCGGTATATCGGCCGATATATCAGTTTTTACGAAGAAACAATACGGGATGTCGATTTTTTTATCGCATCCCGTTTTGGACCAGTATTAACCGATATATAGGCCACGTGGTGATATATCGGCCGGTAAACGGTATTTCAAATACCGGCCGGTATGGGTAGTTATCGGTTTTTCTATTAACAGGTTGCGGTTATAGTTGAAATCCGTTAACCCATTCGACCCGACCCGATAGGAAACAAATAAAATCCGACTCCATCCCAAAATCGTGATAAAAAAACCCTAATTTTCTCCGATTCGTTCTCCTCGTTTGCTCGATCTTGTCGCTCGACCGATCTCCCCCATTGCCATCGCCGTCTCTCCGTCAGCTGTCCCTCGAGCTTCTGTCTCGTTTGAAAACCCGTTTCGCTCGATTGATCTCCCTCGCCGTCTCTCCCGAGTCCCCAAGGCCGCTCTCCTCCTTGTCGTCGCTCCTTGCTTCCATCACCGGCGATCCAACCTGTCCCTCCTCTTGCTTGCCTTCCAACATCATCGATTTTCGATTTTGGTAAGTGAATCTCCCCCTTGTAAATCTCTTAATTTCTATATTTGGGCAAAAATTTGTTAGTTTCTAATTCATCTAATTTTCCTTTAAATTTCAGTTTTTGATTTTACTTAGTGTGTTTGAGTTTTTAAATTATGAAATAATTTAGGAATTTCAGTTTGGATTGGGTTGTTACATGTCCTGACTGTGGAGTGTGAACTATTGAGTGAAATTCATCAGTAAATTAGTGATTCGATTCACTGATTCACACTGAATCAGTGACTCGAATCACTGATTCACTGTGAATCAATGATGAATATTGATGTCAGTTTGTGTTTTTGATCTAATTTTACTTAGTGTGTTTGTGTGTTTGATCTAATAAGTGATGATCATTGACTTGGGCCTGATTGTGTAGTGAAGTGCACTGTGCATCATTGACTCAGTTGTGTGCATATAGGATTTTTCAAATTGTGTACATATAGTATTTTTTAATTGCACGATATTGAACAATTGTCAATTTATATTTATTTGTACATTGTAATTTGTAGTATTTGTTGGATATGTTAAGGTTTGAATTTTTGAATTATAGGACAATATAGTTTGGATTATATAGTTTTAATGAAATAGATTATGTATTTATGTTTAATACAGTTTGATACATTTTGATATGCACATATTTGATAGAAATAGATTATGTTTATTTATATTAGTAAAGCCTTGAATTCTTAAATAGATTATGTTAATCTAAACTGAGTGCAACAATTATTTAGCCATTTAATCAATTATTTTTTTGTCTTTTTTAAAATAAATTTTGGACTCTGAATCTAGCTAGAAAATATATTGTAAAGACTGATATTTAAAGTTTCTAGCATATTTCAGATAAACTCATTTAAAGGGCAATATTATAATTTTATAAATTATATCACTTTTGTATTGTAGAAACACTTTTTTTTTTTCTTAAAAACTTATTTTTCTTAATTTTATGATTATATGTCACTTTGTGCATATGCGAACGTTCTAAACGGTATCTGCAAATTTGTAAGTTTAATGCAAATAAAGCAAGTTAAGTACCATAAACTTCATTTTTGTGTTTTAATATGTTCTATATAGCCATTTATATGATTTTTCTTTAACCGGTATGACACTGATATGATACTCCGGTATTTAGAGTCATATCGCGATATCCCGTCCGGTATCCGGTATGTAATTTGGCTGACCGGTATCCGATATTTAGAACACTGGTATTATAATGGGCTGATGTCCTATATAGATTCCTGTTAGTTATACAGGAAGCATAAAGATCGAGATTGCATAAGTTAGAAGCATATCCTGCTCATTTTACTCGAGTTATATGCTGGCTTTACAAAGTGAACTCAGAAATTTTTATTTCTTTCCATTATTATATAATATACCTTATCTGGAAAGTTTTGAGTCTATAGACTCCATACACAAAATGGCACTGATTTTGAAGAACAAAGACCACTTTCACAACAATTAGAGGAAACAGAGAGACTAAACCTACCGTATAAATTTTCTGCAACTATTTTTATAAAATCAATACAATAGCAACACATGTTAGTATAGATGGTAAAAGTTTTCAAGATAAATTAGGCCAAAAAACCATTAAAGCTTAAAAAACTAAACAAAAATAATACCATCAATTGTTAAGCTATAATCTTTAATGAAACTTGCACAAATATTGAAAAGTAAGAAAAATTTCATAAAATGATATAAAAAATTGATGCCCTTAATGTAAATTAACGTTAATTTTGAGCAAAAAAAAAAAACTTGATGCCTGATATCAGAAATAATGCCCAGTGCCCTTAATGTAGAGTAAGAAAAATTTCTTAAGATGATAACAAAAAATTGATGTCCTTAATCTAAAGTAACTTTAATTTTGAGTAAACACTGAACATACTTGATGCCTGATATCAAAAATACCGCCCCCTATGTCAGTCTTCTGCTGAATGTGCTAGGCCGAAGACTGTCTATCCTCCCATGACACCCTTCCATCAGACAGCAATGAAGCTCCAAGTTCCAGTGATAGATTTGATCCCTATCTACATAGTGTTTGTTGGATCAAGTAGGAAATTATAACAAATGAAATCAACAAAGGCAAACATTGCCGTCATTAATTTTTGATGCCCAAACTGTATAACCCTTAATTTAATTTCGTTAATTACATAAAATGATATAAAAGATTGATGCCCTTAATGTAAACTAACGTTAATTTTGTGTAAAAGAGATATATAGGACTACATTGGGCATTCTAAAAGGATTTGCCTCCAAGTATTGCAGAATAAAAACCTTAATTACTGGGCTAATAAGGACTACTTAATCTACTCCTACGTAACTATAATAGAAATATAATGACAACAAACAGTAAATAACTTAAATGTATTAGAAAATAAGACTGGATTTAAAAGAAATATAGTGCAACAAGAAATTAATTCGTATGTGATTATCAAATTTGCAGATGGTGGGCTGCTGCTGCGATCATTCTATAAATTGATGACTGAAAAGCTGTGATTAGTAGACATGGACATTAGGTATTGTGTAATACATCAAGCAAAGAATAGTCATACATCGTGTATGAGCTCAGAAGTAGTGGAATTTATAATGATTTCATTTAATTCAAAAAGTAGTCTTACGTAGGCCAGCCTTTCAGAGAGATGTATTATGGTCAAAACTTTATGTTAAGCATGTTTGAATTGGAGTAGTACTATGATGGGGACCTCTTTTGCATCTTATCCTCAAGGGTTTCAAAGCACAACATCAATCGGTATTGTGCGGAACTAAGTGTCACATAGAGCTAAATACTAACAAAGTATCATGCCACATAAGTGGTCTAGTGAGAGCCACCTCTAGAATCTCAATACATCAAGTGAAGTGTTAGTGTTAGTTTGCCGAGAATGCTAGATACTAAAAATGGAGGAGTATGTTGGCCCAAGCATGAAGTCAAAGGATATTATACCTAGCCTTTTGAGGGAGGAATTGTGGTTAAAATTCTACCTTAACGTGCTTGAGTTGTAGTAGTACTACGATGGGTAACCTCCTAGAAAGTTGTTGGTCGGGGGCATTACAAAGCAACACCGACTTGAAAGTAGAACATATATGTTCTTCAATATCTAGGCGCATGGACATGGCTATATATATATATATATATATATATATAAGAATGAATATTTGTGTAGGTTGACTCATAGAAACTTTTTTGTTGGTTTTTATTCATATGTGAAATGTCTGATTTAGTAAACTGATGTATATAATAATTAGATTTTTCTAAGGGGTACGACATACTCCCATTTTTATATGATTTTTAAAGGTAAAGGGAAAGTTAAATATCACCCGATACCAAGATGTATCCGAAATATTCTATTGGATTTTGGAATACCCAATTAACAACATATCATGAACTATCAGTCTGGGAATACGATATGTTTGATATTGGCTATTGTGATATCATATAACCCAGCCTTATATTTTAAACCATGGTAAATGGTAATTTACACATTTGTAAGTACTGGACATGGATGGACACTTCACTAAACAATTTTATGTTAGGTGAATTGTCCTACATATTATAGTTTGAGTAAGAAAAAAATTAGTTTTCAGTTTCTTATTGTGAACAGCCTTTTCTCTGTCCTTAAAAGGTCTCTTTTTCATCTAGCAGCAGCCACCCTTAGACAGTAGATCAGGTTTCTCCATTTCCTCTTTCAGAGAGACTGTCTTCTTTGAAAAATGATTCATCAGATTATTGAGCAAGACATAGTTTCCAGGTTTTGTTCAAAGCCCATGTTTAGCCTTATTTGGCTCTATCGTGGAGTCAACCCAATTGCCAGCTAAAACCGTCTCCAGTGGTTCTTAATTGACTGGTTAATCAGACTTTATATTCTATCAACCCAAGTGAAACAAACTCTCCCTTCTAATACCAACTCTTACTCTCCAACCCAAAATTAAGTAGACAATTCATCTCCTTGTGTTTTGGTTCCATGTCAGGATTGTACATGGCATATCCATAGGAACTTTATAAACTAGAAAGGTCACGAAAATGAAAAGGTAGAATCTTTTCTCCAGTGGTTCTTACTGACTGGTTAATCAGACTTTATATTCTATCAACTCAAGTGTAAACAAACTCTCCCTTCTAATACCAACTTTTACTCTCCAACTCAAAATTAAGTAGACCATTCATCTCCTTGTGTTTTGGTTCCATGATCAGGATTGTACATGGCAAATCAGTATGAACTTTATAAACTAGGAAGTTAAGAAAATAAAAAAATAGAATCTTTTTCCTTAAAAAATCGTGTAAAAGAAAATGAAAACTATTTAGATCTGTTGTGCATCTTAAATCTATCTGAATTTTACTGACCATCAAAAGGTAAAATTTATGTTAAGAACTTGTCATTTCAACATTGACCATCGCATTTTTGGATTTGAAGTGATTAACCTTGTAGCCAGAGTATTTAGCATCTGAGTCAATCTGCTAACCAATATTTAAAATAATGATAATGGTAATGTAACATTTTGTCTCTGTTATATCGCATATATCGTAATACATAACGTAGGTTATGCAATTTTCAGTTTATTTAATAAAAATAAATATAAAACTATATAAAATAAATTTTATAAATTGAAAATTGAATTAAAAAATTCTAAAAGAAAAGTATAAAAACATTTATATCTCGGTATTAATTCTAAATTTCTAACAATTTTCACAAAATTCTCATATTTATCTTCATAATTAAATTACATTCGCACCCATAATTTCAGTCATCATCTAATCAAGAAAATAAGATTTCAAGCTTATTTTTAATTATTATCAATATTGTAATTTATGTTTTGTTATGCTCAATTTATGTTATTTCTAATTATTTATTTTAGATTATCTGAGAATTCAATTTAATCAGTAAGTAAGAAATTTCAATAATTGAAAGGGAATTATAACAAGTAAATGAGGATGTAATCACAAATTAATAAGCTAACAATGTTACAAGCAATTAAATAAGCAAACAACAAGTCGTCAAGTGAAAAAACTACAGCAATACGTTAACAATCAAAATAAATAATCAACATCAATATAAAAATTATTAAAAAAAATTATTGTAAATAATGTAACATAACATAATTTAACGTAACGTAAAATAACGTAAAAAAACGCACTGTTACAGTGCATTGAGTTATTTTCGACTGGTAATAATGTTGGCTTCCTGTTAGGTTTCATAACGCAACATCACGGGTTTCATAACGAGTTATTTTCAACATTGCTGCTAACTATGAAGTTACTAGCAATAAAATGTGTTGGACTGCATGACTTTCCACATTTGAACACTTTTTTCACATGTTCTTGCTTATTCTCTTTCTACCGTTCACTTTGAAACTTTGGTCAGCCCATATCTCCATGGATTGAAGAGCAGAACATGTGTTACATCTATTATTCTAGATTTAATTGAAAGTGCAGTCCAACTCAGAACTTTTGACATAACAATTTGAATGTAATCTAACTCAGGAAAAGAGGGAACAAACAGATGTAATCTTCTTTTTCTTTTTTATGATAGGAACGCTGCCACTTCCTTATTACCATTTAGACAATCTCCGGTCTACGAATACCCTGGGTCAGGAGATTCTTATTAGTGGAAAATAGCCGCATCCCCATTGACTCCCAGTAAAATAGCAGCCACATCACTGGGTTTGCTTTCAGTTCCTTTGTGAGTGAAAATCCTTCCTGTGGTGAGGTTGACCTTTCTTTCATTGCCAATACATATATTTTATTTTAGATTAATGGAAAGTTTACAAATCAAAATACTATCAGTACTTTAATATCCATGATTACTGAAGTGGTTTAAAATTATGGAGTAATAAAATTTCTGTAGTGCTTTGACCTTTCATTGCTGAGGTTGACCTTTCTTTCATTGCCAATACATATATTTTATTTTAGATTAATGGAAAGTTTACAAATCAAAATACTATCAGTACTTTAATATCCATGATTACTGAAGTGGTTTAAAATTATGGAGTAATAAAATTTCTGTAGGGCTTTTCTCTTGCACCCTAAAATCGAAAATTAGTGTATGCATGACAGGGTCACCTACTGAAAAATGCACAAGCAAGGTAATAGGGATGCTATGTTGATTGGAGAATGTGACAATTCCTAGAATGGAGGAGTAATGAAGAGTGACTGTAACCACATAATATTTAAATGTCGAAGTCACCTTCGATAGGAACCACTTTACACATTAAATTAAGGCTGATATTACTTTCAAAATGTCTCTGTTGCTTTCTGTAGATGGCATTAGGTAGATTGTTCTGAATGTGAGGCAATATCGCATCAAAAGAAAGATGATGAGTTTTCTTTTCCTGCATTTCAGGTTTTTTATGTTTTGATTTCACTTGGAACTCAATCTGAAATTTAATGTAAAACATGGTGATTAGCTGCAATCGAAGCATTGTAATCAGTCTGTGTCCTTTTTGTTTGATCAGTCTGAATGCTTATCCATTTCATTGATTTATTGTGTTCTGTATTTTCATGAGGTTGTTTGATTCCTCTCCACATATGTGGGAATGATATTGTTTTCTTTGTTCTTTTTTCTGTAGGCTGCTTCCATGCTACTCCTTTCCTTATCCTTCACATGGAAGGTCCTCGCGCCTTATTCAGGAACGCTTGCAGTGGTTGGCACAGTCCTGTAAGTGAAAATTTCTTTAAAGAATATTGCAGTATCTGGATAAGTTTGCGTGACCATTATGCTGCTTTTAATGAACGAACATAACTTGTTTTTTTTTTTTGGCATCCAAACAGCTATGTGTTGTCTTTTTCTTTGGGCGCTGGCCCTGTACCAGCTCTTCTGCTTCCTGAGATATTTGCTTCCAGAATCAGAGCCAAGGCTGTTGCATTATCCTTGGGCATGCATTGGGTAAGCAAGTAGATCCTTAATCAAATAGAATTTTAGTCTCATCTGTCATCATTTACTCAAGTCAATAAATTTACTTTAAAGTGATTGCTTCCGCTTGTTTATTTAAGTATCACAGCAATTACAATTTTTAGTTAATGTTTGCTTCACTGAGAACCATTTAGAAGATTTGCAACTTATAATAATGTATGAATATGTACGTGTCAAAATTTATGACCAGCTTTGTTAATAGGATAAGATTAAGCCCTTTGTTCAGAAATCATATTGCTCGGTTCATCAGTAGGAAAGTTCCTCTACAACTGTCTAGTAGTTATACACTATTGTCATAAGCTATTCATCCATGTAATTGGAATATCATTTTCCATCAACAGGTAAACTATCAGGCATGCCTTGTCATAAATATGACACTTTTGGCCAACCTTACTTAGCTTAACATAAATGGAGCAAAGATGATTCTTTGACTTTGTATTACTCATTTTGTGCCCTTGACATATTTAACCAACTTTTACAGATATCCAATTTTGTTATCGGCCTCTACTTTCTGAGCGTGGTGACCAAGTTCGGAATCAGCAATGTTTACTTGGGATTTGCCTGTGTCTGCCTTCTGGGAGTTTTGTACATAGCTGGCAATGTGGTCGAGACAAAGGGCAGGTCGTTGGAAGAAATAGAGCGTGAGCTTAACCCTGCGGTCTAACTTGATGACAGTATCATTGAAACTTGAGCTGTTGAGACGAGGAACAGATCAAGCTAATTATCTTTGTAGAGAATTGACTACTTTTTTTGCTCTTTGGTAGAAGGGTGTGAAGGACCTGAGACAATCAGAATTGGGTGGGCTTGGCTTGGTACTTTTGATGGTGACAGATCTTGTTCTTTGAATAAATTTACCTCAGTGGGTGACAAGCTTGTGAGTATGAAATTTCAGAGAGATTTTTAGAGGCAGAGTGTGCATTGGCTGTTGTCACTCAGATAAGAGAGTAGAAGTTCAGCAAAACTATTATCTAGGATTTCAGAGCTGTGTTTGTTTTCTTATGGGATGTAGGACGAGTTTTTGATGGAGACTGTTGTTAATAATGGTCACTGAGGAAGAAAAATAAAGCCATTAGCAATATAGCATCAATTGAGGGAGCTGTAGCCGTGCTAATGTGTGCATTGGTAGTTTTGTGCAGTTTGTATCTATTGAAGATTTTGTTCAGTCTCAAAATATTTCCAACAGGTGCGAAATTATTCCCCTTAGCAGGGACAAGGACTGAAGGTGAGAATGCATGTTTAATTTTCCCTCTTTATTTGTTCAGTTTTTATAATTATCATCCACATAATCATCATCATCATTGCTACTGTCGTAATTACTATCATTGTTACTATTTCTCTTCATCTTGCACATAATTGAAGTTTTCATGTGAATGCTTCGTAAATTACTATTTAGGAACTCATATTCATTTGTGAATTTTTATCTACTAGGATACCAAACAAGTAAACAAACAAAATTCCAATAACAATTTATTGGTAAGTGGTGGTGAGGTGATTTTGTTGTTGGGTATATGCCAGTAGGCAAGTGAAGTATGGGAAATTCTAAATGCTCACCATATTTTACTTAGTGAGCCCCCACATCCTATGGTAAATGATTTACAACACGGGAAAGTGGTGCTCACTAAGTCAAATGCAGTGCGCATTTAGAATTTCGCACGAAGTGTGTAGTATTACTCATAATGTTAAAGTTTCAAGAGTATAGGTAGAAGTAGGGGAACTTCTAAAGGGGCACAACTTTTTTCCTAGTGAGCCCAGTTAATAACTTTCAAAAATATCAAGTTTATCCTCTAAAAAAATTTTCCATTTTACCCTTTCTCCTTCTCCCACTCGAGACCACTCGCTACCGCTCCGTTCCCGTTCGGACTGACAGTCCGAACACCCTGTTCGGACTGATAGACCGAACGGTCCAGGCCCGTTCGGACTCTCAGTCCGAACATGGAGGTCTCGTTCGGACTGCCAGTTCGAACGGACCAGTCCTATTTGGTTAATTGTTTATGCGTCGAGTTAATTGCTTGTTTCTTTTGAAATTTAGGAATGGCAGTCGCTAGAGATTTGCTAGGGAAGAAGAATCATGTCATAGCGGTCACTGGAGATGGGGCGATGACTGCAGGCCAGGCCTACGAGGCGATGAACAATGCTGGATACTTGGACTCGAACCTTATCGTTGTGTTGAATGACAACAAGCAAGTTTCTTTGCCAACTGCGACCCTTGATGGTCCGGCAACTCCTGTGGGGGCTCTCAGCAGTGCTTTAACCAAGCTTCAATCTAGCACCAAGTTCAGAAAGCTTCGCGAAGCTGCAAAGGTGAGTATCAGATACTCTTGTGGATTCATGTTTGTTTTGTACCATCACATTGCATAGTTTTCTGACCAAATCATTTAATCTGTTCGAACATTTCACCTAAAATTTCTTGCATAATTAATTTAGTGTACATAGTATTCAAATGCATATAAGGTTAGCCTCTTCTTCTATGTGAAACAAAAGGAAGAATTTGAAACATCCTCATGTTTTAATGGAATTAGAAGCAAGGTTCTAAATATCGGAGATCAGGTTCGTATCATCAGATGAGTAGTTTTTATATTGGATAGCAAAATATTGGACGATACATCAGCGATATGAGCTAATATCGGGTTTTCATATCGTATCTGCAAACCCTCCTTAGAACATTTGACAACTGACTCGATCTTCTGCGTTCGCAGAGTATTACGAAACAAATTGGGGGACCGACACATGAGGTTGCTGCTAAGGTAGACGAATATGCACGGGGAATGATCAGTGCCTCGGGCGCTTGTTTGTTTGAGGAGCTCGGGCTATATTACATCGGCCCAGTAGATGGGCACAGTGTAGAAGATCTTGTCACGATCCTAAAGAGGGTGAAGGCTTTACCTGCTCCCGGCCCTGTCCTAATCCACATTGTCACAGAGAAAGGAAAAGGATACCCTCCTGCCGAGGCTGCTGCTGACAAAATGCACGGTATACACATATCTCTCTCACAAGTTGATGTCATTTCAATTCGAATGAGCGATGATGGAGATTGAGATGTTTCTTTCTTGTTGTTTCAGGTGTCGTTAAGTTTGATACTCAGACAGGGAAGCAATTAAAGAACAAATCTCCTACGCTTTCCTATACGCAGTACTTTGCAGAGTCACTGATCAAAGAAGCGGAGATAGACGATAAGATTGTAGCCATCCATGCTGCCATGGGCGGTGGAACGGGGCTCAACTACTTCCAAAAGAAATTCCCCGGGAGATGCTTCGATGTGGGAATCGCTGAGCAGCATGCAGTCACTTTCGCGGCTGGTCTGGCTGCTGAGGGCCTCAAGCCCTTTTGTGCCATATACTAGACTATTCGGACTGTAAGTCCGAATAGCACTAAACTGTTCGGACTTACAGTCCGAACAGATCCACTCTGGTCGGACTATCAGTCCGAACAGGGCTCCCCTGTTCGGACTGACAGTCCGAACAGTTCAGTCTTGTTCGGACTGTCAGTCCGGACAGGGGTCCGACCTAAATCAACTGCTCTGAACTCCTCACCCACTCTATAAGTTGTAATAAATTGATATATCATTAGTTAAACCAATTTAACGTCATTTTGCGGACCTAAATTATCAACTAATACACCGATACAATAATATATCAACGATATATCGGTTAATGTGTTAACAACCGATACAATGATATATGGATAATATATTAACAACTAATATATTAAAAACTAATATATTAACAAATGATACACCGATACAATGATACTCCTGATACACCGATACAATGATACTCCTGATACACCAACACATTGATACTCCTGATACACCCATATAATGATACAATGATACATAGATACACTGATAACCTGATACAACGATGCAATAACTAATACATTGATATAGTGAAGATTATAAACAAGATCCCATACAAATTAAACAATTACAAATCGTAGTGTATATATTAGTCGAACAAAAAATAAATAATAGGGTTCATTACATATAAAGACCATATATATCAAATTCTTCAAAATGTTTGAAAATAAACAATTACACCGGCCACTTGAAGTTCCTTACAACGATATATCAATGCACAACTACTATAATCTAATCACTGTCTCCTTGTCTTTCTCGGGAGTTGACGTCTGCTTATGGTTCGTGTCATTAAAGTCGTATCGGGTGCATCAGGAGTGGTTTGATCTTGTCTTTACTCCTCTGCTTGCTCTTCTGGTGGTTCTACTGGCTGAATGCAACCAGTTAGCACGGCTTTAATCTTTGCAAGTGCACTAAATAACATCCCATGCCGCTTCTTGAATGCCTTTAATCTTTGCAGTTTGTCGTACGCGAAAAGATTCCGCCGGATCCATCTATGAAATACAAAGATATTTAATTTTTAGATGTTATTTTTTATAACACTAACTTCTGTACATGTAAGTATGAACTTATAAAGTAAAATTTGCTACAAATATAATTTTTTGTCTAATTTTTTTTTTTCTGCAAGATAGTATAATATTAAATTTTAAAGACACTAAAACCGTATTTTGCAACTTAATCAACCATTAAGACAATACAATCAAACTTCATAATTAAATAATAAATTTTAATACTAATGTTCATGATTATAAAAAATAACTAAAAATAATTAAATTTCACATATTTTACAATTGGAATTACAATATTAAATTTTCTTAATAATTATAATCTAAATATTAAAAATTAAAATTAACAAAAAAAATGCTACAACTAAACTTGCTACCTCATCCCCTCTTTCTTCTCCCAAACCCAACAAAATCACCAAACCCTAATATTCAAGACTTGTTTAATCCAAAAATAATAAAACTAAATTTTAAAATAAATATTACTAAATTAGGAAAACTCACCTAGTAATGGCAGGAAGGCGGCAGCAGGAGAACACCGGCGGCGACTGCGGGACCTCGACGGCGGCGGCAGGGCGGCCTGAGGCGGCGGCGACAGGGAGAGTAGCTGGGGTCTACGAATGGGAGAGAAAGAGAGGGAGATTTGGAAGGAGAAATGAGGAGAGAACAAGTATGGAGAGGATGAGTGGAAGTGGGAGAGGAAGAGTGGAAGTTTGGATTAGGGTTTGGAGAAGAAATGAGGAGAGAAGAGGAAGAGGAGAGGAGATACAGGGGGAGGGCATTTTGGTAATACCATATGTGCTCACTAAGAAATTTTCCTTACAATGAAAAATCTACTGGGCTCACTAGGAAAAAAGTTGTGCCCCTTTAGAAGTTCCCTAGAAGTAGTGAGTTTAGTTTGAAAGTCTTTACAACTGTCAATGGGCATGTCTAAAAGGCTCAGGCCGGAACCCGGCTCGGAGCTCAGTTCGGGGACTTTGACAGTCCAATTGACTGAGCAATTTTGGGCCTAGGCCCAGACTCGGGCCACCGCGGTTGGGCCAATGTAACCTGGCTCGGTACCTGGAGACAGGCGGCCATTTGGAACTCCAAGTTTTTCATTGGTTATATTTATTAACTCTTGTATGAAAGAAACATGGATTAATAATTTGTTTGATCTTTTATACTCTTGAGTCATATAAACAAACTGTAAAATGTAAGCATGATATTAATTATTATTTTAGATTATTGTTAAGAGTATAATAAGGTTCGGAACTTGAGAGTTCCAGCTTCAGCAAAGATCTAGTCCAAAGATCTAGTCCAACTAAATGTAAAAGTTTTGTGTCAAAATATTTTTTTAATTAACTCTATTATTGGTAGAGGTAGTAACTCAAGATTATCTTTGATAAGAGAAATTTCTGAACTTGATATTATTTATTTGCTCCACTAATAAATATCCAAGTAATGAAGAAGATTTTAGTATTTTGGATGGTAGAAGTAAATTGGATCAACAATTTATCCAATTGTTTCTCTCATGGCTCACGATTTATCAATATTTCAATTTTTTATTTTACCTTCAAGAACCTACTCAGCCAAATAATTAACGATCACATGAAAAATTTAAATGTAGACACAGTGCACGCACTTATGTGCCAAAGAAAAATTTGTGTACAACAGAGAAGAGATAGTAAGCCACGTTGAGTAGCAGTAGATCAGTAACATAGAATAATAGTTATAATTTTTCTTTAGGAAACACATGACTGAAAATATATAAATATGTGCTAATCTAATTGGGATATAGTCTCTTACTATCTTGATGCAATAATTTTCTTCTTTGTTTCGAGTCAAAACACACATGCTATGTAAATATATAAATTTATCAAGTTTGTTATAATAAAGCTTTATTTATTTTTCTAAAAATATCATGTATCTTGTTATATTCTTTGCAAATTTTCCATATTTTTCTCTTTTTTTATGATGCATTTTTTTTTTGCAACTTTTTTTTTTATAATAAAGAATGTGTCAGCCTATTCGAACTAAACCAGTATTCGGCCCACCCCCTCAGGCTGAGGTATCCTAGCTAGACCGCGTTAGATGTTCAGGCCTAGATGTCAAGGCCTAGCTGTGAGCATGTGAGTATTAGCGAAATGCTGACTAGTTTCTCAAACAAATACCAATCAAGGAATGGTTACTGAAATTACAACAACAACTAAGCCTTTTATCCCAAGTACTTGAGTAGGGTACATGAACTAAAAGAGAATCATGCTAGATCGATCATGTTGAAAATCCTTCTCCGTTCATTCCTATAAAGTAATATCTCCTTCATTTAAACATCTAGAATCCATATTTTTACATCTAGAATCCATATTTTTACGTGTCACTCCATCTATATTTTTTTTGGTCTTCCATTCGCTTTTTTAATTTGTCCTACGTTGATAAGTTTCTCTAGTCAAACTGTTGCATTTATAGGTCTACATTATATATGACCAAACTATCGTAAGTAATTTTCTCGAATCTTCTCTTTAATAGAGACTACACCTATCTTAGCACGAATATCTTCATTTCTCATTTTATCTCTCCTAATATTATCGCATATCCAACGAAGCATGCACATCTCTGTTACATTTATATTCTGTGAATAATGTTTCTTTATAGTCCAGCATTCCGTACCAAATAATAAATTTGGCATAATAGCAGTTTTATAAAAAATTTCTTTCAGTCTTAATAGAATGTTACAATTGCACAAAACTCTCATTGCACTCCTCTATTTTAATCAGCCAGTTTGTATCATATAGTTGACATCACTATCGATCTCTCCATCATTATAAATAATAGAATCCAAATACCTAAATGACTGCTTATTTATATCTCTTATCCATTCAGTGTCACAGCACTATAGTGTAAGGTGCATCGTTTACTAAATTTACACTCCATATATTCGTTTAGACCTATTCAATTTAAAACATTTAGATTCTAATGTTTACCTCCATAACTCTAAATTGGCATTCACTCATACTCTTGTCTCATCAACTAAGAAATATCATCAGTAGATAACATACACGGTATCTCATATTGAATAGCTCTAATAAGCTCATCTATTACTATAGCAAATAAGAATGGGCTCTATACAGATCCTTGATGCATCCAATAGTGATTGAAAAATTACTTATCATACCATTATATGTTCTAACAATGGCCACTACTCCATCACACATGTCATTCATTATTTCAATATACTTGATAAGAACTCTTTTCTTTATCAATGTCCACCAAAATATCTCACGTGATAACTTATTATAGGCTTTCTCTAGATCATTAAAGATTATGTGCAAATCTCTATTTCTCTCTCGGAATCGCTCTATAAGTTGACGAAGTAAATGAATAGTTTCTGTCGTCGATCTCCCGATATGAATCCAAAGATATTTTAACAGTCTACTTCAATTTATATTCAATTATATTTTCCCAAAGCTTCTGTGTGACACATGAGTTTTATTCCACGATAGTTAGAATAACTCTAAATATCACCCTTACTCTTATACAGAATATTAGGGTACTCTTCCTCCATTCATTTGATATTTTTTTAGTTTGTCAAATCTTATTAAAAAGATCTGTCAATCACCTCGTACCCATCTCTCCTAAGTATATTCATATATTTGTAGGAATCTAATCTAGACCAATATGTTTTCTTAATTTTATCATTTTCAAAACCTTTTTTACTTTAGATTATTTAATTCTATGCATAAAACTACGATTTATATCCCCACACTGAATAATAAGGTCTCTCAGATTTTGAGTAAAACTATTATTATATAATCTATCAAAATAAACTTTCCATCTTTCTTTAATCTCTTCGTATTGAACTACAACTTTCTAATTCTTATATTTAATACACATTACAGTACATAAGTCTCTAGACTTTTTCTTTTTTATTTTTACAATTATATACATATCCTTTTATATCTCTTTATTGTCCAATTTCTCATACACTTATTTATATAATTTAGTTTATACATCCCGAACAGTTTTTATAGCCTCATTCTTGACTAGATTATATCTCTCAAAACTTTTTCCATTATTGTTCTTATTCAAATCTCTACAAAGATCCCGTTTGATCTTAATATCATTTTTTAACTCTTCATTTCACCATGATATGTCCTTATATAGTGGAGCACAACTCCTCAACTCACCAAATATATTTTTAGAGCCCTCTTAATGCAACTAACCATTTTATTCCATATTACATCAGAATTATCATGGTATTTCTAATTTGCTTCTTGTACTACTCTTATAAAAAGAAATTTGATTACCTACTAATCATCATCTCTTAATTTTATGATCTAACTTATACTTAATTTTCTAAGTCTCTTTCTATTCTGAATATTTAAACTTAAGAGTCTATATTGGGTTACTACTCTTATAAAAAGAAATTTGATTACCTACTAATCATCATCTCTTAATTTTATGATCTAACTTATACTTAATTTTCTAAGTCTCTTTCTATTCTGAATATTTAAAATTAAGAGTCTATATTGGGTTATCACACTCTCACCTGGCACTACCTTCTTGAAATTATCTCATTAGAGTTTAATGAATAAAATTAAAAACATAATAGTGGCAAGGAAAAGCCAAAAGAAGGGGATCAAAAAAAGAGAAACTTAATCCTGACGAGGGGAAAAAGAAAAAAGAAAGGTTAGAAAAATAAGAAATTTTAATCTTTATGATACTTGATACCCTGCTGTCATGGCTCGGGATTTTTATAACAAAAATAAAATCCTCACTTATACCGAAGAAATGGGTGTAAATAGCTGTAAAGATGCATTTGTAAATGACACGAATAAAGAAAAGCTCTAATTCTCTCTCCATCGCTCTCTCTCGTTATATTTTTTAGGATTAATTACACTCAGACCCCCTGTAGCATGGAGCATGTAACACTTAAATCTCTTGAAGTTTAAAACTCTCATTTAGACCCCTGGACCAGGGGGTCTGAATGTAATTAAAACACGGTGATTTAGATACTTCGGGGATCTAAGTGAGAGTTTTAAACTTCAGGAGTCTAAGTGTTACATGCTCTTCTTTCCTTTTCTATCTTCTTCTCCAAGTCATATTTCTCTCACAGTTCTCACCCTCTTATTACAGGTATTGCAGGATACCAAACTCCAAGGTAGGTGGATCCAAGTCATTATAGTTGGACTCTGATATAGGAATCCCCACTTCCTCTTTAGTCAGCGAACTCCACCTTTCGACAGAGATCCGACTCCATCATCCGACAGATCTGGAGAAGGAAGAAATTGCCATCTACCACGACTAGATTTCCCTCTATATACAAGTAAGGATGTTCATGGTTGGTTGTATAGGGTTGGGTAACCCTCTGATTTTATAATGTGAGCCTCAACAAAAAATGAGAATGGCTGCATTGTGCTTGGACGAGTCCCATTTAGTCGTACCGCTAGACGGTGTGCTCTCGTGGTATGCATTGTCATTGAGTTGGGGGGAGTTTGAAAGGGAAATAGTCAAAATGTATAACCCCACGATAATGATGAATTATGCGGGTGAGCTCACCAAACTGAGGCAAGGAGGAAACTATGATGATTATTTATCAGAGAGAGTTAGTTTATGAGGCTCTCTCATCATATTCATGACTTGTTGGAGAAATTCCTAGTCAATTGCTTTATCAACGGTTTGAGGGATACAACTAAATACGAAGTGATGGCAAATGCCCACCCACCATAGAGAGAGTCTTGAGGCTGGCGAGGCTAGAGAAAGACAAGGCAATGGCCATCTAAAAAGGGGGAAGGGGAGTTTCTTTCAGCCTACTAATCCTCCTATCAGCAGAGGAGCTACTGCTTACTCCTCAACTGGAGCCACTCCGAACTCCGCTCCAACCAACGGGCACCCCATAAAGAGGCTATCAGCACAAGATAGAAGAAGCAGGAGAAGGGATTTTGTTTACATTACAACAAAAAGTACATGGTTGTGCATAAATGCAAAAAGTAGTGTTCAAGGAGTCAATTCCATAAGGCTGATCAGGAAGATTGCAGGGAAGGAGGTGGGATTTTTGATCGACACCAGGGCAACCTACAATTTATGGATCTCTTGACCGCTGATAGGCTACGACTTCCTACCACGACCATCGACTCCTTTGCAGTAGCGGTAGCAGGAGAAGAGAAGATTGAGGGAGCAGTGTGTTGTAAGGGTATCAAAGTGTGGAGACAAGGGATAGAATCGGAGACCAATTCACTGATAGTGCCCTTAGGAGACTCTCAGATCATCTTGGGGACTGTCTAATTGTAAAGATTGGGTCCAAATTTATAGGACTTTAAGAAAAGAACCACCCTGAAGTTCTAGAGGGAAGGGTACTTAGTGGCGCTCCAAGGCAAGGGGTAACACCGTCACAAGTGAAGGTTGTGGAAGGGAGACACCAGACAAGATTCTGAATTTGAAGGGGATTGCCTTCGCCATCCAACTGTAACAATCTGAAGAGGAGAATGGGAAGCATCCATGGCCTGAGCCTCTACAAAAACCTAATCCAAGAGTTTGAAGATGTCTTTCAACCTCCCTAAGTCTTACCACTGCAAAGGGCTTGTAACCACCACATTCCGTTGATTAGCCCGCATCAAACAGTGAAGGTCTGACCCTATCGATACCTACTCCACCAAAAGAATGAGATTGAAAAATAAGTTTAAGAGATGTTGCAATCCAGTATAATCTGCCCGAGCTCTAGTCCCTTCACATTGCCTAGAGGAGGGAAAGGCTGATGGTAGTTGGCATCATTTCATCAATTACTGATCTATAAACCAGAATACAGTTAAAGACAAGTTTCTTATTTCCCTCATCAATGATATTTTGAATGAACTGCTTGGAACCACCCTCTTTTCAAAATTGGACCTAAAATCTGCGTATTACCAAATACGAGTTAGCGGAGGAGGACATAGCCAAGATTGGTATTACCAAATACGAGAAGGGAGAATTCTGCTGGAGCACAGAGTCTCAAGAGGCCTTTGATAAGTTAAAGCAAGCTATATTGTTCCCTCCATTTCTTCATATGCCCAACTTTGAACAAGAGTTTGTCATTGAGAGTAGTGCATCTAGAGTTGGTTTGGATGCGGTGCTAATGCAGGAAGGAAATACAATTGCTTATTGGAGCCAAGCACTCAGGTAGAAACTCTAACACTCTCAACATATGAGAGAGATAATGGTTATCATTTTGACAGTCGATAAATGGTGCCATCAAGACGGATCAACAAAATCTCAAGTTTCTACTGGATCAAAAAGAGAGATAGGAGTCCCAATATCCATGGCTGCAAAAACTCACCGAGTTTCAACTACATTGTTGAGTATAAGAAGGGAAAAGATAATGTTGTGGCGGATGCTCACTCTCGGTGGGATGCAGCAGAGGAGGAGGATGATCAATGTAAAGCAAACAACCAACTTGGCTAAGGGAGGTGCAAGAGTTGGTCTGGAGCTCGGATTTTTACAAACAGGTGGAAGCTCAAGTGCAATAGGGGAAGAATTCCACAGGTCGATACAGTTTCCTCAATGGTGTGTGGTTTTATGTGGTGTGGGTGTTGCTAGATCGCAATTTAGTGTCTGTCTGCTGATCGCAATTGCTATCTAGACACGGGATCGCGATCGCAATTCCGTGGAAGCTCAAGTGCAATAGGGGACGATTTCCAAAGGGCGATATAGTTTCCTCAGTGGTGTATGGTTTTATACGGCGCGGGTGTTTCTAGATCGCAATTTCGTGTCTCTCTGCTGAAGCCATACCGGGGGAAGAATGTTCATATTTGTGAGGAGACTCTGTTCTTTTCAGAATTAGCTGAGAAAGAACCAGAAAGGATACTTAAGTGGAGTATGGTTACAACAGGGAACAAAATCGTCAGTCAGCTTATGATAAAATAGAAGGAGCTCGATGATACGGAGGCCAACTGGGAAGACTTTGTGTCCTTGAAGGAGAGGTACAGGCGCTTCAATTTTGCAAACTTCGCAGGCTAAGTTCTGGGAACTTCTAAAGGGGCGCAACTTTTTTTTGCTAGTGAGCCCAGATTTCCTAGTGAGCCCAGTAAGTTTTTGCTAAAAAAGAAAATTTCTTAGTAAGCACATATTGTATTTCCAAAATGCTCTTCCCCCTTTATCTCTTCTCCTCTCCTCTTCTTCTTCTCTCCTCATTTCTCCTCTAAATCCTAACCCAAACTTCCACTCATCCTCTCCCACTTCCACTCATTCTCTCCATCCTTATTCTCTCCACATTTCTCCTTCCAAATCTCCCTCTCTCTCTCTCTCCCATTCCTAAACCCCTGCTACTCTCCCTCACGCCGCTGCAGGCGCCGCCGCCGCCGCCGCCGAGCTTCCTCCGCCGCCGCCGCCGAGGTCCCGTCGCCGCCTTCCCGCCATTACTAAGTAAGTTTTCCAAATTTAGTAATATTTATTTTAAAATTTAGTTTTTATTATTTTTGGATTAAACAACTCTTCAAATATTAGTGTTTGGTGATTTTGTTGGGTTTGGAAGGAGAAAGAAGGGATGAGGTAGCAAGTTTAGTTGTAGCATTTTTTTGTTAATTTTAATTTTTAATATTTAGATTATATTAAGAAAATTTAATATTGTAATTCCAATTGTAAAATGTGCGAAATTTAGTTTTTTTTATAATCATGAACGTTAGTATTAAAATTTATTAGTTAATTATGAAGTTTGATGGTATTGTCCTAATGGTTGATTAAGTTGCAAAAGACGGTTTTAGTGTTTTTAAAATTTAATATTATACTATCTTGCGGCAAACAAAAATAGACAAAAAAAGATATTTGTAGCAAATTTTACTTTGTAAGTTCATACTTACATGTACAGAAGAACCAATCAGAAGAACCACCAGAAGAGCAAGCAGAGGAACAAAGACAAGATCAATCCACTCCTAATGCACTCGATACAATATTTATGTCTCGAACCAGAAGCAGACGTCAATCCCCGAGGAAGACAAGGAGACAGTGATTAGATTATATTAGTTGTGTATTGATATAGATGTTGTAAGGAACTTCAAGTGGCCGGTGTAATTGTTTTTTTCAAACATTTTGAAGAATTTGTAGAATATATGGTTTTTGTTTGTAATGAGCCCTATTATTTGTTTTTTGTTCGAGGAATATATACACTACGTTTGTATTTGATTTTATTTCTTTAATTTGTATGTGATCTTGTTTGTTTTATACGTAGGGGATCTTGTTTATAATCTTCACTATATCATTGTATCAGTTATTGTATCGTTGTATCATTGTATTGGTGTATCGGTGTATCATTGTATCGTTATATCGGTGTATCAGGAGTATCATTGCATTTGTGTATCAGGAGTATCATTGTATCGGTGTATCAGTGTATCATTGTATCGGTATATCGATATATCAGTGTATCATTGTATCGGTGTATCGGTGTAGTAATGTATCATTGTATCGGCGTATCGATGAATCAGTTTATCCATATATTATTGTATCGGTGTATTAGTGAATCATTGTGTCTGTGTATCAGTGTATCATTGTATCATTTTGCTTCCTTTACTATATTTTTGTAATAATGTATAATTAGTTGTTAATATAAGTCCGTAAAGTGACGTTAAATTGGATAAACTAATGATATATCAGTTTATTACATAAATAGAGTGGGTGAGCTGTCCGGAGTAGCAGATCGGGTCAAACTCCTGTCCGGACTGACAGTCCGAATAGGGGAGACCTGTTCAGACTGTCAGTCCGAACATGACTGGTCCGTTCGGACTGACAGTCCGAACAAGGCCTCTCTGTTCGGACTGAGAGTCTGAATGGGCCTGGCCCGTTCGGACTCTCAGTCCGAATAGGGGAGGCCCTGTTCGGACTGTCAGTCCAAACGGGAACGGAGCTGGAGCGGGAGAAGGAGGAAGGGCAAAATGGAAAAAAAATTTAGAGGGTAAACTTGATATTTTTTGAAGTTATTAACTGGGCTCACTAGGAAAAAATTTGTGCTCCTTTAGAAGTTTCCCTAAGTTCTGAGTTGAGGAAGGAGGAATGTCATGGGCTAGGGCTTTCACAACAAAAATAAAATCCTCACTTATATCAAGGCAGCCTAGAGTATAGGCCCAGTTCAAAGAAATCTTGCCCGGCCCATTGCCATCTGAAAAAAGGGTAATTTCTAGATGGGCACATGTTTTTTCCTAGTGAGCCCACTTTTCCTAGTGCGCACACCCTTCCTTTTAAAAAAATCTGTTTTTTCCTAGTGAGCACACCTATATATCCAAATTACCCTCACCATCTCCCTCTCTTTCTCTCCCAGCGGTCTGGCACCTGATCCGGGCTAACCAGTCCGGACCTGTGCTCACTGTCCGCGGCTAGCAGCCCCAGACAGTGAGCACAGGACCTGTGCTCACTTCTTCTATTTGTTATTGTTGAATCTGGATCTGTGAGGCCGAGGAGGAGGATGGTGATGATGAGGATAAAGATGCAAATGGCATCCTGTTTCTGATCTTGCTGAAAGGCAGTAGCCCTAATTTTGAAAGGAGATGACGACGAGGATGGTGGAATATGATGGAGGAGGAGGAGGAGGCGGCTTCTTCTTCCAGTAGTAATAATAATAATGAGGAGAAGGCGGTGCAGCTGCTGGCATGGAAATGGAATTGAAGTTTGGGTATGCACTGGAAATGGAGAGGAGGGGATAGGAGGAAGAAGAAGGAGTGAAGGAAGAATAGTTTTGACCAAATAAAAAATGGTAAAGTGGTAAATAATATGGACTTTTAAAGTGAGCTCACTGGGAAAAAACCTGTGCCCATCTAGAAACTCCCCAAAAAAGTAATCGTTGGATTCTAACCTTGATATGCTCATACACTCACGACATAATGGGAGAAAATGGATATAAATGAAGAAAGGATATGAATGAAGAAAAACCCTAATTCTCTCCCCATCTCTCTCTCTCCCCCCCACCCCCTACGCCCCCACTACGCCACCCAAACCCGCCCTCCCCCCCCCCCCCCCCCCCCCCCCCCCCCCGCGGCCCGCTAACTTCTTCCCCAAGTTACATTTCTATCTCTATTCTCAACCTCTTATTACAGGTATTATAGGATGCTAACCTCCAAGGCAAGTAGATCCAAGTCGTCATAGCCAGACTTTGACACCTGTAGTATCTAGCTTAGAGCAACAAATTGATACGGAAATTCAAGCTTGCCGGTTTGACCTGAACATTTATCTCCTGAATCATTTATCTCGTTCTCTTTTTCCTGTCTTAGTGAAATAGGAAAAAAATGGAAGAAAATAACAACATGATATAGGGTACCATGCCAACACAGAATAAGTATTATTGTGAGTAGCAATAAAACTTATGCAACTGACACTGTATGAAGTGCACCAAACAAAAGATTTTTAGCTCATTTCTTGAATCTAATGCTACCTACCTACATTTGAACCCACTAACGAAATTTTTTTATTATACCACGAAATTTGAGTTTGCAGATGACTCTTGGGGACAGTATTCTGTTGGTTCAGTACATTTAATCGATTATACAATCTTTGTTATAACTCAGCTACATTTCATTGATTATATACACATTTATTTTACAAACTATTAAAACAAAAAAGCATTATTTAGAGATTCAAAAGTATTACAAAAATACATAACAAAACTCCCTCTCTGGTTCCATGGGAAATGATCATTTTGCTCCTGATTTGATTACTCGGGTGTTGTAAGAGTTACAGAGAGAGCATTTGTGATACAGCCAGTGGAACCGAGATTTTCCCTTCTTTTCACAGTCATTGCATAGTATATCCTGGATCACCCGATTGCAGTTGATAAATACTTTTGGTTCTATTGATAAAACCTTTCAACCTGATGGAAGTTATAAAAGACTCTGGGTAAGAACATAATACCTGATCCCGGTCTCTGTACTCTGCTGGAAGTTCTTCGGCATCCAACAATGCATCAAGCATGCCAAAATATACCTATATAAATTATATAAGATGAGAACGATAATACTAGAAGAGAGACAAGAATTATCTTTCAAGACATAAATTATATAAGATGAGAATGATAATACTAGGACTTGCTGATAAAACAGTAAAATGATACAGATCCATATGCATGAACAGTCTAAGCATTTTGTAAAAGGATAGATAGCATTGCATCTATATCTGATTCCATTGGAGAGGAGGAGCTAACAACTTATTTACAGTTGGTCCATTAAAACTACCACTTAAAACCATTTTTCTCTTATTAAGCTCTTACTACACGATTTTGAGAGTAGTCGATTCTCATGCACATGTATTATAACTTGGAAAGTTCAAGATCAACATGAACTTGAAGTGTAGATAGCTTACCGTCATGTCTCCCAAGGACTTGCTGCACAGCGGACAGGTATAATGACTACAAGTGTATGCCTAGAAAAGAAACAGAACAATCAGATAGGTTTCATCGTCTTGAAAATGCATTTAAAATGGAAAAAAAAAAAAAAAAAAACTAATGTAACAAGAAGAAACAAGCAGGACAAGAAATGATTGACCCGAAAGCATGCTGAATGCATAAAATGGCCACACCGTAAAGCTCTCAATGGTTCCGTTGAAGTAAATAGAAAATCACAGCATATAGGGCAGTTTGTTTCAATACTTCTCTCGCGACATTTATGTTCCCGTAATTTCATGCCCAGGCAAAAGTTGCACCCCATGCAGTGAAAGAAGTCAATTCCAAGTCCTTTTCCAACCCGGCATAAATTGCAAAATGGACAGTGGTAGATTGTCCTGCATTTTAAAATACATATGTATATATATTAAGAAAAAATCAGCCAAGTATGTAAATTTATAGAAAAGGAATTATATGTATAACCCTGAAACATGTAAAAAGAAAAATTAAATAATATCAATAACAATAACTGGAAGCAGGATAAGAACACAAATAGTAGCAACAGCAGTAATGTATCTTCTGATTCTTCTCCCAAAATCAATAGTGACTCAGGACAATTATGATAACATTCATGCGTATTATTTTGGTTTGATAGAAAGTAAGGAAAAGAAATACAGAGAGAGAGAGAGAGAGAGTGTGTGTGTGTGTGTGTGTGTGTGAGAGAAAGAGAGAGAGAGAGAGTAAAGAAAAATAATAAAAAGTAAGATTTTATTTTTTTTTGTTTGGTATCAAAGAAACTAAAGAAAACTTAATGAGAAAAACAAAAATAAAATAAATAATTAAGAAGAGTTAGGCTGGACTACAACAGATAGTATTTAAAGGTGGGTACTATAGACCAAAACTTCAAAGTGGACGAGCAAAAAGAAAAGTTGATCTAAATAGATGTGATCTATCGTTTATAAACTTCCTACATACAAATTTTTGTGCAATCTCGATGTGATCTATCAATGGATCAAGCACCCAAACAATGGTGAATTTAAAATCAGTTTTAAATTAATTGTTTTATATACACTTGATGTATGATTGAATCAAATCCAAATCATATGAAATTAATTTGTATATAGTTTATGAATGGTAGATTACATTTATCATAATAGATTTTCATTTTGAATTTTACATTCCTAGATCTTGGTTGATATTATCAACAGTCAAACACTATAGATAGTCTAGCCTAACTCTAATTAATAAAAAGAAAAAAGTTGTTTCAATCTCCCTTCAATCACCAAACATAATTTCATCTGGTAGCAATACCAAGCGACATTTTCTTTCATAGAGGGAGAAAAAATATTAAGCCTTATTTTCTCTTGCTTGTCTCCAAGTTTCTTTACTCGACTTTTCTACCAACCAAACAACGGAAATCAATGTTCCTTCTTGTTTTGTTTCTTATCTTTCACTTTCTCTCAAACCAAACAGGTGCACTGCTCTATACAAATGCTCCTCTTTCAGTCAATAACTGAAGCACAGAGTCAATATCATGCCGATATAAAGATATTTATAGTAAATTACTTGAATGAGTACCTTTCATCATCAAAAACATTGCAGATCTGGCAAAAGTACTTTGCCATTGAAAAACCATCACAGGAAGGCGTCTTACAAGTCTGGCCGACTGGCTGAACCTTGACGCAGCGCATACATAGCATTTGAGTTGTTTCTTTTCTGCAGAAAATGATGGGATCAAATCACCTTTATGCGGAGAGCTGAAGTAAAATGAAGTGAATCTTGCACATTCCCAATTTATGATTGATGTTAATGAGGGCAAAAAATAAAACAGTTTACTACAAAACAAAGATCCTCTGAACGAAATGTATTTATTCCGACTTTCAAAAGAAATTTATTTTTTCCAGGGTCATGCATGGATTTTAGAATATCAGATGTTTGAAAACATAAAAATCAAGAAATTGCATTGAAATTGATTGTCCTTTGCACAAATTATCAGGAATTACGGTTTTAAAAAGATTAAAACGCTACATAATCCATCTGACTATAGAAGTAACTTTAATATGCTACCTGTCCATTGAATGATCGCTAACTTTATCATGGCAGAACCGGCATGTGAACAGCTTTTTACAACATGTGGCGAGGAGTTTACAGTTCCTTTTGTAGTGTTCACAGCCAAAAATTTGTTTATCTGGATCTCTAAAAGATGGAGAGCATCCAGGCATATCTTCATTATCCTTATGCTCCTCGTTTGACTCTTGAGATGACTTCTGTTGAGCTGCAATCCACCGACTGCAGTAACCCAGGCTCCTCATCAGTTATGAAAGGCATTTCACCGGAGAACAAATTGCAATTTATATGATAATGTGCAGAGTTCTATCTAGAGAAACCTTGTCATAAGATTCTGAATAAGATAGGCCTTTCTCCGTGGATCAAGTGTTGGGTCTCTGGAAACCTTCCGTATCTCTGACTCGAGTTCATTCTGGTTCATTCGGAAAATATCCTTCCATCCAGGCTTGAAATCTTGATCATTCTGGCTGAAGCTCTCCTGGCTCTCAGTTCCTAAAAAACATTAAAGAGATTAGACAAATGACAAGATAAATACCTCTTCTGCTAAAGGTGTATTTACCCCACCCATTTATAAAAATAGAAAATTTATGGGAAAAAAAAAAACCTTTAGGAGAAACAAGATTTGTCTCTGTTGCGGTGGACTGTGAAGTAGGTGTCCACCATTCATTTAACCATTCACTGAACATGGTGTTCTTAGTTGCCCTTTTCCATGTATCCATCATACAACTCTGCTCCTCCAGAGTAAGTGCAGAAGTCACCCATGGCAACATAGATTGAAGGATCTCTGCTCCTGTTGCCCCAATAATACGACCAACAATCCTATTTTGTTCCTCCACTGAAAAATATTTGTCAAATAATGGCCATAGTTCCAGTTCTTCTCTACTCACATGTTGCTCCAGAGAAATGCGTAAAGATTTGCACATGGCTTGCAGTTTTGTAGCAAGCTTATTACATTTCCTCTCCCAATTGAAATCAAGACCAGATGATCCATTATCGCTTTGAGTTGCATCGGATTTAGAATTGGTGCTGCCAAAACATGCCTGCAGTTGAGAAAGCTCTTCAAGAACTGCAGATATATCTGCAAATAGCTTCTCTTCTTGCTGGTGATCAAGAGTGTAGGAGTGGCTAACATTATGAAGAGCCTCCCTAGATTCTAAAGCTGGAAAGACAATGTCATCCTCAGCATTACTATGAGCTTCATATAGACTCCATAATAAGCGAAACCTCCCAATGAACTGCCGAAGAGAGGTCTCATCAGAAACTAAAAGCTTTCCGGATTCAATATCCAGATACTCCAGATCTTTGCAAATTGCCTTGTGAAATTTGAATATAGTGTCTATAGGCCTCTCTGTTTCATCCTCTTTTGATGAAATAATGTTTGTTCCGTCCAACAAGAGGCTCAAATTAAGAGATGGACATGAAGAATTATCAGGGATGGAATGGGAAGATTTCAGGGCAGGAACAGAGATTATCGATGAGAAACAAGGTTGTTTATCATTTGTGGAATCCCTTTGGTTAACATTTGCATATGATGATCCTTCGTAGTTGCATCTTTTGAGTGGCCTCTTACCCTTCTCTATTTGCAGAACTGCTGATTCAGTCTTCGTGCTAAACGGAACACTGAATACTTGACTGCAATCTTCTTGAGTGCTATTCTTTTCCTCAAACGGACAGCTATCAATAGGCTTTGAAGGCAAGCATATGAAAATGCGAGAACTATCGATTTCGTGGGAGTGCCCTTGTGATGCCCAACCAGACAAAAGAGTAACCAGTGCAGCATCAGATGTTGTAGCTGCTTCACATAAGACATATTCATGAGTACCTTGTGGCTCCTAAAGGAAAAATTTAGCAAAATATATAGAGTTAAGCTATGCAAAGAATTAAGGGACAACCTGCCATTTGGATATTCTGACGAAAGGACCTAGCTTCTTGTTCAGTTAGGGTTGCGACAAACCATGGGATGGCACGCTCTAAAAATTTCAAAGGCATCACCAAGATACTTTTGTATACAAGCTCCCGTTGCTTCTCGGGACAGAAACGCAACCTGACAAGAGGAAGAACCTAGCAAGCAAACAAGCAAGAGAGCAACTTGGCATCATACTCTTAAGGATGATAATAGTTCATGTTCCCAAAGTAGATTGTACCTCAGCTTCCTCATTCTGAAAATGTGCCTGTATTGAATCTATTGTTTGATCAGCACGTAAAAATAGTGCCTGATGGAATTCATCGGAAGATGAATTGGCTCCCGCACATAGTACTTTCTCAACTAAGTGTCTAAAATTTTTAAATTGACTTTCTTCTTCAGAATGCTCCTGCATAGAAGAGAACTCTCCATCTAGTGCTGGAAATATAACTTGATCCTCAGCGATACTGCAGAAATAAAATTATTTACAATAAGAAACTGAAAAGAGTATAATGGCTTAGGCACTAGATCTGTTACATTCTAAACATGTGATTCTACATCATTTCCATAAAGATCTTCACTGGATTAATGATGAAATTAAAATAATATCTGATTGATATAAATAAAACAGTAAATAACGCAAGAGAGCACATATATGCACTTTGAGGTGCATTTGTTCAAATTCCTAAGAAATATTAAAAGAAACAAAGATATCTGACTAAGAGAGGAGAATACCTATGGAAGTTGCAGATATCAGAAATAAACTGTAGTCTAATATGAAATGACGACAGCTCAGAGGCCTCGGGAGAATGTTGTATCTTCTTGGCGACTTCTAAAATCTCATTCAATTCTTTTTTAATTGCATTATGCCAATGCAATATTTCATTTATAGGATGAATTTCAGTCAAGCCAACAGCAAGGTGGTCTTTCTCTATATGTTTTCTCTTCCCATTCCTGGAATGTTGACATGCCCAGACCTTGTTGTCGGTTTGCTCGCTCAATTTTTCAGGTCCACAGCTGAGGCAATCTTGAAATTGCGAATCATCATTGAAATTTTGATCCAGGTTTTCGGTACTAATCACTTCCATCCACGAGGATATGACCTTCAAGTTATAAACAAAAAATTAACCTGACCTGTTTGAAAATGTTTGAAGAAGAAAGTTAGGCTGCTCTGTCACTACCACCACTGCACCAAAACTCCAAAGTTATGGTGAGGGGTTTTGCAACATATTCTTTAGGGTCCTTTTCTAATAGGCTGAAACCTGGTTGTTTGCACACAGTATCTTTTGCAAAAAACCGCTTTGAATAAGCACCCGGATGGATCTGAACCAGTGTGGCTGTGATACTGCCTTAAAATCCGTACCACCATACCAACACTCTAAAGTTATGGTGAGGGTTGAGGATATGATTTTATATTCTAACAAATTCTAAAGATAGGAGTTTTGTCTTCACCTGTTGGAGAAGATTTTGTTCTGGTGCTATTTTGCACAGACATTTCATCATACCATGATGTTCATGAGGTGAAATGCAAGATGAAATCCATGGGAGGAATTCAGCCATCGTATTCACCGGAATGCTACAGAAAAAGTGCCAAACTAAATCAGCCTGCTCCTCAAAAGTAAACTTCTCGATAAGCAAGGGAAAGACCTAGTGCAAAAAGAAAACAATCATCAGGCATGGAGAGCATAATACAAAAGTGTTAGGAAAGAGTGGAACATATCATAATGGTGAAAGAAATTTAAGTCCAACTGAAATATAAAATCATGACAACTATAAGTTAGAGGCAGAACAAAAATGTTAACAAATGCCAACAAACAATCTGGAGTAGTTAAATGGTGCATAAGCATCAGACAATATTTTGTTCAGTGTTCAAAACCATGTCTTAAGCTGAATCATTCTTATTCTACTAACCAAACATGGACACAAGGTTTTTGTTTAGGAAAACAATAGTCAACTTCCACATCGATTAAACTTGGGAGAGCTAGATTGAAGGCAAAGTGCTCAATCTGGTCATTTGTAGCTAATGTTGTTGTTGTCAATACTATAGGAGAATACTGTGGGTATTTAAAAGAAATAGGGAAGTTATGTCAAAGGAAATCTCCAACAGAATAGAGCTTCATGGAAAGATGACTATGTTCTTTGAGAACAAAAGAATGTGGACACATTACTAAGCATTTGATTGTCTGCAATAGCCTCATCAACCTGAGAGCATTGGTATATACTTGGAGGATAAGGATAAACTTAAAATTTGTATATACTTAGTCGTGACTAGGCAATAACGCTATGATGTTTGAAGAATGATTCTCTCATCATGGAGGATAGTATATATCATGCTAGCAAAGTCTGGAGGAACTCACAATTGGAGACTCCAGGAGAGATGAAGAATAAGGGTCATACTAGATAAGGCCGGTTTAAGAATTGTCATGACTCATTACAGGGCACTGCAAGGAGCAACCAATGCTTTGACTGTAGTCAAGAGGACAGCATGACAAAGATGTATGTTGTCATTGAACGTGAAAACATCAAAACAAAAATTTAAGGTTTAAGGTTGATGGTGAAAATGTATCTACTGATCAAGTGAAGGAGTGTACTTCCAGGGTCACTATGGTGTTAATCACTAACCTAAATCTTAATCGTTCTTTCATCAGATGTATCCGTTTTGTTATCATATCATTTACAAAAATAAAACGATGTTTGGTTTTGATAGGAATGAGTTCATAAGCAAGAAGATGGGGTCGGTATGGTCTGAGTGATCTGACTAGTGTTCTTCTGTTGTTCATAATTTACTTCCCTAAAGCATTTCAGCAAAAAAAAAAAAAGAGCAAGTATTGATATCTGAAATTTACATATTCCAAAACAATACATGTCAATAAACAAACATCACTGTTCTTACCCAACTAAGATGATGCCTGCGAGCTTAAATTGAAAAAGAGAAAGAGAGGAGGTGGGTTGAAGAAGTCGCATTTTATTGTTAGTATGGATAAAATCTATGTGAAAGTAAGCTCGAAGTAGGGAAGACATTGTACGTTTCACAACATTAGCTGTCAAGTTATTCTGCTACTTATAGTCTGAAGCTCCATAACATAAGTTCTGAAACGATCTATTAACAAACCACTTTGTTGCATTAACAAACCACTTTGTTGCATTCTATGGTTAGTATGGATAAATTCTATGTGAAAGGAAACTTGAAGTAGGAAACACATTCAAAGTTTGACGACATCAGCTGTTAAGTTACTCTGCTACTCAGAAGACAGCTCTAAAACACAAGTTCTGCAATGATCTATTACCAAACAACTTTGTTGTAGAAGCTTCAAAAGCTATGGCAGCATTATTGAATTATTAAGAGAAAAAGTGTATCAATAACCAAAATACCCTTATTCCCAAAAACAGTGAAGCCAGTATGTCATATAAGTCAGCAATTTATTATTTATTAGATGGTTAACTAAAGATCTCCTAGCATATACCAATTGTTAGTTAAATGAACATCAATGACACTTTACCTGCTTCTCCTCCTTAGACATGTGTTGGCTAAGTGATGTGCGAATGGCTCCAGTGCAAGAAGCAATCTCTCTTCGGAAACTATTATCATTATGAACACCTGAGTTCAGCAACTCAAACAACTGACCAAAAAGGGTTCTTTCTCCCTGGTGCTCTAGAGAATATGTCCGTGCAACATTCTTAACCCGCGTGTCAAGAGCTGGAAAAATAACCTGCCACAATAAAAATAAAAAATAAAAAATCATGTGCCATCTATTCCATGGTTGTTTTTTTAATTATTATCCATAGTTGTCAAAATCCGGATGTAATAGATATACGTCTTTATGTATGTACCTATTACAGTATGTTTCGTACGATACAATAATGATACATTACAATATGCTGATTTGATTTTTAAAAGGATTTCAAACTCATATAAAGAATCTTTTAGGTTTAATTACAAGTTACATATTCAAAACAAGTATAGTCTTTTAACAAAAGAGGACAAGCATACCATTCTAGTTGATTAAAATGTTCAAACCATTGTTGAAAATAACACGTTATGAAACCCGTTATTTGCGTTACGTAACCTAACAGAATCCCAACGCTACGTAACAACTGGAAATAACTCAGTGCACCGTAACAGTACGTTTTTTACGTTATTTTACGTTATATTACATAACGTTACGTTAAATTACGTTATGGTACGTTATTTACAATTATTTTTTTTAGTAATTCATATATTATTGTTGATTATTATTTTGATTATTAACGAATTGCTGTAATTTTCTTAATTAATTGTTGGCTTGTTTGATTGTTTTTGGAATTTCTAACTTGATAATTTAAGTTTGTTTCTTTATTCACTTGTTGTATTTCTCGTCCGGTTGCTAAAATATTTTACTTGTTGATTTTATTGAATTTTTAACTGAACTGAAATCAACAATCATAAATAAGATAAATTGAACATTACAAAATATAAATTACAACAATGATAACAATTGGAATCGAAATAAAAAATTGGAATCTTGCTTTTTTTTTTATTTAAATGATGATTGGAATTACGGTTGTAGACTTAATATAATTTATGAATATATATGAAAATTACTGTAAAACTTAATATAACATTTGAATAGATTATGTATTACAAAATAATTTTATATATTTTTAGATATTTTAAATTTATTTTAATTATTTTATATGGTTTTATATTTATTTTTATTAAATAAATAGAAAATTGCATAACCTACGTTATGCGTTACGCTATTTGCGACATAACCTAACAAAGGCAAAACGTTACGTTACCGTTATCGCTATTTTAAACATTGGTTCAAACCAATCATCCAAAGAGGTATATCAATTAGTTTCTACTCAATATAGATTATTTAATCGCTAGTTCCCATTTCAAGTATCTAATGATCTTATGAATATCTAATATTTACTCAAAAGAAAGAATTTTTAAGAAATGGAGAAGATAAAGATGAAAAAACTAACGCAATAGTTCTATAGATGAGGACATTGATATAACTATAAAGGTTAGTTAATTGATATTACATTGGCTAGTTTGATTGTTTTTCTGAGAGGTAATGAACTTATGCTCAATACTTTTATTTTTGCGGAAATAGTATATCTGAGCCAACAAAATGATGACTTACCTATCATATGTAAAAACTGATCATAAATCTGATTCCTAAAAAGAGGACTTATATAGTGGAATATATTGTTTGGATGGATTTCCATGAGTATATTAAAGTTGAAGAAGGAATAAGAGGGTCTACCAAAAAGAAAATAAAGAAAAGAGATAACAGGAAAATTTTAAGCAATTAGTTGCTTATCCTAGTATTTAGTATATTCTTTTTTATAATTGTTGGACCTTATAACTTGAATATAATTTTAACAATAAATGCTAAAAAGGAATCGGAAATAAGAGTAAAGTAAAGAAGGAGATTGTATGTATCAAAGAAGATGAAGATAAGAAAAATAATTATATCATTTTTCAACTTCAAGTGCGTCTAGTGATATATTATGATTGCTAATGTAATATCATTCTGATTAATGACCTCATAGTCATTATATTATGGATGTTAGTTACTATTAGTATATAGTTATTAACTTATTCTTCGCATATAACTGTCTTTAGAATTTGTGCCTAGTTGTTTGTTTTGCTTGTGCTTTTTTTTTTTTTGGTGGCTAGTATGTTTGGCATATATATTATGTGCTTGATTAATTATATGCATTGTTTAAAATAATGATAACGGTAACGTAACGTTTTATCTCTGTTAGGTTATATAGCATATAGCGTAACGCATAACGTAGGTTAAGCAATTTTCTATTTATTTAATTAAAAATAAATATAAAACTATATAAAATTAATTTTATAAATTGAAAATTGAATTAAAAATTCTAAAAAATATATAAAAAGTTGTATCCCAGTATTGATTCTAAATTTCTAACAAGTTTCACAGTAATTCTCATACTTATCTTCATAAATTAAATTACATTTACACCTATAATTTCAGTTATCATCTGAAATTTATTTTCAACTATTATCAATATTGTAATTTATATTTTGTAATGCTCAATTTATTTTATTTTTAATTGTTTATTTTAGCTTAGCTGAGAATTTAATGTATCAGTAAGTAAGAAATTTAACTAATTGGAAAGGAATTATAACAAAAAAATTCCAGTAATTAGAAAGAAATTATAACAAGTAAATAAGAATATACAAGTTAACAATGTCATAAGCAATCAAATAAGTAAATAACAAGCCGTCAAGTAAAAAAAACTAAAGCAATTCGCTAACAATCAAAATAAATAATCGAAATCAATATAAAAACTATTTAAAAATTATTATAAATAACGTAACATAACATAATTTAACATAACGTAACGTAAAATAGCATAAAAAATGCACCGTTACGGTGCATTGAGTTATTTTCGACTGTTAAGTAACGTTGACTTTCAGTTAGGTTTCATAACGCAACATAACGAGTTTCATAACGCGTTATTTTCAACACTGATTATATGTTACAGATTAAGTATCTTATGATACAATTTGGATGCGGTATATAGGGATACAACGGTACATGACATATAGGGACACGTAATACGACATAATAGTACACGATACATTTTCCTATTAGACAACTTTGCCATTATCCATATACGTAGAGGTGCTTATTGATGAAGGTTATATGGTACATTTTTATACTATTTTTTGTAACACTACATTGAGAATAAGAAAAATCAATGTCAAATTTTTAGGGAAAAAATACGTAGCTAGTCATAATAAAGTTACAAAACTAAATGCTTCCTACATATGAGCAACTAACATGGATTCAACTAATAAGGAGTAAATGTGGTTGTACACACATAATGTATACTACCAACTTTACAATACCATAGTTAAATGATTAGATTGAGATGATGGCAAACCCGTTGCTAGCATATCATATATAAGAAAACTTTAGTTTTCTTGGAAGTGACAGAATTTTATAACAATACTCTGAAGAAAGTGCTAACAAAAGCGATGGAATTCCTAAATCCGGATTCTATTAATTTCACAACATCTGAATCTATATCATGAACAATACTCTGAAGAAAACATAATCCAACTCTTAGAGTTTTAAAATAAAATAAAAGACTAAGACTATTCCCTAATCGATCTTATCTATTCGTTGTCCTCATCAATATGCCTTAGCCGCGCAGCCGCACGATAAGCGTCCTTTCCTCTTGATTTTCCATATTCCATCAATTTCCCTTTCTTTATTTCCAATAGATAGTTCATAGGATTAACTGGTTGTTGTACTATAGAAACTTTTATCAAACTACATTAATATTACAAGAGGAAAAGAATTGTCCAGGCATGGGAAGAAAATCGTTAAGCATTTAGTATAAGTTGTTTCTTTTATAGAAATATCAGGTTATATCGTGCTGACATTTGAATGTATAGACCCGAATATAGCCATTGTAGGATGGCGCATATAACACTAATTTCTCGGAGGATTCATAGTCAATCTATTCTTGGTTGCAAAGCCAACCACTCATGCCAACCTTCACGATAGACTTAACACACACTCTGCTTAAGAAGTTTAGACTTACTAAAAATAAAATTTTTATATTTTAAACAAAAGAATTTTTAAAACTAAAGGTAAAATAAAAAGGAGTTAATTAATCAAAGATTAAATGGATATTCTATAAATTGAGCCTGTGATCTTAGAAGATCCAACCCAAACTCAAACCAACTAGACTAGGCTTCTAGTTAAGTTACTCAAATAGATTAGTATAACTAGACTAGTCTAATTAGTCAAATAGACTAGGCTTCTAGTTTTATCAATTAATAAGATTTGATTGTATATAGTTCCCATAAACCAATAGGATTCTATTTGATTAAGATAGGGAAATCGATTAAGATAGGGAAATGAATTAAGATCCCAATTTCCTATTACAAGAGAACCTTGATGCAGCCCTATTTCTTTTACCAACATGGAGAAAACGCAAAATAAAGAGGGGAGAGAAGAGAAGAGAAGGAGGGAGTTCCACCCTAGGGTTTTCGGAGCGTATTTGTGGCCCCTTTTTGGCACATTAGCGTTGATTTCTCGTTAACAAATGCCAAATGAGTTTCTAACTCACTCTTACATGCTAAAGATTTTAATCTTTGTATTTTATATTGTTGTTTTTATAAATCTATTGTTAAATCTTGCATTCTAATTAAAAAGATATGATTTTTGTTGAAAGAATTGTGATAAAAGAGAGTTGTGTTCGATTTATGATTATAGGTGGAATTTTTATATGTTTTAATACTTAAGAGCATGTATTATTCTACTTTTCAAGTTCAAATCCTCCATTCAATATTGGCATCACTGGAGTTTCGTTTTCCAAAATCTCCGGTGATCTCTCGCTAGGGACCGAGGAACTAAGTGATCTCCGTACGATCAACTCCAAAGTTTGCCTCATTCTCCTGCTCCAACTGCAGCCCTCTCTTCCACTAAGCTTCTTCGAGTGAACTCAATCAGGGGCGAGGGGCCTAAATCTAGTCCTCTCCCTATTGCAAATCCTCTCTCCCTAGAATCCAAACCTCCCTTGTATCCAAACCTTGGGAGATCTATAGTCTTTAGAGAGGCTAAGTGTTGCCAAAGGTTGTTTTTGAAATCACTATCGCTACTCCAATGGGCACATAATTGGAGTGCCTCAGGGCATGGGGGACAAAGGAGCTAGGTTGTACAAGCAGGTCGCAGTGCAAAAGGAGGTAGGCCAAAGGAGTTTGGGTGCATTAGAATGGTTGGCGGCTAAAGAAGCTAATCTTCCGTGGGGAGTTTCGGTGTCAGTGTACCAGAGGTCGGCTTGGGCTGTGATAAAACCCCGTGGGGGTAGCAGAACTGGACTTGGCTACTGTTAAACTTTCTGTAGCTCTCAACAGTGGTTTATTGAGCTCGGAGTGTAAGTGATTAGAGATAATGGCGACGGCAAATCATTCGTGGATCAATTAACCTCTCTCCAGCTTATCTTCTCTCTCACTAGGACAAGTCTCTTCTAGCCCTCTCATCCACTGTTCATTGTTGTTCCGAGAGCTAGAGTACCTCGAAATGTCGAGGACAGAGGTGTTGGATAGGGCCAAAAGTAGGCCACAGTGCAAAAGGAGGCAAGCCAGAGGAGATTAGTATGCGGCAGCTATGGAAGCTGAATTCCCGTGGGGGATCGATGTCTGCGTAATGAAGGTCGTTCTAGCTGTGGTGAAACCCCCATAGGGAGACCTGGTTTGAGGCATTGGCGATTAGAGACAATGGCAATGACTAACTACTGATAGATAGAGGATTTGCTAAATAAAAGAAATAGGGAGAAAGGTGGTGGCTGTCGTGATAAAGAACGGAGCCTACCTGGGAGGAGGGTCATGCCGTTGGCTCAGCAGTCTCCGATGTAATTGGAGTATGTTAAGGGAGCCCTCACTGGTGGAGTCTTTTGCCAACAGGATGTTCTAATGATCAAATAGTGGGCGCAAGGAAGACATTAGGCTTCAGGAACTTGATCAACGCAGCAACAGAATTTCAAATTTTGAAAATTTGAATTTGAAATAATGACATGAGTTGCGATGTGTCCTTGCTATGAACTAGAGTGTGACATGAATTGATTGTTCTGCAAACTTGTGTCCCACCCGAGTTAGCCCAACTGATGACATCTTCAAAAACTGCTTTGAAAATACGACTGCGAGTCTTATCATGTCCCATGTATTTATTGTTGTAGGTCTCCCTAGGATTGCTACTACTATGTTTATGTACGTACGGCCCTCTACTCAATGAGGAGGGACCATTATAAGCTTTGTTCTGTTAATTACTAATTAATGGAACGATTGGGCATTAGTACACCATTCATGGTCAGAAAAATACTTAAAAGCATGTTAAAAGTGATGATTCATGAGTTTAATGGAGTAAAAATTGGATTTTTAATGATAAATTTTGACTATACAAAAATTGAATTTGGAAAAACTTAGACCTACTAGTAACCCCATTGGTCACCACACTGGTGACTCAATGACTGAGCAAGATAGAGTCTAGGCGCTACAAGACACACCAGTATTTTTTTTACTATGTGAACTCGAGCCTACCATCATTGATCCTACCGGTGGGACTAGCCTACAGTATTGGATATTGAATTTTTAAAGTGATTTGTTATTGTTTTTAGAGATATTATTAATGACTAAACTAGTGTAATTAATCATTGAAACTGTTATTTCAATTGTTTATGCAAATTGATTTAATAAACACCAAATTGATATATGATACAATACTGACTGATATTGAATCTGTTAAAGAGGTATACCGCATTATTGGTGATAACTTCATTAAATTACTGCACTGTATTTACTAATTGTTACCAAACAGCTACTGAATCTAATAATTATTAACAATTCACTTACTATACTGAAATTGACTGAAAAATTGAACTACACCGAATGAATATCAGGTTTTGCAGAAAACTAAGGATTGTTGTAATTTAAAGGCTAAATATAATTGTACCGTGGCTTCCTATACGAGAGAGTTCGAGATAAGCTCCGCTCAATATTGTCACTATTTGCATATAGAAGGGTTTGAGATAGGTTCCTATCAAAACACTGATATTACCGTTAACATTTTCCCACATACAAGTAGCAATCTAAATATAATTGTATCATAGCTTCCTACATGAAAAAGTTCGAGATAGGCGCAGACCAATACTGTCACTGTTTCCATATAGGGTTCAAGATCGGTTCCTATCATAACACTGATATTACTATTAATGTTTTCCCACATACAAGTAGCAATTTGTGAAGTTAAAACTCTCGCAAGGTACTTATATGTAAGAAAAATGATTTAGACATTTAAAGTAACATGGGCAAAATTTTATTCTATTTATATGTAATTTAGCCTTAATAAAATGGCCAGAACCAATTTACCTAATGCATTCCTTAAACTAAAGTACTCAAAAAAATATTTTTTTCAAACAAAATAAAATTAAAAAAATTCTTTGACCAAAACCATACCTCATCCTCAGCATTGCAGTGGTGCTTGTAAATGGAGAAGAGAAACCTGAACCGCTTCGATAGTGACTTAAAATCACCGCCAAAACCGGTCGCGAGAGCGGTCGCCTCGGCGTCGAGCCGGTCGAGCTCCGACCTGATCGCCTTCTGAAACAAGAGGAATATCAAAATCGGTGACTCCTCAACCGATTTCTTCGCACAATCGACCGAAGGAGTCGATGCCAAAGCAGAATCAGGAGCATCATCGACCGATTTCGCTCGATCATCGCCATTCGCTGCCAGCTCCATCTCGAGCTCTCCCGTAAAAATCTGACCTTTTTTTTTTTTTTTTGAACCGATTTCGTTAACTCCCCCCCTACTTTGGACTCGCGAGACAGAAAGGGAACGGAGGAGGCGAGAGAGTCGCGTAGATAAGGGCGCGGGCTCGCGACCGACGCTGACGTGGCTCCTGCTTGTTTATGTATAGGCTGGCGCCCGCGAGAAGGACGTGCCGCCCGGCGGGCCCACGTGACGGGCAGGGACCGGCCTGCTTCTTGCAGCCCGGGCGAGACCCGCGAAATCCACGGGCACGTGGCGTGAAACGAGTGGAGCCAGCTGTCGTGTGTGTTTCCTGAGCTAGGGATGATTTGGTAATGTGGCTTCTGAGAGAGTTTTTAAAATTTGTTGGCGGGAACACGTGAAGGCCCGTGGCGGGCCGTGGTGGGCTCGTGGCCTGTTGTCGCGGTCAAGGGGGGCGTCGGTTTGTGACGGTGAGCGTTGAGAAATCTGAGGGTTAAGTTGTTAACCGTCACCTGGGACCGAAGATGGGATGGGTTCGGACTATTGTGTTTGTGGAGATCCTAGTCGTGGATATTCTGTTTAGGGAAAATCGTCAAAATTGCTTTGTCCGTGAATTTGGGACTTTATTCGAGAATAAGGAGCGTTACCGGTTGAGATAAATGATTTTAATAAACTAACAGATTAATTAAAGTAACTAACATTATGTCAAGTTTGCATTTTATTATCGGTATGGGGAGTTTTTACTGGAGAACTAGTTGAATAACAAAGAAATCAAATTGAATAGAGTGGATGTGTAATGAGTTTCAGTTATTGTCAAAGTTAGATGGGCAAACAAGATTATTAATAGTCAGTCAAACGTAACCTATGTTATATTAATCTATCAATAGTTATGAATTTGCTAATGGATATTAGCTCATGTGGCATTTAAACTTGCCTTTCCTTGTGGATCAAGGAGGATTCAAGGAATCTCACTTGGGGGCCATTTAGATGCATGCAGGTAATGCTACAAGTTGCATTGCTTACATGCATTACTTGAAATTTTGGACTTTCGACTAATCCATAGTCCAGATAGACTATTGTAAAAAATCTCAGTCCGGCCCAATGGAATTAGGATAGCCCATCATGATAGAAAAAGTAACATATTAAGCTAATGATCTATCACAAAATGTATGCACAGACCATAAAAGTGAAGACAATAGAATTGATAATTATCGGACAGATCCATAACCAAGCACCAAAAACATGATGCATACAAAAAAATTGTCACAAGAAGAATACTTCAAATTATAATCATCTATAACAATAACATCATAGAATCTGAAAGTACTGACACATATGTGCACAATAATGTCACTGACCATGCAAGCATGCAGGTACACATAATGACTGATCTAAAAATTACAGTATATCCAAAAAACAACAATCAATATCCTCATACAATTTTCAAGAACAATCATTTGCTCCATCGAAAGTGATCTCATTTCTCTCATCAGACATTGCAACTTAAGCGAGAGATGCTTCAAAAGGAGCAAGATTCTCAACTGACTAGAGTTTCTTCCCAGCATGCCTTGCTACTACAAACCTCAGAGGCACAAACACTTTCTATGCCTTGCGACTACAAGGCTCAGAGGCACAAGCACTTTCTAAGTGTTTGATCTGACAGTTCATTGAAATGAAAAAGATGATATTATACTCTTACTAGCCCAAGCTTTGTACCAACGCCATAGCTACCCATGTCCAGCTTGCCAGAAGAATTCAGTTGGGTTTCCTTTCACGTCTTTAGAACTGCCGAGATCATTTCCATGCTCTGCAAATGCATAGACATAGGTGTTCTTCACAGGAACCCGAAGTTCAGCAGCAAGCTGGTTAGAATGAAGATGAGTGTTAAATCTCTGCCCACTGTTGGTTTTGCACAGGCAGTACTTGAAACAACAATGGTACAGAAAATGCTGATAAGCACCCTCTAAATGTTTCACAAGAATACAAACGTTTTAAATTTACAGCGCAATTCATTGTGAGAAAGATCAGAATAATCAATGCATAAAAGTATAAAGAAAGGATAATTTTATACTCCCAGTGCGACTGAGCATATAGAAATAAATTTATTAAACATAGCAATTACTTCAAAGATTACTGGAGTTGCAACAAGCCCCTAGTCCATGCCTTCCCAGAAATATAACTAAAATCTAACAAAACTTGGTGACGCCATAATTTTTTTTCTTTTTAGAATTCAGGAATAATAAATAGAAAATTTTACATTCTTTTTACGATGACCATATGATGCTAATGTCATGGAAATTAACCAAATAAATAACTGCATCAACAAACTTACCATTGCTTAAATGAATACTTTATTTTGCTAAGCATTCTTCAATTAATTCTGAATCATTCATTAAATTGAATGAAAGAATCTTCATCTTCATCCGCATGACATAAAAGTATGCAATAAAGTAGTGATTCGATAAATACAATATAAGACTAGATTATATCAAATACAAATTCAACATAAGTTTACCTATATAGTATTAGCCAATCTTGTTTGCATATCAGAGCCTCTATGGTAGATGGACTCAACCGACTTCGGTACTAATCTACAACTCTACCACCAGTACTGAAAGCCAACTCTGATGAAACTGATGGTATAACTAAAATATCTTGAGCTATCTTTGAGAGGACATGATAAAATGTTGCATTCTTCTTCTACCAATTTAAAATACTGAAATTCGTATCAGACATCAGATGAAATACATCTTCTTCTAAATAACTATCAAGTTCATTTTTCCTAACCCTTTCCATTGAATATTAAGTCCAAAAGTCAGCAAAATCTGAATTTACTTTTCATTTTTCCAAACTAGTCAAACTAGTACTTGAGCCTCCACTTGCTACCTGACTTGATTCTTCCGTCACAACTGTCTTTTGTTTAACTATCCTCTCATATTCATCATAAATTTTCTTAAAAAGAGTGATAATTTCTTCACTTTTTTTGTTCTTCATCTCACCAAGTGCTATTGTAAAAGTGTACTCAACGCATACCAATTTTGATCTAGGATCCAATACAGATGCAACTGACAATATTATATTGGATTCCTCCAATACTTATTAAATCCTTTTTGCATTTATAATGCCAAAGTTTTGACAATATCACAACCAACAGTAGATTCTTCTTGCAACGTCGAATGGTCCAAACTTTTCTAAAGTAAAATTAGATGTAGGGTACTTCCTACCCGAAAATGCTTTAGTTGTATCAATATAAATAATTAAATATATAGGAAATTAATTACCAATTCAGTATTTTTTCAATCATCAAGAGATGGAGCAACATTACAATGCAACTGTGCACATCTTATAAAGACATCCTTATATGACAAAGGATTCGTAAGTATTTGATAAGTAGAATTCCATCTCATTGGCATATCCAAAATCAAACCTTTTCTCGTAGGTAACTTGAATAGTTATGTAATTCCATTGAAAGTTTGCATTCTAGATAGACTACTAACCACAAAAGTAATAAGATTTCGAATGTGTTTAATAGAGTCATCCATCATCTTTATTCCATTTTGCACCATTATATTTAAAATATGTGCGCAACATCGCATATGAATATGTTCACCATTAAACAATAACTTTCCACTAAAATCTTTTTTGAAGTTTCTTACCACTACATCATTTGTACTTGAATTATAAAGTGTAAGAGCAAACACCTTTTCATCCAAATCCCATTCAGCAAGACAACTTCCAAGCACATCATTAAGAGCATAGCTAGTGTGAGGGTATGGAACTTTCTTAAAGTTTAAAATTAACTTGTTCAAAACAAAATCATCATCAGTGTAGTGAACGATTAGAATTAAATATCCAAGTTTTTTATTAGAAGTCCATAAGTCTGAAGTAAATCTCAGACGACAATCTAAATTCTTCAGTTTTTCTTGAAGTTGTTCCTTCACTTCTTTGTATAAAGCTATACAATCATTTTAATTGTTTGGCGACCAACCATAGTAAACAAAGGCTGCAAGCTCTTCACAAACTTAATAAATAATGGGTATTCCACAATTCTAAATAGAAGTTATGCACAAATTACTAGTTTTACTAAACATTTTCTACTTACTTCCGGAACAAAAGTAAAAAAAAAACACACCTTTAGATCTAGGAGATTTGCCATGAAACATATGTCTCATATCTTTATAAGGATTCTTTTTGCAACCAAATTTGATATGACGATTCAAATGGGTTGTTCCTGAATTTTTCTTGCAAACCAAGTGTTTTCTACAATAATTACATATTGCCTTAAATGTACCATTTACTTGTGTTTCAATCACAAAATGACTCCAAACTTTAAACCTTCTATTTTTCATATATAAAGTATCTTTCAATACTTTCACTTTCAGTATCTTCATACATCTTCATACATCTGTAGAAAGAATATTATATAAATGAATATTTTTGTACAAATATATCATTCGTTAACGCAACTCAGAAAACAACAACAAAAAATTCATATAGAAATCAAATAAAGAAGAAAATACCTCTGCCGAAGCTTGAATAGAAAGATTCATTGAATTAGAAGGTGTTCAAGAGCTTGTCCTTGCCATAGTATAAGATTCCTAACAAAACCATGAATGTACATCAAATTCTTTTGAGTTAGGAATGAGAAAAATTATTTACTTGTAAAGATCCTGCAATTAGCTTTTTTATTCACAATCATAGAAAGGTTAGAAAATCATTTATGGAGTTGTGCATGGATACATTGCATGCCCATATTTATATTCTATATCAAATATGTTCATTTTTTGCCTATATAAATTCACAATATTTAGGAGTTATAATAATAACTATAAGATAAGGACAAATTACTTAGATACATCTTCATAAACTATTCTTTTTGAGTTAATCACCTGAGTGCTACATCTAGTAAATTGCAACCTTATAGGGGATTCAAATGGACCATATATTGAGTGCAGCTTCTTACCAGAATACACAAGGAGCTGATTCCGAGAATGATCCAAATAAGACAACTGTGGGTACACTGTCCTACTTTAAATTAATAGCTTAGAAGCTAATCTTCAATGGTACCCTGATAATTATGTTTATTCTACAGATATTTGTTGGTGGGCTGGACGCAAATGTTTCTGATGATCTTCAGCGATAAGTTTATAGTACTTATGAGGACTTGTTGCCTGTAAAAATACCTGTAGGCATGCGTTATGGTTTTGTTCAGTTTGCAAACAGGTTTGTTTTTTCCTCTCAGACTTAAAACGTTCATACTCAAAATGCCATTTCTCAGAATATACTACATTCTTTATTATACATAGCTTATTTCGATTGAGCAAGCACTGACTTTATGTCGTTATCTTCAAATGATTGTTTCCAGAGCTAATGCCCAGGAGGCCTTAGACAAGTTGAAAGGCACTTTGCTTGGCAATAAAAACATTCGGCTGTCATGGGGTCGTAGTCCGAACAAGCAGCACAAAAAGCTAATCAAATAAAAGCACAAAAAGCTACCTTCATCAAAAAAATGAGCAGAAAAAGTTGAAACAGGCTAAAACTAAACCCTAGCTTCAGAATAGGAGCAGATCGTGATCAAAATATGATAGAATCAGCAAAAAGCTAAATTCATGTCAAAATAAATCGATCTTAGACGAGTTCGCGCGTACCTTAAAGCCGAAACTAGGGTTTCGTTTTTCAGCAAAAACTCGCGCATACCTTGAAGCCAAAACTAGGGTTTTGTCTTTCAGTAAAAGTCTAAAATTTGGGAATAGAGTGAAGGAGAAGGGGATGGAGAGGAGAGGAGAGAGAGAGAGAGAGAGAGAGAGAGAGAGGAGGGTTTTCGAGATTTGAGATTTGGGGAGAGCGAGCGAGAGGAGAGGGAAGGGTTTTCGTCGTCTTCGGATGAGGCAAACGAACGCAATTTTGGTGAACCGCTCTTTAAATTTCAAACTCTCAAAAACTCCCTAATCTTTAGTACTGTTAGTGAAGTGAAGCGTCAGTTATTATCATTCTCCTACGCTTAAAGTATACCATCTGACTCTAATTCTACTATATAATTTAGGGGTATTTACTGATTTGTCCCTCAAATCTTTATATATTATGATTTTGCCCCCCAAATTTTCATATTTAGGATTTTCCCCCCCAAATCTCATAAGTTATAACAATTTTGTCCTCCTCTTTAACACAGTTAAATATTTGACCATTTTACCCCTCTTTTCAACTTCTATTTTCCTCCTCTCTTCTTCTTCTCTCTTCATCCTCTCTTCTCTTTTTTTTCATTATTTCTCCTCTCTTCTTTTTCTTTAACTTCAATTGGTATTTGTTATGAATTGTGTGTATGATCTCCCTAGGTGATGCCAATTGAAGTTAAGGAGAAAGAAGAGAGGAGAAATAATAAAGAAAATGAGAAGAGAAGAGAAAGAGAGAAGAAGAAGAGAGGAGGAAAATAGAAGTGGAAAAAAGGGATAAAATGATCAAATATTTAACTGTGTTAGAGAGAGAGACAAAATTGTTGTAACTTATGAGATTTGGGAGGCAAAATCCTAAATATGAAGATTTTGGGGCAAAATCATAACATATAAAGATTTGAGGGACAAACTAGTAAATACCCCTATATTTTATTCTCACTCTTTTCTTAAACCAGCACACTCTCCTTTCTCTCTCGCCCTCTCTCTCTCGCCCTCTCTCTCTCTCACAGTCACTCACGCCCCAGTTCATCTCTTAATTCCACCCCCCCTCCTCTATTTTTTTTGGAATTTTTTATATATGAAACTCTATTAAACTTAAGATTTGAATATGATTTTTCTTACATAGTAGATAACAAACAAATGAAGTATTTTTTTTAGCTGCTGCTCATAGTTGCTGCTAGCAGCAGCTTTGCTTGCTGCTGCAGCTGCTGTTAACAACAACTAAGAACCGCAGGTGCTACTGTTTCTTCTTGGTTTACCTGGTGTACAAAATATCATGTATCAATAGTAAAAATATCAGATATCATTTACATATCAACAAAAAATTATCAACACAAGATGCGTATTTTTAACCGTACATTTGTATATCAACACAAGATGTTCAAAGATAGGTATTCCTTTCATTAACCGTGCATTACATTTCATATACATAATAACAATCAAAATCCAAAAGTCCACTACAAAAGTTCACTACATTGACAATATATGACCAAAAGTTCATCGCATCTGCGCCGGCTTTGTCCTTAAGTCAACCTGCATGAAAAAAATCATAATGTAAGATATGAAAAAAATCATAATGATTGAGGTTTTTTAAAGGGTATAAGATAATTGTTACTCTACTTACTCGGAGTACAAACCGTTCCGCATCGTCCACTACTCCAATTGCGATTCTACTTCTAGGAGGAACAACTGTTGTTCCACCCAATTGGGAAAGTAACGGTTCAACACATAAAATATAGTTAGAAAACAAGTATCAAATATAGTTATAAAAAAATTAAACAAATTTGTTCACTTTTTGCTGGTCCGATATGAAAGTCCACCAATGTTCTTCAACCTGCCCAATAGCTTCCAGCAGGTAGTGAATAAACCAGGCCCATGATGACTTACATTCAACTTCGATAACTGCCCATGCAATTGAAAAAAGTCAGTTGTTGCCATCTCTCCCTATTGCGCTCAACAAGATTCCCTTGCTATCATGTATTATATGACAACCATCAAGGCTTATAATTGGCCTACATCCAGTTTTGAAGCCATCTATACAAGCTTTTAAGCACACAAATAACCTTAAAAATTGAGGCGTACTACCCTCATAAGGCCTATCAACCATCAACTTCACAACACTATCAGGATCAGTAGATTTTACAATGTTGCAGTACTGCCTAATAACCAAGTACTGCTTCCCCATCTCGCCATGGATTATTTCATTAGCTTTTTGTTTAGTTCTGTAAGCTTGACTCTTTCTAATAGTAATCCCAGTGTCCCTTATAATGAGATTAACTAATTGTGTCCATGTAATTTCGGGGTCTTCTCTAATCACATCTAGGTATTTCCTTGCAAAAAATGTTGAGGTTGCATTTCTATTGGCCTTAGCGGATGTACATGTGTATCTATCATTATACGTCTTTATTTGAAAAACAGTTTGATCTCGGTCCCAAGAGGCATGAACCATCCACTTGCATGTATCATCTATGCATACCCCAGTAATCCTTATCCTCTTATTTTTTACATACTTGTATGTGTACCTTTTATTAAGAGAATCGTATCTGAGGGCATCCCGAAGCTCAACCGGATTGGCAAATTCCAGTCCAACACATAGTTGGGGGTGGTGCATATTTCTCTCAACATCAAATTCTGAATAGAAAACACGCTTCTATGTATGATGTTCATCATCAGATGAATCAGATGCGCTCCTTAACTGGTGGTTATCAGTGGCCTCTGAATCATTATATCCCTCTTTGGTACCAGAATTATTGCCTGCATCTGAAACATATTTGCAAAAAAATTTTGTCAAGTTTAATATGAATATAAAGTTACAACTAAATTTGAGGAATTTATAGAGCAGAGGAAAATTACCTGTAGTTTTATTTCCAACCCCTATGTCACCCTTGTATTCTTCAGACATCTCTAGAAGGTCGTTGCACCCTAATAAGTTCCAAAACACCACTATCATTGTCGAGGACTTTCCATTAGTTTGGGACTTTATAATGCAATAAGAACCCGCATATATATTGCAATTTTCGAACAATAACATCCAAATCAAACTACCCAAAGAAATCTTCATCAATATTCTCAACTACATCCACTGTACCCCATTGATACTCTATCATGCCACTATTAATAAATTTGCTCACATGGTGAACATGTAGGTCAAATACCTTGCCATAACTCTACTGCGTATAACATAACAATCACACATTACGATAAATAGACAATTAAAATCCAAAATAACAACTATAAACTAATTAATCAAGATTAAGACTAAGCTTCAACACTAATATAAAATATTGTTCTAATGATTTTTCTATGCAAAAACATGTGATTTGCTGCTTTGTTCAAACATTAATCAAGATTTTGTATGTGAAGCTTAGAAAAAATGTGATTTGCTGAAGCTTAGAAAAAAAAAATGTGATTTTGTATTTGAAACTTCACATATTAGTGTTTGCTAAAGCTTCAACACATATTAATGTTATGTGAAGATTTTGTACTTGAAGCTTTACATCTTAGTGTTATGTGAAGCTTAGAAAAAATGTGATTTTGTTCTAATGTTTGAACAAAGCAGTAAATATATGATTTTGTTAGAAGCTCGTGATTTTTCTATGCAAAAAAAAGTTATTTTGCTGCTTATGATTTTTCCATACAAAATTTTGTTCTTATGATTTTTCTAAGATTCTACATGGGAGAGTCAACCAAAAAATTTACATTCCAACTTGTGGGACCTTGTCCAGAGAAATCTAAAAAAATAGATAAAATTCCCACACGTGGTCACCACTCTACAAATGAAATAAATTTCCCTCCACGTTTCACACAACACAGTTGATGGTCCCCCCTCCACCATCCAGTCGGTCCAATAAAAATCCAGATATTCAACAACGATAGTAAACACGTCATCATACAAAAATTTGTCGGCAATAATCTATAAAGGTCACAGTTTTGCATCTATATAAATGCTTACCGGTACACAAATTTGAGGGCGAATCTTGGCCTGGAGTCGCTTTGCTGCGCTGTCCTCGCTTTGCTTCGCTGTCCTATGCCCGAAACTTTGGTTTGCTGCACCGTGCCCTAAAGTTGCCGGTGCTTCTCTGCCCACAAAAGAGAGGAATCGATCGCGAGAGAGTGATTCTTTGCCCGTGCCCTATACTCTAGAGTCGCCCTATGCAGCGAAGGGTGCTTTGCTGCCCTTCGATTAGCTTCCCTGCTTGCCTGCCCGTGAGAGAGAGAGAGAGAGAGAGAGGGTGAGTGGAGCGGGACGAAGAAGGAGGGGATTAAGGGAGAGAGTGGTGGCGTGCCCTAGACCCACCACGCCCTATTTCCTAGAGTCGCCCTTCACTGCCCTTCGTTGCTTCTCTGGCCACGAGTGTGAGGCCCTTCGCTGCTTCTCTGACCGCGAGCGAGAGAGAGAGAGAGAGAGAGAGAGAGAGAGAGAGAGGAGAGAGAGAGAGAGAGAGAGAGAGAGAGAGAGGGAGGGAGGGAGGGAGGGGGAATGGAGCGAGATGAAGAGAGAGGAGGGGATTAGGGAAGATTTGGGGATGCCCTATGGCCTAAGTTGGTTTTAGTTCGCTGCTCCGCTGCTTCTCATCTTTCCTGAGGGTATTTTTGACTTTTTATAACACGTGCACATCACGTGCCCCCTAACTCACGTCCAGTTCATATAACCCCCAATACTATATGGGGTCTGATTGTAATTAACCACAGAAAGAAAACTGAAATAATTTATATCCAATTAAATCTACTGATAAGATAAATGGATTTAAATTCAGTCTTTTCGAAAACCCATTACCATCCTTGGATGTTATAGCTTGGAAGGAACGTCAAGTTAGAGATTATATTTATAATCGAGGAGTTTGCTTTCGTCCCTCCTGACCCCTAGGATTATGGTCCTCGCTTCTCTCTCTTGTTTTACAAGATTTGACTGTAGTTGGGCATAACTGCAGCCCAACTTCTGCTGCCAAATAAGGATTTCTTCCTAACAAGTAAAAACTTGATCGAAAATTCCATAGCAAAACAAAAGAAAGAAATTAAAAAAAAAAAAAAACTGATCAAGCCAAGTTCATGCCCATTTCTGTACATGTCAAGGTCATCCTTTTCCGCACAAGAACATGTCGAAACCCGCCTAAATTCAAATTAAAGCACTCCATCAATTAAGTCAACAATTAACTCCCCACTTGCCTCCTGAAAAAGAAAAAGAAAAAGGGGCTAAGAATGTATGTTGTGGAGAGGGAAATGAGTCAAGAAGCAGTCCACTCCCACGAGATCGAGGCTGAATAAGTTGAGCCACGGGCTGAGCCTGGACCATAGTCAATCATAGTTCATCTTCTCATCCATCAGACGAATCACCACACTTCATCTTCTCATCGAAATTTGATGTTCATCAGAGCAAACCCATGCTCTTACCAAAAACATAATTGAGATGAGTGGGATTCCAAAATATTTGATCACCAAGTTGATCAATCGGTACTTTTTTTATTTTCTTAATATCACGCATCATGCAGATTATTGTCTGATCCAACTCGAATTCGATCCAACATTTTCGAAAATTTATTCATGTTGCATTTGCTTGCTCTTTTTGCAAACAATCACAATTAGGGATGATAATTGACGCATCTATTGGTCAATTTTTGACTCGCTCTATACAAAATCTTGACTTAAAAATAAAAACTTTATTTTTTTTAATTTAAAATTTTATATAGAGAGAACCAAAAATTGACCTGTGGGTATGTCCATTACTAGTCCTGACTATAATAGAAGCACTATCATTTAAATTGAACATGCCTTGCTTGAATGAGGATGTTAAAGCATATCGAGTACTTATTAGTCAACCAGAATGAATCCAATCTCTCTCTCTCTTTATATATATATATATATATATATATATATATATATATATATATATATATATATATATATATATATATATATATATATAAGAGTCGCCAGTTAAGGAAAAGTTATGTGAGTTAGCGGTAAAACTATAATGATTCAATAATTTTTTATCAATTTTTTTACAATTACTATCTCTACTTTCTTAATTTCTTTCGGATTAAATTTCATAAATTTTTGAGTTCATTTATCCTTTTATCAAGTATATACAAAATATTTTATTCATTGAAAATCGTTAATTTTATGTTAACTTGATGGAGGACTAAATCAAAACTAAAATCCAATAAATTGGGTATGAGTGAACCCTAGGGGGTAGAGATCATAATCCAAAAGAAATTTTCTAAAAAAAATTATTGAAGATAGTGGAAATAAACTGCATGTCAGGTAACTTCCATGAGCTATTAGTTCATTTTTATCAGGAAGCTTCACACCACCAAGTTCCTCAATATATAGCCTCACCTATGCTTTTGCCTCGCATTACATACTACAATAACAACAACAACAACTAAGACTTTTATTTCAAGTGCTTGGGCTAGCCATGAACCTAAAGAGAATCATACCGGGTCGATTACATGGATGATTCTTCTCCACTCATTCCTATCAAACAATACGTTCACATTTAAAACTCTAGTATCCATATCTTTTTGTATCACCTCCATCTATATTTTATTCAGTCTTTCTTTTATTTTTTTAACTTGTCCTATATTGATAAATTCTCCTTATCAAACATGTGCATTTATAGATCTATATTGTACATGACCAAACCATCTAGACGATTTTCTCGCAACTTCTTTTCGATGGGGCCTCGCATTACATACTGAGATTCATAAATCAATGAATGTTTGTACAATGATATATTCTTTAAACATGAACGATTAGGGCGTAAACGAGCTGAACATGAGCGATAACTAGCATTCTTTTTCAAAATTTAAAAGAGCCAGCTCGAGTTCGACTCATTTACATTTTGAACTCAACGGTGAGCTCGAGCTGGGCTTGATATTAATTTCGAACGTTCGAGCTGGGTTATCTAAAACTCAATTTATGATCATTTTATGATCATCCTTATTTTCTCAAAAGAAATTTATTTTCCACAAAAGGAAAGGTAGATTTAAAAGGATTCGGTTCAAATGCAACTTACACACACATATGTATATTAATGAGACCAATAGGGGATTGATAACTCGGCATTGTATGAGTTGTCCGCCACCACAACATGAGGACGATTAGTAATTTTCTAAAGAATTAATTGTAATGAGAGTCTTGTACTATAATGGAAGTGTAATTTATTATTACTTAATTTCAAAACTCTCAGTTTAGTCAATGAGCTTCTAATAATGTTAGCCAACAGTTTGATATTTTTATCTCTAGGGCTGAGCATAAAACTGAAAAAACCGAACCGAATCGCAAAACTAAACTGAACCGAACCGATCAGTTCGGTTTATTCGGTTTTCGGTTCGGTTTAAAAACCGAAATTATTTACGGGTTTCGGGTCGGGTTTCGGTGGCTTTAGCTCCAACTGAAACCGATCGAAAAAACCGAACTTTTAGAATTATAGCTTTTTTTTCTTTGATTTATTTTCAACGTGTTTTTCTTTTAAATTTTTAATAAAAAACATGTGATTGTTATTTTAATAAGTAGAAAAAGAAAAAAATAGAAAGAAAATTATTATTTTTCCTATAAAAAACATGCGTTTATAAATATAATTAGTTTCAAACCCTAAAAATCGAAAACCGAACCGAACCGAACCGAACCGAAAAATCGGTTCGGTTTTCGGTTTTCATTTTTTTCGGTCGGTTCGGTTTCGGTTTTATAAGTATGGTTCGGTTTTCGGTTGGGTTTTTTTCAAAAAACCAAACCGAACCGACCGATACTTACCCCTACTTATCTCTGTTTAAATTGGATTGCACATATTTTTTTATGAATACTCCAAAATACCCTCTTCTCTCTTTAGTGTTTAAGTGAGAGATGAAGAGAGTATTTTGGACTTTTCATAAAAAAATGCGATTCAATTTAAACAGAGATGAGAAATGAGAGTTTTGAAGTTAATGAATAATAAATTATACTATCGCTATAGTATATGGGATCTCTCTATAATTAACCTTTTTTAATATTATATCATACTGAGCTGTCTAATTCCCGATCCTCTTATATTCTCTAAGAAGAGAAATGAAATACTAGAAGACAAGATGAATAGAGCAGGTTGAGAGAAACCGTATACAGTTGATGCTCTAATCTATTCTCTATACAAGGAATGTAAAGAGACTACTTTGTTTGTATTTTCCAATTTGCATTATGCCATAATTAATGACTTATTTAAGAAAAAGTTTTAAGAAAAAGAAAGTTTAGGGACATCTTAGAAAATTGAGAGAAGTTTGGCATTGATATGTAATGCAATGACATTGCACCTTCAAATTTTGTTAAAGAATAAAAATTTAACAAAATTTTCATACTAGTACTTTGTAGGTGCAATTGTAAATGAAAAACGCTCAATCTAATATAAAAGAAAATTTGAGTAATATATAAAGCTATTTATTTCAACCCATAAATAAAAAACTATTTAGAAAAAAACTATACATACACACTAAGTTCTTGAATATAAATAGAATAGGTAGGGTGTCTTTAAAAAAAAAAAATTGGTATGGTATAGGTGTTATAAGCATGTGCTAATTTTTTTTTTTATCTTCTATTAGAATAATAATGCAAAATAGTAAACATGCGAAATTGACGGCTTATATACCAAAATATGCAAGTAATATGATATCTGTGATCCTACACTTAGAACTAAAAGGTGTAAATGAACTTTTTTGACAGTTAGGTTATAACCTAGTGCAAGCATATTTGAACCCCTAGTCTTTTGAATAGTGTGAAGACAATATCACTATAGCATAATTGTGATGCTGGATCGAACACACTGATACATGCCAAATCTTGCACTCAATATAATTTGTTGACGTGAGAACTTTAAGGGACCTACAAAACTAAAAAAGGATACTACCGGGGTTGATGGCTTAGTGTCACTCCTCTTACGCTCAAATCAAATATTGGAAAATAAACGGTGGAGAGTTAGGATTTCTCTTGTGTCTAGAATTTTCTATGAGATTTGGTAGTTGAGATTTTATGAGCGTAGAGCATGACCTTGGACAATTAGAATTAAGTGGTAGGATTGTACCATAGAAGTAATTTATTGTCCTCCTTTAGATCTTGTATTAGTTAGTAAGTATTTTCTTTCAAGAACAAGTTTCTATCTAGGAGTGCAAGATTAGCAATTCAAATTTCTTCAAGAGTTGTCATGATAGATATCTCTAGGTATCATAATCATTTCATGATTAGAGTTCTTGCTTGAGGGGAGCTAGAAGCTTCCATTAGTTCGGTATGAACATATATAGAGTCCTAAGCATTGAAGAGTTCTTATTTGACCCTAACTCGTTATTTATGAACCCTTAATAGTAATGCATGTGTTTTAAGTATGTCTTCAACCTCATCTGGATCTCCTAAGATAGCTTAAGTGTTAGGGAGATGAACTCAACCCTCTTAAGTAGTAGCTCATGTGCTAAGGTATTGGTTCATAAATTAATTAGCCTGGCCTATACAAGAAGAGGCACACTAAGCGAAAATCCATGTAGTTTATAATGTCAAAAAAAATTCAAGAATTCTCCACCAACTAAGATATCTATGTGGAATAGAAAACTGGCTTCAACTACAGTAAGGAAATCTCTCTTTGCAAGGCAACTGAATCTCTCTCGTATATGGAAATAATATTGAACTTTACGTATAACTCTACCAGCAAAACATTATAAATATACCTCTTCTCTATGAGGAAGGAGAGCTCTTTTCTACATTCTAACTATTTACATAGGATGGATCCGAATATTCTCTTGATATAATCTTCCACATCTTCTTATCCCCTTCTTCTTTATGCATCTCTTGTAATCAATAGAGATGCATTCAATAGAGAGAAAGCAAAGATTGAGTGATTGTATCCCCGATTCTTCTGCTTAAAGAGTACACTCGAATAACTATCTTTCAATGAGGACGTATACCTGAGATTAATATCAGTTGAACTTTGTTATATCTCTATGTATGCACTCTATGTGTATTCTTTTCCGTTATTATCTAAAGACTTCCTTGTAGGTTACTCGAGGTTAAAAGTTGTCTAACGAACTTGACCTAACTCATGACTCGATTCTGAACCCAATTTCTATCTGATTCTCGAATTTGGCTTGGTGACATTGTAGATACCAGAAAAATAAAAATAATAAAACAAAATAAAAAAAAAATTTGCTTAGCAGCCCACTCGCAGGAATTTCCCGCTGGTGCACCCGCGCCCGCGGGAGCAATCCCGCGGGTTGCCACCCGCGGGAGCGATCCTGCGGGTCGGCACCCGCGAGAGCGCTCCTGCAGGTGCCAACCCGCGGGTTGTTTTCCATTTATTTATTTCCTATTTATTTCGCTAATATCTCGTGATCCGATTTTTCAGGAAGGATTGGAGCCGGATTTCGAGCTTCTTCGATCTATAAAATACAGAAATTTAGTCGGAGAAAGGACTTTTTTTGGAATTTTTGGACTTTGGGGACAATATTGGGAGAGCTCGTAAGATCAAGGAGCGGAGCAGAGTCATTCCCTTCCCGGTCAGACGGTCAACGGAGTGCACCAGCGAGGCTCCATCGCCACCCGAACCCACATAAAAAGGGAATAAATTAATATTTCCGTTCTTGCAATTTCTCAAATTTTTTTGTAAATCTCGATATTTTCGTTGTAATCCAAAAACTTTACAATGAAAGGAGAAATCTAAATTTTGAGCAAATAAGAACTGGCGACCACAGTGGGAGCCCCTCTGTTTACCACAGAGAATCTGGTGGCGCAGTCCGACTGGGTGCCGATTGGCTCAATGGTTGAGACACTGGTCATAGAAGTTGACCAGCAAAAATATGAGGAATTTCTTTCTTCCTCTGATTCGGAGCCTAGGCATCATCGCCGGGTGACGATGAAAAAAGGTGAGGCGTCATCGCCCACTGGAAATCAAAAGGCGTCATCGCCTATGAAAACTTCCGAGGCGTCATCGCCCGTTGAAACTGACAAGATGTCATCGTCTGTCAAGTATACGGCGTTATCGCCCGTTCCAAAGTCAAGCCAAAAGTCAAACCAATCTCTGACCCGCTCCCAAAAGAGAAATTTAAAGCGTAAAACTCAACGAGCACGCCTCAATCATACAGGAAAAATTGCAGAAAACTCCGGGACCGAAAACTCCAGGACAGTAAAAAATCTCGGAAGTAACCCCACGGGCGCAAACCCGCGGGTTGCAACCGCGGGTGGGAACCTGCGGTTGCCAACTGCGGGTGCCAACCCGCGACTTGCAACCGCGGGTGCCAACCCCGGGTTGCAACCACGGGTATAAATTTGCAGTTTCAGTTGCGGGTTGCATCCCGCAGATGCCACCGACGGGTTACGTTCAATGAACACAACCCTCATGTCTCTTCGAGCACGCCTATGGTGAGCACACTACATACACCAAGAATTTTAATCTCTCTATCAGAGGCGTGCGGGGCCCACACAACTAATCAGGCCAGCGTGCACTCCAGAAGAATCCGCAGAAGAGTTGGAGAATAATCTAATGCTGGAAAAGAGCTCAGCCCTGAAATATTGCAAACTATCCAGTATTATGAACCAAATTTGCGACGCAAGAGGCGTCAAGATGCAAATAGAGAGGAGAAGACACCTCAAGATTTGAGAGAGTATCTCAATTGGAAGAAGAACTCCTCACAAAATGTTCCTCACTGCCAATGCGAACAGCTGATTTCAACTGTTCTATCAAACTGCCAATGCAACTCAAAACGGTCCGTTTTTGAGCGGATTACTGAGCCCAAAAGAATACGAATGGTGAAAAGGGTGTACTCTGGAACCGATCTACCTGCTGCCTCATTACATATGGTTAATAAAGGCAAAAAGGTGGTCGGAAACAACCCTTCGGATAAGAAAATCACTCTAGGGTAAAAATGTGTTCCTATCGAATCAGAAGGCGTACGCCTAGAAGAAGTTTCTGAAAGGCTTGAGAGACAAGAAAAACATCTTGAACAGCAAGAAGAGACCATAGAAGAAATGAAATAACTTGTAATTGAGTTATTAGCTCAAACTAGAAAGAGCCAATTCTCGTCATCCATTTCTGGTCGGCAGAAAGGAAAATGACCCATCCAAATAAATAAAGACAGCGAGGACGAGGATGAAGAAGTGCCTCCTCATTCAAGAGAGGAAGAGGAAATGAATGTTACCATCAACCCTCACACAGAGAAAATAGAGAAGATGGAGAACCAACTACAAGCTCTTCTTCATCGCAAAAAGCTGCAAGAGGTGGGGGTAGTACGTCCATATCCCATAGAATAGGAAACCGTACCTTACCCTGCAAAATATAAACCGTTGAATCTTCAATCATTCGACGGTAAAGGTTCGCCACAGCAACACAGTTTCTACTTTCTGTCGCAGACAGGACACCTCATAGGGAATGATCCGACCATGACTAAGATATTTGCGAGCACTTTACGGGGGCCCGCATTTACCTAGTTCATGCAGCTACCCCAGGGAACAATTAAATCATGGGCTGATGTAGAACGTGAGTTCCTATCCCGATTTTTTGAAGATGATACAGAAGTCTCTATACTATCTTTGCTAGCAGCGAAGCAAGAAGAAGGCGAAACGGTCAAAACTTATGTCGAGCGGTTCCGAGAGCTTTCTGTTCGATGCCCACATAGTATGACGCAGGACACGCTTGTGGAAACCTGCAGACATAACTTGTTGACCGATATCCTAGACAAGATGGGCTCGGTCGAATCCAAATCATGGAAAGATCTGCTTAAACAGGGTGAACAGGCTGAAGAAATACTTCGACGCCTCGAAAATCAGCAGTCCGCAATCGGAGGCAGTACAAATGAATCTCCATTCCATTTTTCTCGATCCAAAGGAAAGGACATAATGGCAATGGCGGCAGAAAGCACGCCGAAGCAGAAAGTATGGCCAACTGTGAGCAACACAGCAAAGTCACCCAGACTTCAAAAGCAGTATTCGTTTAAGGATGAGCATACTGCTACTATGTTCAATCTGCTCAGCAAACGCAAGATGCTTAAGTTGCCGGAAAGCAAGAGGCCTGAAGAGATTGGGAAGACTAACGATCCCAATTACTGCCTATACCACCGGATTGTAGGTCACCCTACAAAGAATTGTTTTATCTTAAAAGATAAAATTCAAACGTTGATTGACGCTGGAGCAGTTCAGCTCAAAGCTGAACAAAAAAGGAGTTAGAGTTAACTCGGACATATTTAAAGTGGGTGGTTTAAAGGTACCACTTGGGCTCACAACAATTCCAAAGACGAGCTCAAGGCGGTTAACTTAAACCCCCATAACCTGTATAAATATATATATATATACCCAATGCCGTCAAGGCAACGGGAAGAGAATAAATTTCTCGCCAACCCCACCATGCTGGGGGTAAAAAGCATGAATCACCCCAACGCCGTCAATGCAAAGGGAAGAGAATAAATTTCTCGCCTACCCCACCATGCTGGGGGTAAAAAGTATGAATCACCCAACGCCGTCAAGGCAAAGGGAAGAGAATAATTTCTCGCCAACCCCAACATGCTGGGGGTAAAAAGTATGAATCACCCAACGCCGTCAAGGCTACGGGAAGAGAATAAATTTCTCGCCAATCCCATTATACTGGGGGTAGAAAGTATGAATTACCCAACGCCTACAAGGCTACGGGAAGAGAATAAATTTCTCGCCAACCCCTTCATGTTGGGGGTAAAAAGCGTGAATTACCCAACGCTGACAAGGCTACGGGGAGAGAATAAAATTCTCGCCAACCCCATCATACTGGGGGTAAAGTATGAATTACCCAATGCCGTCAAGGTAACAGGAAGAGAATAAATTTCTCGCCAACCCCATCATACTGGGGGTAAAAAGTATAAATTACCCAATGCCGACAAGGCTACGGGGAGAGAATAAATTTCTCGTCAATCCCATCATACTGGGGGTAGAAAGTATGAATTACCCAACGCCGATAAGGCTACGGGGAGAGAATAAATTTCTCGCCAACCCCACTATGCTGGGGGTAAAAAGCATGAATTATCCAATGCCGTCAATGCAACGGGAAGAAAACCAGTTTCTCGCCAACCCCTTCATACTGGGGGTAAAAGTATGAATTGCCTAACGTTGCTAAACCAAAGGAAAGAGGAAAAGTTTGGCATTTAAGACTAAACAAAATTCTCGACAACTCTCCATGATGAAAGAAAAAGTATGGCTGGCCCAACTCAAACGGTAGTTGGTAAAGACAAATCAAACCCGTTGATAACTTGGGATTTGCTAAAAATCCCATGACAAATCTGTCATAATAGCATTCTTATCCGAATATAAGGATACATCGCTGTCCTAAACTGCTAAGGCAAAGGGAAGAGAAAAAGTTTGGCATTTAAGTCCAAACGAAACTTTCGACAACTCACCATACTGAGGGAAATAGTATGGCTAGCCCAACTCAAACGGTAGTTGGTAAAGGCAAATCAAATCTGTTGATAACTGGGGGTTTGCTAAAAATCCTAATCAGATAAATCGATTGTCACGTTAAGATTTCACCTCTTACAGCAAAACTTTTCTCGTCATTTTTTTTTCTCCAGCAGAGTAAATGACACTCCAAAATATTTGTCAAGTTAAAATCATACTTCTGACATCATAATTCAAAATCAAATGAGATAAAATCCGATTAAATCTCCTGTCATGTTAAGATTTCACCTCTGATAGAAAAGAAAATTCACACTTCATCAAGTCCAATATTACAGTTTCTGATGAACTTGTTTATGATATCGTTAAGTTAAAAATTATCTCTAATGAAAATCATCTCTCTATCAAGTTAACAGTTAGCTCTGATAGTCCAATTCTAAGGCTAAATACGTTAACCGTCACCTCTGTTTAGTCAGCTTGTCCCTATCACGACCAGATCCTCTGAATAGGTTGAGCTCCAAGACACGTTTAATGTCACCTCTGTCTTTCCCTGATCCGTCATACCAGATGTCACTGAACGGTTAGGATTAAAATGAGCACGTTAACATGACACCTCTGCTTGACTTAAAATAAGCATGTTAACATCATACCTCTGCTTGTCATCTAATGAGTACGTTAAAATTGTACCTCTGCTTGTTATTGAATAAATGAATATGTTAACAGTTATCTCTATCGACCAAATCCTTTAAAAGATCTATAGCCAAAATTAAATAATCCAAAGTATTTCGAAATTCAGTATAGTTCAATACAGAACTTTAAAAACTTTGGAGGGGGTTATGTAGATACCAGAAAAATAAAAATAATAAAACAGAATAATAAAAAAAAAATTTGCTCAGCGGGCCCACCCGCGGGAATTTCCCGCGGGTGCCAACCTGCGGGAGCACCCGCGGGAGTTCCCGCGGGTGCCAACCCACGGGAGGGCTCCCGCGGGTGCCTCCCGCGGGAGCAATCCCGCGGGTTGCCACCCGCGGGAGCGATCCCGTTGGTGCCGACCCGCGGGAGCGCTCCCACAGGTGCCAACCCGCAGGTTGTTTTCCGTTGTTTTCCGTTTATTTATTTCCTATTTATTTCGCTAATATCTCTTGATCCGATTTTTCAGGAAGGATTGGAGCCGGATTTTGAGATTCTTTGATCTATAAAATACAAAAATTTAGTCGGAGAAAGGACTTTTTTTGGGATTTTTGGACTTTGGGGACGATTTTGGGAGAGCTCGTAAGATCAAGGAGCAGAATAGAGCCATCCCCTTCCCGGTCAGACGGTCAACGGAGTACACCAACGAGGCTCCATCGCCACCCGAACCCACATAAAAAGGGAATAAATTAATATTCCCGTTCTTGCAATTCCTCAGATTTTTTTGTAAATCTCGATATTTTCGTTGTAATCCAAAAACTTTACAATGAAAGGAGAAATCCAAATTTTGAGCAAACAGACATCAACTAGCAAAAATTGACATCAATAATTAGCACCATCCGTGGGAAATAAAACGTAGCTTATTGTGAATATACGCTCTAGAAAAAAATAACTCTGCTTAGGAGAAATCGATTCGGACGACAAATATTGCACCAGAGACAAATCCAGATGTTCTGGATAATTAAGCTCAACTCGAAGTCTTGGTGGTTAGGATGTTTGAGTTCGTGCAAGCTCTTTAGGAGATCCGAACCGCTCGGGGCACTTATCTTGAGAGGAATGTTCTAAATCAAATCTGGAAGGAAAGCTACATCTCATAGAGCCTACGCCCTTTTAAGATGCCTATTGAAAAATGAAACTCATAACAATTTTGATAGTATCACAAATATAATGGCCATACATTCGAATAACGCATCCAACTTTGAAGGAACATAAGCTCATCCAGCAAGGATATTTAAATAAATTCATCCAGAAGAACATGGAGATGCAAACAAAATATTCGAAATAGCTAATACGAAGAATCTCTCAAACAAGAAAGGAACATCTGTGGTTCGTTAACTAACAATCTATCTCAAGTGATTATATTTCTCAATCAATTTTCATATAGGCAGCTACAATAAACCTAACTTTGGACATAACTCCACAACAAACATTCTTGAATAAAATGTAATAAAGTTCATTTATTGAACATTAGCTATCTTCTACACTTGGTAATATACTTCCTATGGTGTGGAAATTTACCAACATTTCACATATAACATGAAATCACTAGTTACTATGTCCTTGCCAGCAATACTCAGTAGCCATGCTCTAATATACATGCCCCACAATCCATACTTGCACTAGCAATATTTGGCGGTCATGCCCTAATGCTACTTACCAAGTCAACCCATACCCTTGTTGATAGTACTTGGCAGTCATACCCAAAAGAATCACATTTGAAACTGTGAAAGGGTTTTTTTCGAAATTTTAAGAGTACTAAAAAATTTGAGTTATGACTTCTTAGTTGTGAAATTTCGAGTTAGTTGGATTTTCAAATAGCGATTATATGGGTAGTTTTAACTTATAGGAGAGTACTGTGATACATTACTCTTCCTAAGACATTTTCTATTTTCATGATCAAGTGGGATAGCATCGTTAACCACTAAGGTTGAGTACATTGCTTTAACTAGATATTATGCTCAAGCACCTTGGATGTGAGAAAGTCCCATTTAGATGTGATAATAAGTGCTAAAGACTTATATGATAATCCTATATACCATTTTCGTACAAAACACATAGATGTTTGACATCACTTTATTAGGTACCATATTACTAAAAATGACATAATAGTTGTGTTTGTCTCTACCGATCAATAACTTACTAATATCTTCACAAACTGTCATCAGAGAAATGTTGCACTCATCTGATATAGGAACTGAGTATCTTTCTATGGATTTCTAGAATGCTGTGTTTTTGTACATTAGCGTAACATATTTGTTTCTTGATTTTGGTTTGTTTTTAGATTTTATAGGTTTTTTTTGCTTTTGGTTTCTTTTTCACATGCACAATAAAAATAGAAAATACAAAAATACAAAAATAAAAAAGAATATACTGTTGCCTCCCCTCCTCTTCCTCTCTTTGAAGCTCTCACCTTTCTGTTGCAGGATGAAAGCGATTTAGAGTTTGTAGTAGAGAAATTGGGGAGGAACTTAGGGTTCCGGGAATAAATTAGGGTTTGGATCTTATACTCAGGCGAATCACACACTCACTCTCTCATGAATCACTCGAGAAAAGATTTGATAAAGTAAACACACGCTATCAAAATAAATCATATTCCAAATGCGGGAGAATTGATAGAGATATGATTAGTTTTAGTTAGATTTGATTAGATTGGATTAGAAATTTAGTTGGATTTTAAAAAATTTGTTATTATCTTGTTGCATTAGGATTTTTTATATATATGTTTGTAAAATTCTAATTTGATAAAGAGATAAATATGATATTTTTTGAGAGTATGTGATTTGCTTTATCAAATCTTTCCTCGAGTGATTCGTGAGAAAGTGGGCGTGTGATTCGCCTAGGCGTGAGGTCAAAACTCTAATTTATCCTAAAAATTCTACGTTCTTCCCGAATTTCTCCACCACAAACCCTAAGTCGCTTTCGTCCTGCGTCCAATTGGTATCAGAACAGGTTTCTATGTCAAATAATGATGAGCAGAAAAGGATATCTTTAGAGTCGGTATGGCGGCCGCACCCCTTCAGATATTCATAACAAATTTACCCAAGTCTCTAATCCAATCTAATCAAATCTAACTAAAAATTAATTTTATTTTTATCAATTCTCCCGTGCTTGGAAATATTCATCACCTGGTGAATAACGATAAGAAGAAAGTCAAGCACGATCAACTGAAATTAATCAATTTTCTCGAGATCTGACAAATATTTTCACCGAACTAAATATAAGAAAATCGAATAATTTGATAGCCAAATGTATGCTATCTAATATTTCCATGGTGATGACAGTAATAATTGTGGAAGATATAGTTAGAAATTGAAATCCATTGCTTTTGTAGAAAATAAAAAACTTGTAATGCGAGCTGGAGATATAAGGAAAACATGATTTACAGCTAAGAATTCCTGTATTTCGCAATATACCTCCAGAGGTGTGCTAGACCTCAAGTTCTCCTCATGAATATGATTATTAGGTGCCTCTATAGTTGGTTCCGGTAGAAAAATTGGATATTCAATTTCTGAATTTGGAGTAAGTTATATATTGAACTTGGTCTCATTACCTAAAATCTCGGAAGTGGATATACCGGTATTTGAAATCTTGGAAGGACACTAGTAGTCATAGTGCTAAAATTTTTCACATGTTGAACACTTAATAGAAGGACATTTGTGAACAGAGTGTTCATACCCTTCACACTTTGAGTATTGTTTAAAGATAAGATGCAGAGTATACTGTGCACGAAGAAAAAACTACAACCAATTTCAAGTTGGATGAGATTTATAGTTACTGAGGTACCAATTAGAAACTTTTTCAACCAACTTCAATTTAGCATAGTTGTATTGCTATTATGAAGTCAAAGGAAAGTAACAGAAAAATTATTCTCCCAATTTTCGTAACCATTATGATCATTATAACCATGAAAATATGAGACTGCATCATATATATCACACTCTACTTGCTTGAAATCGGCATCAGTGTTAATATATTTTCTATAAAATATGAATCTCATAATTCCAAAATTTTCAAGCTCAAAGTTTAGAAAATACTAAAGAATTGTGATATCTCAACTGTAGCTCGAATCCGTTGCGAACCGAGTTCAAAACGGCTTCAAAATCATTCTCAGAAGTTTAATGGGTCTACTTCTATTATTGGGTCAGATCTACTGTAGCACTGAACCCAATTTTAAACTTAAGTGGATCGAATCGGGTTGCAGGTTGGGTTTGAAGTCCAAATAGAGCGCAACTTGAAGTAATATGGGTTGGGTCTAATTTGTATGCGGATTTGCTAATCCAAACCCGAATCAATCAAAACCCAAATCAAATCACGTCTTCATTTCTGTTCTCGACTCTGGCGTACGATGGCAACGAGGAAGGTGGGGCGCTGGTGGAACCTTGCAGGAGATGAGGAGGGTTGTAGAGGTGGTGGCCAGCGAGTGACGATGAGGGCTTGCGAACGGGCGAGATGCGAGGTGATGTTCGGTTGTCGGAAGGGGGGAGATCCACAGATGGGTTTTGGGAGTTGGAGTCCCAAAGTCTTGGTGCTGCTGTAGAGGAGGCGAGGTTGAGTGTTTGGGAAAGGAAAGGGAGAAGAAAGAGGAGATTAGGTATTTGATTCCCTTTTTTTTAATTTTCTTTTCTTTATTTTCCTCTTCTGTTTGCTTTTCTTCTTTTTGTTTCTTCTTTTCAATGTTTTTTTTATTTTCACTCCTTTTCTCTTTCTGCTCTCTTCCTTCTCTCTCTTTTTTTCTCTTATTCTTTCAAATTTATTTTTCATTGTTTTTTAAATTTTTTTATCTAATTTTTTTATCCTTCTTATTTTTTCTCTCAGTTTTTTTTTCACTGATTCTTTTTTTTGAATTTTTTTCTCTCAAAATTTAAAAGGAATTTTAAAAAAAAAAAAAGATGGAAAAAATATGAAAATAGAGATGGATTTGGACTCTGATACCTGAAGATGCGGATCTTTATCTCTGATACTAATTTGACAGCGGACGAAAACAATATAAGATTTGTGGTGGAGAAATTGGAGACAAACTTAGAGTTTTGGAAATAAATTAGGGCTTGGACCTCACACCTAGACGAATCACACATCCACTTTCTCACGAATCACTCAAGTAAAGATTTGATAAAACAAATCACATGCTCTCAAAAGAAATCATATTTCACTCTTCATTTTTAAATTAGGGTTTTATAGACTATATGCATAGAAAATTCTAAAACAACAAGATAATAACAAATCTCTAAAAATCAAAGATCTAACTAAATTCCAAATCAAATCAAATCAAATCAGATTCAACTAAATAACTAACTCATCTCTATCAATTCCTTTTTTTGCTCTCTAGTGCTGGTGGGTTTGATGAGGAGGCAGCGTGGGGGTGCTGCTACGGGAGGAGAAAGAGAGGGTTGTTTTTATTTTTTTTCCGCTCTCTCTTTTACTCTCTGGCTTCGTTTCTTATTTGATCTCTCTCTGATTTGGATCCAACTTAATAAACCTACATCCAATAGAAGAGAAAGTACCAAATTGATTTGGTTTGGGCTAGCAAATCTGCAACTTACAGACCCAACCCGATCCACTTAAGTTTAAAGTGGGTTCAGTTCACAGGCAGACCCGTTAGAAGAGAAACAGACCCGTTAAGTTTTTTTGGGTGATTTTAAAACCGTTTGAAACCCGGTTCGTAACAGATTCAAGCTACAATTGAGACGTCACAATTTTTTTGTATTTTCTGAATCTTGAACTTAAAATTTTGGAGTTAATGATTATTATGGTATTCATATTCTTTGGAAAATACATAAACACTGATGCTGATTTCAAGTAAGTAGAGTGTGATATATATAATGCAGTCCCATATTTTTGTGGTTATGATGACCCGAATGGTTACGAAAACTGGGAGAAACATCTAAAATAATTTTTCCGTTACTTTTCTTTGACTTCAGAGAAAGAATACAATTATGGTAGATTAAATTTGGTTGTACAAGTTTCTGATTGGTACAACAATAATTATAATTCTCGTCAAACTTTAGATTGGTTAATATTTCTTCTTCGGGCACGATATACTCCGCATCTTATCTTTAATTATTCACCAGAATTTTTTGAGGCCAAACAATACTCTAAATATGAAGGATACAAACACTCAACTTATTAGTGTTCTTCCATCAAATGTTCGACATGTGGAGAATTTTGGCATTATGAATATCAGTGCCCTTCGAAGAGTACAAATATCGAACATCAGTTTCTGAGAATTTAGGTGATTATATTATAGTTGAGACCGAACCCATCATAGAGCTTGTCACATGTCCAAAAGTTGTTGATCTGATTTTTCTGCCAGAGCTAACTACAAAAACATTTATTTGCCCTGTTTATGAGGATCGTGTTTTCAATGACTTTCCAGCTCACATTTCAAATTCTTTATTTTCTACAGAAATGATAGATTTCGACTTCTCTCCAGACCTTCCACAATTGTTACTGTCGCCACTATTGGAATGTAAGGCAACATACATTTGGCTGCTGATTTGTTTGATTTTCTTATTTAGTTTAATGGAAATGTTTGCCAGATCTTGGAAAGATTGACCAATTTCAGTTGACTATACTTGACTTCTTCTTACTGCCATTTATCAGGTGGTGAATGTTTTCAAGCGTGAGAGAATTGATAGAGATGAGATTAGTTATTTAGTTGGATTTGATTTGATTAGGAATTTAGTTAGATCTTCGATTTTTAGAAATTTGTTATTATCTTGTTGTTTTAGAATTTTCTATATATATAGTTTGTAAAACCCTAATTTGATGGAGAGTGAAATATGATTTCTTTTGAGAGCATGTGATTTGTTTTATCAAATCTTTCCTCGAGTGATTCGTAAGAGAGTGGGCGTGTGATTCGCTTGGACGTGAGGTCCAAACCCTAATTTATCCCCAAAATCCTAAGTTCTTTCCTAATTTCTCCATCACAAATCTTAAATTGCTTCCGTCCACCGTCACCTTCCCTCAGTTCATTGTCATAGCCACTGCAACTGCCACATTCCCACCCCATCTAATCCTTATCCTAACCTTTTAGATCAAGTAGGAAAAAAGATACACTTGTTAGAAAAATAAAAACAAACTTGTAATTAAAATCAATTTTAGTATAATGTGTTCTTGAACATTTGGGGTGTGGTTCCATCTTTCGAACCCGTCACTTGAACAGCCAAGTACTGGAACTAACACAGGCCCAACAATATTCTACTGCCAGTGGACCAAACTAGGAAAATTACATAGGCACATCCCAAATATCGAGAATTACTAGATGCACTCAATATTTTTTTTAGTGAGCTCCAAAAGTTAGAGAGAGAAATCATTTTTTCTCTAATTTATGGAGCTCACTAAGAAAAACATAGGGCGCATCTAGTAATTCTCCAAATATCTGAGGGCATAATCAAGCATGACTGTGTGGGCCTCACCCAAGTTTGACTGGTGGGTCTGCCCTCACCGAATTGGGGGGGTGCCTTTATAATTTCCCACCAAAGTAGTCCGCCAGCTTTAAGGTCCCAACGGGGCAATTCTAAGTGTGCACAACATTTTACTTAGCGAGCATCACATCCTATCGGAAAGTGATTTACAACATAGGAGATGGTGCTCACTAATTTAAGAGTGGTGCGCATTTAGAATTTCAGGTCCCAACGCCCACCTATATTTTATTGTCCCATCCCTCTCCTCTCCCAAACCCAAACCCGTATAAAAACAATTGAATCTCGTCAAATTCTCCATTCCTCACTCTCTTCGCCATGGCTAGTTACAGGCTCGCCATCGTCATCAAAAACTCATCCGGCGACGATTTCATCATCACCAAGCAAGATCCTCCGCCATCGCTGCCGGAGGAGGAGTACCAGCAGTTTGTGGACTCCGACCTCTGGGACCTGCCCTCAGCTCTGCTCAAGCCAACCAGCGGAGAGCAAAGGCGCGAGCTTGCGATCCAGGGTGCCGACTCTGTCTCCGATAAGCTGGATTTGGGAGCTCTTGATGTCGGTTCCGGCATCGATCAGGTGAATTTTGTTTGATTCTTAGGGTTTTTGGGGATTTTGAAGTGCAATTTTTGAACAAGTGGCTTTTTTTTTTGGTAGGTTTTGTTGCAATTGGGTATGGAAACGGCTGCAATTGGAGAATGGACTGTTCTGAAGTACGTTGAAGAGCCTGATTTTGGTCCAGGACCGCCTGTTCACACATTGTTTGTAATTGGGAATTTGGGCTCTAAAGTTGATAATTTACAAGGTATGTCTCTGCTTATTTTGATTGCTTCACAGTTTAAGTGAGCAAGCAGGAACTTTGTACTCCTGGTTGAACAAAATTCATCTTGTCATACTCTTAAATTATGCAACTGATAACCAAATGGCTATATCATGTCATTAATGATTGATAACTGCTTGACGATGGCAATAGAAAGATTGGTTGTCTGACCTCCCAGCCATTTAGTTTATTGTTAATGTTGTCTGTGGTCGATTAATTGCACAAAGTACCCTGTTTTGACTATTGTCATATTTTTTGATTGATTCATCTCGGATGTGGTGCGCGACCATGTCTACCAGCATTGGACTTCATTGATTTCGGGCTAAAACTAAAACCAAACACTGTTAAGTGGAATGCACCTCACAAGATGTCACTTGCATTGATAAGATGACCTAGATACATGAAAAATTAAACTTCTAAGCTAAGAGGGAAAAAAATATCATCTCAATTGTCAAAGATAAAGGCAAATGATATGAGGACTAACCAACTCTACTCCTAAGAAGGCTGAAATTATTTCTCGTCTTGCCACTCTAATAATAAAGAAACTGCTTCTCTTCATATATTTATGCTTGAAAAAAAAAAATTCTCAACTGGATTTAATTCAATTTAGGCTTCGGTATTACCGTCTGTATTAGTCGGCGAATCCATTCATTGGACATGTATATCTTGGAACAAGGGAAGTAAGTTTGAACACAAGGAATATGACTTCATGGTGGAGCCCAGATTCTTGATTTCTTTATTTACTGCATTGGAATTTCAGCAACAAAGCAAGGATTTAATTTATAAATGTTGGATTAATAGCTGAAATCAACAGATCAAGTTAACTTCTGCACCTTGACAACTATGAAAAAGGTGCTTATATTGGAATGAAATTTTTTTGGGAAGTAGGATACTTCCGTTCAATGTTACAATATGCTATGTTAGTATGCTGTTGTTTGGGCACCAAGGTTTAAAATATTAGAATTAGCATTGTTAGATGGTTTATGGTATCGGAATTGCCAATATCATGCTTAATGTATAGAAATACCAGCAATATTAGAATGGTTTTATATGATATGCAGCATATCAGACAGCCAAAAACTCCAAGAAATGTTTATTATTTATATCAGTATCAGTAGATAACTAAAACTTTGTTTCTCACATCCAACATATGTGGTTGCTTATGCAATCTTGAACTTGAAGGGAAACATCTGAAGTAAATTGAGTACTTGAAGAAATATTTAGAAGACTCATATATTTAAAACTATCTAATAAATGTAATGAGATACGAGTGGAGGATGAGCTGCAGCAAATAAAACAATTCTAAATGCCTCTACTTAATTAGTTAGTCACCAACAAACAATTTAATGACTAAGTTCTTAAATCTCAAGTAAACATAATGTAATGGAAGCATTTAATTGAGTAAACTACTAAGCAAATAAAAGTAAATAAACCTTTGAAAGAGGTGTAGTTGCCTCTCTCTTGTTGATTTCACAGAAATCACCATTGTCATTCTAGTGATTTTTCTAAACAACTTTGTTGGAAAGAGTACTAAATGTTTACAACACTTGGCAGTTTTCCTTTTCCATCTATAATCTGCTAGATGATTAAACTTCTTTATGCTCTATCTATAAACTTTAATAAGCTTCCGAATTCTGTCTTATGACCTGCATAGGTTGGTCTTTATAGTTCCTCTGAACAAAAAAATCCGACCCATTCCCACACACACATGTATTTATGTATGTATATATAACCATACTGACAGGTATACATAGAAATGCTAATTAGTGTTGCCGCATGGTAGTAAGAACAGCTTAATCACATTTTATGCATCTCTTATATGAAGCTTTCATAAATGATTTACAAGGAAACAAGGCCAATAGTTCATAATAAGACATAGCTTTACCTGCTGAGATGTTATGCCTACAAATATAGGTAAATGCATACATGGGTGCATAAATTAGGTAAATTTTTTTTGCATTGCTGTATAAAAATAGAGTAGATCTGTAATAATTTCTCCATATACTCTTTAAATTACGTTACTTTATAAGGTTCGTTGTTCTAGAGGGAATTTGTTTAAAATGCGATTTAGCCCTCTAGTTCCAGTAGGTTTTTATTCTTTTGGACATCACACTAGGATCATGGACTATGCCAAGTCTCATTCTTGTCCATAGTTTATGCTAAGGAGACTAACACTAATTATATGAGTTTCGCTATAAGGTCGTTTATAAACTTTGTCAAGTCTTTCTTGAAGTGTTGTTCTATAATAGATCCCGTTTTGATGGGAAAATGCATAAATGATTATGATTACTATAAGGTCCTTGCATCTTCCAGAATATACTTTAATGTCTTTGATGAGCCAATTGGGGTAGATTGTGACCATATGAGCTGAATGTTCTATGTTTACTTTTCAAGAGCTCTATTTTTCCAAGAACAAGAAGACAAAGAAATATGTATAATATTATTCATGATTTATAGATTGCTAATTTGTTATCTTATGATTAAAAATATTTAACTAAACATTGTCCTTCTAATTTCTATGCAGTCCACTAAGTAATACACATAAGTATTAAATAACGTGAACGTGCATATGATGGTCTTCTGCAATAAATGTGCAGACTCTTGTAAATGGATATCCAAGGATAGTGCATTGAATTTGCTTCTAGACGTGAACAGAAGTTGTGATCGTGTTGGGCCCTTAGTGGTTATTGGACTACTGCATGATTCAACTGACAGTGAAAAGTGGAAAGCGTCTCAGATGTTTCACTTTCAGGTCTCCTTTCTCATGACTTATTAACCTTGGAATATTTTACTTTTATTTTGCATGTTTTTATAAAAAAATATAATATCTGCCCATTATATTCTTTGTAAATGTCTCCACTTGAGAAAGACTTGTCCTTTCCTCTTTCATCTTCCACCTCAAAATCATATAGGAACACAAGTCCTTATCTTTTTTAGTCTGTCAAGAGATATGCATCCAGTCCTTGATTTAACCCATTCCTTGGAAAGTTAAATAGTCCAAGATTATTAGAACCTGATGGCCCCAGCAGCTAGGTGATAGAGATAAGATTGGATTTAGCTGGATTTGATTTGATTAAATTAAGAATTTAGTTGGATTTTAGATTTTTAAAGATTTATTTTTATCTTGCAATTAGCTATAATTTTTTTTGTAACTTTGATTTTAGATAAAAAGAGATGATTAATAAAAATTGAAAGCATGTGTTTCGCCTCTTTCAAAATCTTTCCCATGAGTAATTTCGTGAGAGAGTGGACGTGTGATTCACTTGAACGTGAAGTCCAAAAATCCCAATTTATCTCCAAAACCTTAATTTCTTTCCCAATTCTCCACTATAAACCCTAGATCACCTTCCATCCTACGTTAAATTGGTACCAGAGCTAAAGTTTCGCATTTTCAGGTATCGAGTTCAATTCCACCATCTTCTTCTTCCATCTTTTTATTATTTTTGTGTTTTAGATTTGAGAAAAGAGTAAAAAAAAGAACAGAAAAAATCAGAGAAAAAAGAAGAAAGAAAAACAGAGGAAAAAAAATTTCAAAAGAAGAGAGAGGAACTTCCCATCACCACCAATTCTTTCCCCAACCCCTTGCCGAGCAACCAAATAGAGAGAAATAAAATTGAAAAAAAACTCCTCTTCATCTTCTCTGTTTCTCCAAAGCGACCAAACTCTCCTTTCATTCTTCTCCTTCCACCCACGTCAGCAGCCAACATCGCTCCAACGCCGCTAGACATTCATTGCACCTCCACTCTCCGATTAATTGGCACCATCGCTGACTCCTCCTGAAGACGTTGCTGTCGACTCCTTTCTTCCCCTCCATCATCATTGCTTATTCTTCGTTGTGCAACCACTGATGCTGATACAACCCTCCAGATCTCCTAGATCCGCTGCCGCTACTGTCGAAGCTTCATAGTCTTCTTCCTGAGATTCAAAGCTGCCAGTACCCCACCACAATCTTTTCTCTCAAGCGATGCAATTGAACGCGTATTTTCAGTGATCACAGAGGGAAGGAAAGCATCTACTTGGATTCCCCTAAGTTTGGGTCAGATCCAGCGAGCCAAATCCGACCCGCAAGCTCCCTCTCCACAAGTACACACCCGATTCAAATAGGAATCATCTAGACCCACTACTGAGGCAACCTGAACTGCAGTCCCTTGGAATTCAACCCGTTTTCATAGCAATTTGGATCGCCGTACAGAAGGACCCAAGCGGTAAAATTATTTCCAGACCCGTTAGGGCTTTGAGAGTGATTTTGAAGCCATTTGAAGCCCGGTTCGCAATGGATTCGAGCTAGAGTTGAGATGTCACAATTCTTTGGTATTTTCTGATCTTTGAGCTTGAAAATTTTAGAGTTAATTATTATGAGATTCATATTCTGTGATAAATATATAAATATGGATGCTGATTTTAAACAAGTGGAGAGTGATATATATAATGTAGTCCCATATTTTTACGGTTATCATGACGGTAATGGTTATGAAAATTGGGAGAGCCATATAGAATAATTCTTCCGTTACTTTCCTTTGACGTTAGAGCAGGAATACAATTGTGCTAAATTTAAGTTTGTTGGAGAAGCTTTTACGTGGTTTGTTGGCAGTTATAAATGTTGTCTAACTTGGGATTGGTTGAAATTTCTTTTTCGTACACGGTATGCGCCACATCTTATCTTTAATTATTCACCAGAAATTTTAAAGGCCAACAATGCTAAATATAAAGGATTCAAACACTCTGCTCACCAGTGTCCTTCCATCAAGTGTTAAGTTTGTGGAGAATTTTGACATTATAAATATCAGTGCCCTAAGAAGAGTCCAGATACTGACGTATCCGCTTCCGAGATTTTAAGTGATGAGACCAAGTTTAGCATACAACTTGCTACAGATCTAGAAATTGATGATCCGATTTTTCTATCGGAACCAACTATAAAGGCACTTAATAGTTATATTCATTAGAACTTAAAGCCTAGCACACTTGTAGAGGTACATGGTAAAGTGCAGGAATTCTTATTTGTAGATCATGTTTTGCTTGCCTCACCAGCTCTCATTCCAAATACTTCATTTTCTGCAGAAGCGATAAATTCTCTCCTAACCTTCCATAATTATTCTTGTTGCTGCCGTTGGAATGTAAGACAATGTACATTTGGCTACCGATTTGTTTGATTTTCTTATACTTAGTTAGGTGGAAATGTTTGCTAAATCTCGAAAAGATCTACCAATTTCATTTGGCAGTGCTTAATTTTCTTCTTGCTGCCATTAACTAGGTGAATGCTTCTAAGTGGAGGAGAATTGATAGAGATAAAATTGGATTTAATTGGATTGGATTAGATTAGATTAGATTAGGAATTTAACTGGATCTTGAATTTTTAGAGATTTGTTTTTATTTTGTAATTTGCTATAAATATTTCTTGTAATTTTAATTTTAAATGGAGAGAGATGATTAATGAAAATTGAAAGTATGTGATTTTTCTCTTTTAAAATCTTTCTCATGAGTGATTCGTGAGAGAGTGGGTGTGTGATTCGCCTGGATGTGAGGTCTAAAATTCCTAATTGATGGAGATCAGATTTCATATGAAGTGATTCCTATCAAATAAAATCCTATGAAGTGATTTTATAGGATTTGATTTTGAATCAAATTTAATAGGATTTTATTTGATAGGATTTTAGATTATCTTAGGATTTTGTTTGTTGGATTTGATAGGATTTTGGATTATATTAGGATTTTGTTTGTTGGATTTGATAGGATTTTTGATTATATTAGGATTTTGTTTGTCAGAGTTTTCCTATAAATAAGTTCTGTATGAAGTATTTTGTAGGCAATTGGATATTGAATAAAGAATTGAATTTTGAGAAACTACGTGGATTCGCCGTGTTCAAGAAAATTTTTCCTCATGGATTCGTTGAGAGTGGACGGGGTTCGCCTAAATGAATTTTCGAATCCCTTCGTTCTTCACCAAATTTATTAAAAAACCCTGAATTTCCAAATTTCTAACCCTAATCCACTCCCATCCTGCGTCAAATTGGTATCAGAGCCAAACATTCCGCCTCTTCAGGTATTAGAGCTCAAGATCGATCATCTCCATCACCTCCCTTCCATCTTCATCTTCGCTTTGATTTTATTTTTGTTTTTATTTTTATTTATTTTTGAGAGAAAAATAAAAAGAGAGATGAAGAAAAAACCATATTTGAAAGAAAAAAAATAGAGAACAGTTCAGATCTGAGAAGAGAAAAATCTCTCTTCGTAAATTCGTTGAGAGTGGGCATGGATTTGCCGGGATGGATTTCCGAACCCCTTTTTTCTTCTCCAAATTTATCAACCTAAATTCCCAAATTCCTAACCCTAATCTGTTTCCGTCCTGCATCAAATTAGTATCATAACTAAAGATTTCGTATTTTTAGGTATAAGATTGGATTTAGTTGGATTTGATTTGATTAGATTAAGAATTTTGTTTGATGTTGGATATTTAGAGATTTGTTTTTATCTTGTAATTTATTATAAATATTTTTTTTGTAGCTTTGATTTTAGATAGAGAGATGATTAATGAAGATTGAGAACATGTGATTTGCCTCTTTCAAAATCTTTTCTATGAGTGATTTGTGAGAGAGTCGGCATGTGATTCACCTGAACATGAATCCAAAAACCCTAATTTATCTCCAAAATCCTAATTTCTTCCCCGAATTTCCACCACAAACCTTATATCACCTTCCATCCTGCGTCACTAGGTGCTTGGTAGTTCTCAGTCGCATCATGACTTGCTACCACCAATTTTAGGTGCTTGAGTTGCTGTAACTCGATAAACAATTTCCTACCAAACAGAAATCTGCTTGAGCTTTTGTGACTCTTAAAATAGCTGTTTATCTTCTAACTACAATATAAGCTATTTATTGATACCAAACACAGTGCCTTAATTTAGTTATAATTACTAATGCTTTAAAATTCCAACTAAAGATAAATTTAATGGTAGACACTTTAGATATAAATCCTAATTCTAATTAAATTATACTAAGACCCTAAGAGATGAACATTAATAAGTAATGACAAATCCAAATTCCTATATGACGCAAATGAGTTATAAAATGATTTTATGGGTTTCAATTGACCATCCATTTCTTTAAGAGTAAAGATAAAAAGTACCATATATTGCAATTCAGTCTGCTTTAGTTCTCTTAATGAGACATCCTCTGTCCTCATTGACGTATGTGAGGCTGGTAGAAAACCTGGCAAATTGGTGGTGACCGTGAAGGGGAGGGGAAGGTAGGCCTCTGGAAAAAAATAACATAGTGTACGGGCATCTTCTCAGCCATATATTTGAAATTTTATTGGCTCAATTGGTAGCTCTTCACTGTCTAAACTTGTTCTTCACTTCTGCTCAAGAATTCCTGTAAATCGACAAGATTCTGCATCAATGACCAAAATCCATATGGATAATACTGTTTAATTTTTCTTGTCATTGGTGAATCAGAGAGAATTTTTTTTCCCAAAAGAAATGAATTTTAATGTATTGGCAACTGGGTCTGGTTATGTAATACCCCTATCTAAGAATAATTTCACATCAGATATGAGATAAAATTTAGTGTAATTTATACTGATTCTCATGAGCTCAAAAAGTACTCATAGCTAGTCTTTTTGAGAGAGGAATTTGTTATTAAATAAATTATTTTAGTTTTTCTTATTGTACCGATGCTTAGCATATTCATGTGAATATATTGCCAACGTCTTCTCCATCCCATATTTCCAGGCAGGAGACCATTACAAGTGGTATTACTAGTTGAAAGCGTGAAAAACTAAATGCCACATGGAGTTAAGTATATGAAACAGAGTGCTACACTGAAATCAAATGCTTGACAGGAGAGAGTGTAACCCTCAACAGTTCTATGTCAGATATGTGACAAGAATTAGTATAGTTTATAGTGATTGTCATGAGCTCAACAAGTAATTATTGCTAGTTTTTTTTAAGGGAGGAATCATTAAATTGTAAATTATTTTAATTCTTGTTATTGTAATGAGGATTAGTATATTTCTGTGAATATATCGCCAATGTCTCTACTACCCCATATTTCTGGGTAGGGGACCATTACAGGTTAGCATTGGATACATGCACAATTAACGTGAGAAACTGCCAAGTTGTCAAATGTTTCAACGTGAGCTTCTGTATGCACATTGCATATGAGCTTCTACCGAGGTTGTGATGTAATTTGGGTGTGAGACTCTTGCTAAGATTTTGACATGTTTTCGTGTAAGATCATGACATTAAGGTCGAAGAGATTTGAGTTCAATGGAGATTTTGAATTTCTCCCAATCTCATTAGATTACAGTTATCATTCTCTGCCTAGATCTTTCTCTTCTTATTCATTTATATAGAACAACAACCCATGGCTTTGGGATTCACAACTTGATCTCAACGATATTAAGGGTTCCCATTTAATAATTGTAGGTCACTGCAAGCCCTTGAGCTCAATGAGCTATCAGACAGTGTTGAAGCTAAGGACAATTTCGGAGTTTAAAGGCGTAGATGACATCGACAAAGAGAACGACTTAATATCCATGTTGTGGGATCTCACTGCTACATCTCTTTTTTCGCTGAGCTAGGTTCAAAAGGTGCAACATGACAAAAGATCCAATGACTAGTATCAGAAGTTCTAAAACGAGGAGGGATTAAGAGAATTTGGCAATAGATTGTGTATTTTTGAGTTCAAGCTTCGATATTAGGAACAAAAAAACATATGGAAAGTGAAAATAAACAAAATAGCATGCACTTACCCACTGCAGTTGCAGAGCAAGTTAGAAATAAAAGTTGATCATCGTGGCAATAGATGGGTTATGGTATTTTATAACTAAGAAGCATAGTTAAGGCGCTAGGATGGCATGTCTGATGCAAATGTGCCACGTACATGCAAAAAACTGTGTCGGACATGCCACGCAACGTGTCTAAGAAAATAAAGGAAGAAGTGTCACGTGTTGTGTCTGTACTTCTTGTAGGCTGTCTAAAAAAGAGTTAAATGTTTTGGAAAATCAAAAATATATATTGCTAAATTGTTATCTATCATTACCTAGTTAGCTCTGTGAAATTATATTTTAATACTTTTTTTATGGATACGAGTTTTGTTTGGAATTTATGTCTTGAAAAATGGTTTTTTATGTTTGAACTCTACTTTGATCCATAACCAGTGTTCTAAAAAACGGCTTATGCGGGCGCATATGCGCCCGCATAAGCGAATGCGGGTGGAAAACGCAGAAAAAACGGGAATTCGCCCTCTCCATGCGGACATCCCATTATGCGGTCACATAATCGGATTATGCGGATTATGCGCCGCATAATCCGCATAATCCCATTATGCGACTGAAAGAAAACGGGCGTGAAAAACCCGACCCGACCCACCCGACCCATTATACATACTTAAAATCCGTTTCCTTTCGTTTTTCCCAAATCATTTCTTCGACAGCAGGAATTCCTCCGCTCCCGTAAACCCTAAATTCCCTTCTCCTCTTCTCCGATCGACATTCTTCTCCCCTCTAGAGTCCAATCGGAGCTATTTTTCTCACCGGCTACCCTCCACCACCAGTTCGTCACCCAGCTTCGTCCAATCGGAGTTCAATCGGAGCTCCTGCGATCTCAGGCGAACAAATTCCGATCGCTCCAACAAAAACCCTAATTTTGCCTTCTCTGTTCGGGTCAGCCTAAATAATCTCCTCCCTAGAGTCCGATCGGAGCTCGAAATCTCACCGGCTACCCTCTACCCCCAATTCTGTGCCTAGACTCGTCTGATCGGAGTCCAATCGGAGCTCGGAGCCTCTGACTTTCGCTGCTTTCTTTCCTTGGTAATTTCTTAACCCTACTATTTTGTTTTAAGTATTTTCTTTAGCTGAGTTTAATTTTTTTTGGAACTGATTAAATTCTTTAGCTGAGGCTAATTTTGCTTCTTTTTTTTTCGCAATTTTGTAGCTGCTGTCAATAATAATTTGGTTTAAACTAGTAATTAGGAGTTGGATTTTTTTTTTAGTTGGATTTTTTGCGGAATTTTGTTTTTTTGGGGAATATTTTGCTGCTGTTAATATTTTTTGCGGAATTTTGGGGAATATTTTGCTGCTGTTAATAGTTGAGTTTAATTTTTTTTTTGAACAAATTTTGCAGCTGCTGTTTAATAAACTAGTAATTATAACTGCTGTTAAAGTGTTAAAAGTAGTTTGTAGCTGCTGAGTTTAATTTTTTTTAACGAATTTTGTAGCGGTTGATTACTAAACTACTAGGCAAATTAATCAGTTAATCCTGGATTACAGATAGCATTAATATATCCATTTTTTATAATTATTATATTAATATATATTAAAATATTAATATTCCGCATAATTTCGCATAATCCGCATAATCGGCGCGTAATCCGATTATGCGTTATGCGGTCCTGGACCGCACGCATACTGAAAACGCATTCTTGAATATTGTCCATAACCCATTGTCACCATCACTTTTTCTTTTTTATTTCTTTACATATATCAGGGGAGGGTATATATATATATATATATATAGTAAACGGGAAATTCACCGGCGGTGAAGGGAGTTCCTTCACCGCCGCTTAGGTGGCCCAATAAAATTATTACACGTGGCACAACAAATAAATGAATTCTCTTAATCGCCCTTTGAGTGGTGCCACGTCTAATAATTTTATTTGGCTAGCTAAGCGGCGGTGAAGGAACTCTCTTCACCGCCGATGTATTTCCCGTTTCCTCATATATATATATGTATATGCTTGATGGTGAGACTTATCCTTTGTAAAGGGATGAAAAGAGACAATTGTATGCATTGTTAGTGTTTTCGATTAGGATATTTTAATAAAATTATATGATAATAATAGAAGAATACATATTTAAATTTATATTCTTTGCCGTGTTCTTACCATGTCCATGTCCTCATTTTTCACAAATTTTGTATTTCGTGTTCTTATCTGAATCTGTGTCCAAATCCATGGCCATGCTTCCTAGTTTTGTGCTGACCACCTGTCATTTTCTTGTTGAGCCGTATGTGGTGCCTTTCTTACAACCTCATAGAAAGATAAACAATCTAAAAGGAGATAAACATTAGTGCATGCTCAAATCTGGAAAAACAAATAATAGAATTGGAAAAGTTAAGGAAGTTGGGTAAAATTGGGAAGAGTTGAGGGTGCCTGATTTAGTATTAGATAGTTTTAATATCTTAAGACTTATTTATTTATTTAGTTATTTTATTTGATTATACATGGTTTATACATATTGTTGGGCTACATATATAGCTGTATTAACTTTTGGTTAATAAAGAATAATTGATGAAAATTGAAACCCTAGTCTGCTCGACCCATGATTTACCGTATCTTTGCTAGTGATTCCTGAAAATGGATGTGTGATTCACCTTTTTCTTTGCTTCGCCCTAGTTTAGTTCTTTTCCAAATCACCAAAATATCCATCATAAAAAACCTAAGTTGCTTTGTCTATTGGACTAAAACTCATGTGATTATGGTAGTGTAGTTGATGTTAAGTTTGACTAGCGGTTAATATGGTGGAGAAGAATACTATATTATGTGCTGTTAACGAAGGAGTTGACAGGAAATTCGTTGCGCTGCAACCTCCAAAATGCACTTTTAATCACTTTTGACCAGGTTTCAAACTCTTGATGATGGTCTTTGTACCCCAAGCTACCCATGTATTGTCTAATCATTATTTGCCCATGTATCAAGTGGTTGGAACTTGAACGGGTTCTTTCAAATGTAACAAACAGAAACCGCTTGCGTGGATAAATGATAGACGAAACTCATAAATTTTTATCCATGGATAGCTTGAGGCTTGAGGATGATCCTCATGATTCGTATCATGCTCAAATGTGGTTAAAAGAGCATTTTTGGGTCTGCAGGGTAGGAAATTTCTTGAACTGACAACACATACAAACTTTTCTCATGGTAGAAAAGATTCTTGCTGTGAATGAATCTTGATGCTGACAATGTTAGTGATTGGTTGCAAATTTTGGACTCAAAGCTATCTGGTTTTGGCAATTCTGGGAGTTGGATAACAAATCTTAGAATAATCATCGAGGCTACTTTGAAGCCTTGGAGATCTTCTCTGACCTTAATTTGTCCCTTTTGCTTATTATCATAGGATGCATTTAACATTCTTTGGATCCCATTCAGTAGCCTCAGCATCTCAGTGAGTGCTTTGGCCCTTTGGGTGAAATACGCATCATAACTTTATTGTTGCAATGTTGTGTAGTAGAGTATTCTACAGTCAATTTATATTTTTCAACCAAAAAAGAAGAAAATTTGGGTGAAGGGAAAGAAAGAGAAGGCAGGAAACTTAACCATCAATGAAGCCTTCGATTACTAAATCTTTAAATATCATTCTCAATCATATTTCAATATTTCAGTCATCAAAAGTCTTATTTTATGAGTTTTAAGAAAGCTTATTTACAAAAGCCTAACATAGTGTCCTATTTTGGAAACTTTCAATTGTTTTGAAGTTTAGAAATGCTAACTAAAGTTGATGATAGAGACAACGTTCCCAATAAAATATATCCTAATCCTAATCGAAACTCAAACCAGCAACGGTGAGATAAACTCAAAAATATGCAAAAGATATATCAAAATAGAAAAAAGATAATAAGAGCGTAAATTCCAACGTGGTGTTGCGAGTTTCAATAGATTTGTGATCTGTGGATCTTTTTTATTCTTATGAATAGGTCACTGAATAGTTTTTCCTTCATTCTTAGTCATTCTCTATAATTTTGTTGAATAACTTAAACCATATTAACCACTTATCTTCCAAATATTGAATAAGTTTTCTAGGCTAAGGTGTAATTTTTTTTTAATTTTTTGGTATCTGTTAGGTTATTATTGGTTTTAACTAGATTTAGATCCATTAAGGGTACTATCTACTTTATATATATATATATATATATATATATATATATATATATATATATATGTGTATGTATGTGTGTATAGTTGCTCACTATCAATAAGATTGATTTGCTATTTCATAATATGGTACCAGAGCAAGGTTACAAAATAGATCTCAACTCTCAATCTCACTTCTTCTTTCAAACATCAGATTTAATCATAACCATCCACTAAAAAAACCCTTAATCCTAATCCTCTGCTGCCTCTATTTCCTCTTCCCGTCGCCGTCGTTGCCTCCATTTCGTCTCCTTGTTGTCGTCGCCACCTTTATTTCCTTTCGCTGCCGTTGTCGACAATTGCAACAATTCCAGGCGAGAATATTGTTGATAATAGGGGGCCTTGCCGGCTTGTTGGTTTCCTCGCTATCTTTCGCAGTCCTTGATGTAATTCATTATTGGGCCCTTTGTCTACTACTATTCTTAGTGCTATTATGGTTACTTTTTTAATGCGTTTTAATGTCAAATCATCCTTTTTTTCCTGTTACTACTGCTGAATCAATCCTTTATCGGGTCAACTCAACTGCTTTCAAAGTTACCTATTACCGGGTCAAACTACTACTACTGTTGAGATTACCTCTTTGTTAGTTGCATCACATCTTTCAACCTCAAATTTTCTTCATAGTGACGAATTTGATTTTTTTCAAATTGTTTCCATAACTAATTGATTTGTAAAATTTTTAATTTGATTCCTTTTAATCCCTAAATTACCTGTCCAATTTATCAAGATTTTTATTTAATCCTCATGTCCTTGACTTGACATGAAGAGATATTTAAGGATTTTCTCTTAGATTTGGCCTCTTCTTTTAATTTTCTGCCTTATTTGTTAAGATTTGGTCTCCTCTTTTAATCTCCTACCTTATTTGTTAAGATTTTGTCTCTTCTTTTAATCTCCTGCCTTGTTAAGATTTTATCTCATCTCTTAATCTTCTCATATTTGCTAAGTTCTTCTTTTGATACAACTTTCTCTTCAAGTGATTTGTCTACCACCATTACTACAAATGTTTCTGAGAATTTATTTCCAAAATCTCTTGCTGTTACTATTGTCAAATTTGAATGGCAATAATTATCTATTATGGGCTCAGTTGTTTAAGATGCATGTTGATTCTTAGAGAAAGTTTAAGTACCGATTTGAAGGCCCACTAAATAAAAAAGTTCTTGTCTATCTAGATTGGTTCGCTAATGACTATTGTGTAATTACTTGGCTCCTTAATATGGAGGAGAAAATTTTGGGATAATATTCTTTAAAATTGTTTAGGAGATATTAAACATCCTAGTGGAAATGAGAAAAATATCTCTCGAGTATTTTGAACTGTATGAGTGCTTATTTACTCTTAAGCAGGGAGATATGTCTGTTTCTGAAGATTATTCTGCATTCCGAGGTACATTAGATGAGCTTGATAGTTGATACTCACTAACTCTTGGTGACAAATATTAAGATTTTGAGATAGTGTCGTTAAGATCTTGTTGTAGCAAAGTTTCTATCTGGTTTGGATTCAGATCTATTGACCCAGGTTCGGGAATAGATTTTTGCCGGTGATAGTATCCCCTCCATTACATACGCTTACTCAAAAGTATTTCGAATCTCTGTTGGATCAGGTGCATCTGGTGCATCCACAAAATTTACTCTACTAGTCTCGAGTGAACAGTCTATTTATGTACTGGGCATACTCATGGCCGTAGTCGCGACCCTGGACGTGATTATGGTAGAGGCTGTAGTCGTGGTCGAGATTGAGGACAATGTCAGTGTAACAAAGTGGCTAAACCAACCATATTTCTAGTGTTGTTGGGGAAAGTTTGGTCAACCCACATAGGCATGGTGAATAATAATCCTTCTTCTAGTACTTCTGATTCAGATGCAACCTTTGCTATTACTTTAGCTTCATCCTCTCAGATGGTTTAGTTTTCTTAGGTTGATTTTGATTGTTTACTTTGTCTTCACTTCAGCTGGTCCTCAAGCCACGCATGCATCCTCTTTTAGCATGGATGTGTATATTGCTTCTTCTGGACGTCCCTAGATTATAAATTCTGGAGCCTCCTTCCACATAACGTGTATTAAAAACAAATTTAATTTATTAGAGCTTTTAGATAAATATTTTTTTTGGTTCAAATACTGATGGGTCTTCCTCTTTTGTGGTTGGTGATGTCGTAGTTCATACTACCTTCTCACAACGTCAAAGTTACATGGGATTTGCTAATAACCGAACGTCCGGAGTAGCTACAATCACTGCTCTCTTGACTCTTCAAAATGTGCTTTTTGCCTCAAAATTTCCTTTCAAGTCTTTTATCTATTAGTTAACTTACTAAAAATAATAACTGTTCTATAACATTCTTTTCGTCTTATTGTGTCTTTTAGAATCTTCAGACTAGAATGAGGATGGGTACGGATCTTGAGATAGGAGGCTTGTATTGTTTAGATGAAGGGATAACACCTACAGGTTTTGCTGCTCTGTCTGATACCCCTCTTTAGTAGCACTCACGACTTGGTTGCTCTTCCCTTCAAAGTCTTTGTAGGGTCTTAGCCGTAGCATCTGCTATCTTCCTGCTAAAGTGTATTGTGAGTAGGGATGAACAATTGGTCGGATGTGTCAGATACCAGAAAAATTTAACCGAACCCGATCTGGCGGAAGAAGCAAGGCTCCAACCGGCTTGTTGGCTAGAATTCGACTGATCTCCGATCGACTCTAGACCGGGTGGATTTAAACGGAGTTGATTGGATCTTGATTCTTGATCACCGACGCCCATGAAAACCACCGTCAGATTCATCTCCTGCTCATCGTACTCATCTGTGCCGCTGCCCTTATCACTTTCACTGTCCTCTGCTATTTTCCATATCTTTTGATTTATTTGTTGTGATCTTTGCTTCTATTTTTCCATAGTTCACTTGGGTTTTTTTTTTTCCAGCTTAATGAATTGGCGATCATGGCAATGGAAGAGAGTCCGGTGCTTTTTTTGTTGCTGTTTTGGGAAATGACTTTTTGCCTTTCCGCCATAAAGGAGTCTCCTTTCATAAAGTAGCTGTTAAAAAGTATTGATTAGGCATAAAGGAGTTGTAAAAAATATTAATTTGCCATAGCAGAGCTCCAGTTAATGGATCAACATCCATGGCAATTGAAGGGAGTCGCTTGATTTCCTTTGTTGTTTTGGAAAATGATATTTAGTATCTCCTATCATAAAACAGCTGGTTAAAAGCATTAATTTGTCATAAATTCATTGTCAGTGTTGCTTTGAGAGAACGATACATAACCTCATATTGCCAGCTCTAGTCACCTTGCTGCTTTCCGCTCGAGGCAAATAACCCGTCATCCAATGTATTCGTTTATGACAGCATGCATCATATATGTGCATGACTAATGCACATTGATGAACAATGCTTTTTCTCCCCCACCTTGCTACTTTCTTGTTGAGAATTACAGTCGAAGTTAGAGTCCGACCGACTCTGACAATGTCCCCGACCACTTCCGACCGAATGCTATTTCACATATGCTCCGATTATATAATTTCCTATGCTCTGACCGAACTCCAACCAAATCCAATTGGAGTTAGTCGGAGTGGTCAGAGTCGAGGTTGATGTTCATCCCTACATGTGAGTTTGGAAAATATCGCCATGCTTCCTATCATTATCAAGTCAATAACCATAGTGTTGTTCTTTTGAGTTAGTATGATATGGGAGGTTGTTGTCGTTTTCTTTCCTGTGAGGGTTTTTAGTAATTTATTATTTTTGTAGATGATTTCTCTCGTATGATATGCTAATATTTTTTGAAAGAGTGAGATTAAGTTTCTAGTATTATTGAGTTTTTTTATAAGAGATAAAAAATCAGTTTTCCACATCTATCCTTGTTTTATGCACTAACAATACTATGAAGTTTATGAAAGATGATCTCTGTTTCTTTTTATTTTTTTGTTAATAATGAGGTCATTTATTATACATATTGTTCTCATACATTGCAACAAAATGGTATACTGAAAAAAAAAAAACATAAACATATTTTAGATGTGGATAGAATGATGATGATTCATATGTGTGTTTCCATATATTTATGGCTGGATGCTGTTTATGTGCTTATGACCTGATTAATCGGATGTTATCTTTTTTGATTTTGAAAGGTAAAACTTTTTCTAATGTCTCTTTCTTGACAAAGTATTATTCCCTCTTTTACTCCGTATATTGGGCTATACATGCTTTGTTCAGGACTTGTCTTCAGGGTTGGACAAGTTGTCTTTTCACTCTATTAAATGTGTGTTTATGAGCTACTCACATACTAAGCAAGGATATAGATGGTACCATCTTGCGTCTAGAAAATATTTTACTTTTGCAGATGTCAAGTTCTTTGAGTATGTTTCCTTTTTTATGTCACCATTTTCTGCTGGCCGGTTACTTGCTTTTCTCCTATAGCTTTGCTGGTGCCCAGTACAGAGATTGAAAAGCGCCTCAACTACCATTGCTGTAGGTGCATTCTTGTCGTTCAAAGGTATCTATCCTGGTTTTGTACTCGTATGCTCCTCCATCTCCATCTTCTGGTTCATCTCATCACCCATTACTCATATCTTAACCTTCTTATTGCTCTTCGGAAAGGTAAACTTTTATCTACTGCTAATTCCCTTTTTCATTGTCACCTGTAATAAGCTCACTACTTCCTTTCACTAGCTTGTTCTTTCTTGGTCTTCTGTTTCTATATATAGGTCACATCAGGAAGCTGTGTTAATATCCATCTAGCTGCAGATTATAAGATGATGAGATGTAGACACTAGTCTTTCGCGGGACCTGGGACTTCATGCTTCACAAGCACTTGAGTGGTTGTTATCATTGGGTTTATACTGTCAAATTTAATCCGGATGGATCTGTGCATAGATTTAAGACATGTCTTGTTGTAAAACGATTCTCAGACTTATGGTGTTGATTACTTTGAAATATTATCTGCCATGGCTCATCTCAACTCTTTTTGCATATTATTCTCTCTTGTTGTCAGATACCTTTAGGAGTCTATGGATATAGTTGTCGAATAAGGGGGTGTTCGCCGAGTAGGCGGTTATTTCACCAAGTAGGTGGGCATTTTATCTAATAAATGGAAATTCGTTAAATACGTGGACTTTCGCCAAGTTAGAGGGCATTTTGCTAAGATAGGTGGACACTTTTCATGTTCATGGATTTTCGTCGAATTAGTGGGCATTTCACCTATAATATGTGGTCTATTAATAATTCTTTCCTTTATGGTGATCTGCATGAGGAAGTTATATTGAGCAACCTCCAGGATATGTTGCTCATGGGAGAATATGGTTTGCAAACTTAAGAAATCATTTATACTTGAGAAAAGTTTTCGAGTTTAGTTTGAGAAGTTCTCTATAGTAATTGCTGGCATTGCCTATGACTTCTGTGATTGTTTTTCGCTGTCTGTGGATTATTATCTCTTGGATGGACCTGACTGAGACAAAACACTATCTTAAGTGGCACTTTGTCACCAAAAATATTGAAATCTAAGGTACTTTTTTGGGATTAAAGTTACATATTAGAAGAACGGATTTTTTTTTAATGTGAAAATATGTGTTGGATCTATTGCAAGATTGGTCTATTTGGGTGTGAACCTGTTAGTATACCTATGGAAGCAGATTTGGGTGTGAACCTTTTAGTATACCTATGGAAGAGATTGATCTATTTGGGTGTGAACCTGTTGGTATTGCAAGAGATTGGTAAAGTTTATGAACCTGTTAGATTGGTCTATTGCAAGAGACCAATCTCCACTATTACAAGAGATTGGTCTATTTGGGCGTGAATCTGTTAGTATACTTATGGAAGCAGATTTGAACGTCTGGAGTGAAAATAGTAAAGTTTATGATGATGTCAAGTAATATAGGAGAATATATACACACACTCATTTATCTCACAGTTACTAAACCGAAGATTTATTTTGTTATAGGATTGTTGGGTTAGTTCATGTATAAGACAAGAGAGATTTGTTGGAAAGCTGCTTAGAGGACTCTTTCACGCAATAGGAGTTATTAAGCAAAGGAACTGTTATTCAAGAAGCATAACCATATTAATATCCCTGCATACTCATATGCTAGATATGCTAAAGATAGAGGTGACAGTAGTCTTTTGTTGGTCATTTAACATTTGTTGGTGGCCATTTGATGACATGGCGAAGCAAAAAAAAGATGTATCTTGGTTGAGCGCTGAGGCAAGGTATTGAACTATGACCCATACTACATGCAAGCTATTGTAGTTAAAAAATATATTGAGTTTGGCTTTGAGCAGAAGGATCCTGTGCCCAGACATTGTAATAATCAATTTGCCATCTATATTGCTAAGAATCTTGTGTTTCATAGTCACACCAAGCATATCAAGGCCGATTATCATCTTGTACGAGATTATTTCGTGAAAAAGGTGATCTGTACTCCGGTCACTCCATTGTCAAAGTAGTTGGTTGGTATATTGACGAAAGCTATACCACTTAAAGTTTCCTCAGGACCGTGACAAGTTGGGCATAATTGATATCTATGCTCTAGTTTAAGGGGAAGTGTTATAGTTTAAGGGGAAGTGTTAGATTACTATAAGTTTATTTAACTGGGTTTAGACCCATCTGGGTTTAGAAACATTAAGGTACTATCCACTTTATAATACTATATATGAGGCAACTATTTATCAATAAGATTTTTTGCTATTCTAGAACGGTATCTACCTGCTTGCTTTCTTCTTGAAGCTTTTTGATAAAACTTGATTTTAATCATAGGTAAATCCTGCAATACATATATCCATAGCATTCTAGTGATTTGACTGATCTTGAAAGATCTGAACTTTATTGCTAATACTGCCTGATGGATGATGGAATTTTTCAGTGATGCTAGAAATTATTTGTAATATTTCGTCAGCTTACAATTATAATGTTTACTTTGCACCAGGAGTACCCTCCAGGTGTCGTGCTTGTGCCAATGAGAAGCAGAACAAGAGAGCCTTTTCATACAACAAATTTGGTTGTCATCCTACCACAGAGTGGTAGTAATAAGTCTGAAGCTTTAGACTATATTGCTTATGGAGATGCATTGCTTATGGATCCCGGTTGTTGTACACAATCCCATTCAGAGGTATCCTTGAGTTTGCACACTTTTAATTATAATCCTTTATATTAGGAAATTTAGAGGAATCTTTCCAAATGGGTTTATGTGGCAATTGGGGACGGTTAGATTTGCCATCATAAAGGGTTCTTGATAATAAGACCCATGCACTTTTCTTTGCAGATCTATTTGCTTGTTTTACATAATCGTATATTTGTCATTTTAATTTGTGATGCATAGTGATGGTATGAATGATATGGGGTGAGCAATTGGTTATTTTGTATCAGGAGCCAGATGAGTGAAAAGCATGTGCAGTATATATATTTCCTTTTCCCATTAATCTATCAATATATGTCCTCTATTGTTTCAAAATATTATTCCTTGATTTTCAAAGCTGATACTGCTGTGTGAAACATGGGGGCAAAGTACTACCTATGGTATGTTTGTTGCAGTTTGCTCCCATGGAATAGAAAGAATAAGCTTCATTGGTTGACTCAAGTACATGCTGAAAACCATGCTATAAACTTTAGTAGCTGAAGGAGTAGAAACTATAGCTGAAATACAGATTGTATGCAAAAAAAAGAAAAAAAATGTACTGGCTTGGAAGTTTAACATGTTGTCTCTAATATTGTCTTCAGAATATGTACTTGTCCAGGTCATACATACTGGTTCATATGTGGGATCATCCATATGCATAGGAAAGCATATATTGTATGTATAATGTGATGATGCTAAATTCTTTTGCAATTATGTTAAGTGAATAGCTAACAATCATGACACGATCCTTATGAAATGAGAAATGTCAGGGGCCTGTGGCAACTTACTGTCACAATGAGCTCGTGGATCAACTAAAGCTATCTCTAGGAACGCTTACTATGATATTGCAGCGTCTTATTGAATATCATACCCACATGGATATAATACATTGTGAAATAAATGAAACCTTATGCTGCCCAAAGGAGGCCAATTCATTTGCACAAAGCGAATCAGCAAGCTTCCATTCTTTTAAGGTTGCTGGATTGGAGATTCTTTTGCTTATCCATATTGTGGACTGCTTTCCATCAGAACACCATAATTATTAGAGATCTCCCGGTGACCAACTAACCCTGCTCATATATCCAAGTTTTTTCTTACACCACCTCCACTTTCCAAGCAGGCCAAGGTTCCAAGCATTTGATGGAGATGTAGGATATAACCTTGAAGAATTTCAGATATTTCCATCTGATTGTATATCTTGTTCTCAGGAATCTTCTCATAATCGATTTAAGAGGCCAGGGGATGAGCAAATTTCTGACCTTTCATTTTACGAATGTTTAATTGTATTTTTTTCTAACAGCATGCAATTCCAATAACTCAAGTTGAGGTAGCAATATGTTGTTTGAATAGCTTGCTTTTCCAATTATATCAAATGATAATTAAAAAAACCTAATTAATTTCTAGCTTTCTTTATATATTCTAAATGAGAGACGCCTGTAAAGAACATGCCATCGAATGAGAGAGACCTTCACAAACGGTACCATGTAGAATACTTTTCTGATGCAGCTTTTTTGATCACAATTCCAATGATAAAATACTCGGATGTGCCCTCATGTTGAGCACAGCAGCAACTACTGCTTTAAAATGCCAAAATTGTTCAATCTACTCATGGTTATCCAAAAACATGCAACCAGATACCAGTTTCATATTGCTTGTCGTTGGATTTGGCTGGTGCTCCACAAGCAAACAAACTCATGCTGAAGCTTCCCAGTCTTCAACAAGAATTGAGCTTGATCAATTATTTGATTATTTATAATTGACATTTTAAGTAAAGTAGTGATTAAACATTATGTGGGATGACATGCTGTGTGGAGTATTGGCTCACAATGGCTTGCCAAATACATGCTGTTGGACAACAAGTACCCAAAAAAAATGCAAACAAGTAATTACTGGAGGAATCTTTTCATTTGAGTTGTGTTTTTGTTTGGCTTATAGTTGATTGCAAATTCCTGAATCTACCATGGTTTCCCTCATACGAGTAGATTCCTAGGGTTGAACAAACAAAAGGAAAAAGAAATGCTTTTCTAGTCTATGAGACTTGGAGGGTTGTCCCTTGGAAGTGAAAGCTTACACTATATGATCAACTAGCTAGTGCTCTTACCTGCTAAGTGGTCTTTTTGGCTTTATAGAACCCTGTTCATCTAATCCCCTTGGTTAAGCATTTGGCACCAGTTTAGATGGGTGACTTTGTGTTGACAGGCAGTTCTAACAGTTCTAACATATATTTTCTTTTTCACTACATAGAGGCTAGGGTGCAATAGCCAACTCCTCTTTGATGGTAAAACAGTTAAAGGCTTAGATGGTGATTATGATGTATCATAGAAAAACCTTTTGTTTCCAAGATTCCTATTGACTGCTCTATAGTGGCTAATAAGTTTTGTTTTTCCTTTAATGAATTCTACTATTTGAGTTGACACTGTCAACAAGAAACACTCCCAACAATAAAAACAAGAACAATGATGATGAAACCATTGATAACAACAAATAAAACATTTGAGTTTCCTTCCATAGCTGTTAAGTTCCACTTCTGTCAAGTTAGCAAGTGCTGTATTCATGCTTTGTTCTACCCCAGACCTTCAAGATACTACAAAACATCTGAGATCTCACTCGAGATCTTTGTCAAAACGTTGTTTCACTCAAGTATTTGAATGTCCAAACAAAAGATGGCAACTTCAACAAATTGGATATGCGTGTCGTCCTTTAAGGATATAATTTAAGTGGAATCTAAGTCTCTTGTTTCTCCCTACTTTCCTTTCCTTCTTTTCTTATCAATGGACATGAGATAGATATACCAACTAGTTCTCTTTATTTGTAATTAGTTCAGAAATTAAAATGGCTACTGCTTAGTCAACTTCTGATGCCTATCACCACTTGCTCTTCGAGCATACTTATAGGTCAAGCTAAAGCCTTGCTTAAGTTTGTATAGTAAAGACAAGCACAAGGTTGGAGACTTGGTGGTAAAGAATTTCATTGAATTAAACGAAAGATGGAATAACAAAGCTACAATAAATTAACAAACCATTCCAATTATATAGAAGTGAAATAAATCATTTGGTGGTAAGCCCGCCATGTTCTTATGGATTGTTTCCTTCAAACTCAGTGGTTTCTGTTGAGCTTTATGTTCCTTTTACCATTTTCCATGTCTAAAACTAACGCAAAGCACTGACATGAATCATGTCTAGATAAGCACATAAGATTAATTGGTATTAAATGGCATAGGAGTAAAATTTCCTACTATGGCAAGCATTCCACCATGACCTGTATTTATTTGTGTCGGACCCCACCGTGTTGATCTTGATCTCCTATTGTTAATATAAACCAAAATTGAGGTGTATATCGTGAGATGTGCCTATGTTGAGAATGATAAAAGCAATGTTGATCTCTATATGAATTGAGGGAGGCTACTACTTACTGTACATTTTAGGTGGATACAATCACCTAAATTTAAATCCATTACTACTAGATGTGATCACCTGTACATAAGCTAGCTGGAAATAAAAATTTGTATCATGTCGTCGTGATTTACTTCCCACAAAATGAATGATCAATGTTGGGTTCCTTATGGTGCATTTTTGTATACCCTCAGAGCATGTGTTAGGAGACATGTCATGTATTAATGTCCTTGTGGGATGCCAGATTCTCTCTTTAACATCAGTAACAGAAAGATCATGCAAACAGATAAATACATACATATGGGGATGTGTAGTCTCTGTTTAAGTTAATGCAAACCTGAATGGTCCAAGTTAATTTAACCATTTTTCAATTGCTGAAATATACTGTGTGATCAGCTGGCGGAGCTCGTTGCTGCATTGCCGAGAAAGCTAGTCGTCTTTGTTACTCATCATCATTATGATCATACAGATGGTATGTACTTGTAGTTTCTCTTCTTTGGGATGCCGTGAGGTTATTTTTTCAGCAATTATGCCTTAATTGTATTATATATATATATATATATAGAATATTACTCCATCCCAATGACTCATTCCTGAAATGCAAAATAATTGAAGAAACAATTTAATAAATTGTTTGGAATGAACAAATAGAATTGTCTTATTGGATTTGGACCAGACACTTGTATTTTAACAATAATCAGAACATACCATTTTAAAATCTAAGTACCATTACAAGTGCAAATATTATATTCAGATCCAGATGGTTTCTTTTTCTGAGCCAGAGAATCTGCTTTGTATGCATGCATATATATGAGGGTGGGATTGGAAGAAACTAATGCTATTCAGTAGGTTTAACTTAGAGATTTAATCAAAACAACAGAATGGGGTCAAATCAACCAACAAAAAACAAACACAAGAAAAATACAATTTTAATGTGGAAAACCTCTAAAGGGAAAAACTAATGATCAGAAACTACAGTTTGATGAAAAGGCTTTTATAGTCGTTTTCTCCCACAGTATCTAGGCTCCTATAACTGCAAGCAATATCTAATAATCTACTTCTCTAACTTGCTAGACACGGAAAAGTAACGCCCTCGTTTTCAGCTGCTTCCCAAAACGGAGGACGTTATTTAAAATTTGTACTAGACAACCCAACAGTCACAGGATCTTAGAATAACCGTAACTACTGTCACAATCAGATAAATAAATAACACGTCTGAAACTGAAAAGATTTCACTCATGTTAACATGTTTACATCTCCATGACTACACATGACTTGTAGCATGACGAATTAGATATCCGTGTCATCTTAATAATATTAGTGCATAATTATATCATAATATATATTCAAAATTGATTCAATGATCTGGTTCAGTTCTCAATACCAATCAATAGTCCAAATTGTGGGCCAAGTGCATCATGTAATAATACTGTATATTTATTTATTAAGTGCACCGCATTTTATTTATAAGGCCCACTGTACATTTATTATTTAGGCCTGCTACATTACTATTAATAAGGTCCACTGTATTTTATTTTATTTTATTTTTTGTTTTCTTTCTTATCCGGTCCAAGTCCAAGCCTTAACCTAAGCCCACTGATTATTTTTTCTGTTACTCTTTCAGTTTATCATTATAATTTCTTTACCTTAGATTGGTCTCAATTTATTTCAATTTATTACTAATTTGTTAATTGTTATTTTTCCAAATTTGGTTGTACAATATGACAAGTGAAAAATAATAATAATAGTAAAAACACCATTTAGCAGAGAAAGAAAGGAAAAAAAAGAAAGAAAAGAAATGAAGAAGAAGAGAAAGAAGAAGAAGGAGCAGCTTAAAGAACAAAAAGAGAGAAAGAGAAAAAAAAAATGGGATGCGGGCTGAAAGAAAAGAGAAAGAAAGAAGCAGGCTGAAATGGGCCCAGTAAAAGAGAAAGAAAGAGAAGAGAAAGTGATGGATTGGGCTTTACTAGGCTAGAAGAAAAGAAAGTTGAAGACGACGAATAGGAATTGTTCTCCAAGTAAGAGGGGCTTCAAGTAATTCTTCACTAAATCTTCAAGAAGCCGTATAAATTCTTTTCAAATCTTTTAAACTAAAATCTCCTTTTCTTTAGGTCTCCAAAGCCTCCCAAGGAGTCCTCAAACTAATTCTTTAAAGATACTTTTATAGCTAGGACTATGACTAAGAAACCCTAGTCCATTACGGATCCAAAAACCCACTTAAAAACCAAATCCATGTCAAACATGTTGAACTCGATGCCTTTGGTCACTGGTGCATGCAGAGGATTACTTTCCGGGCGTTGGAGTATCAGGGTCATCAATGGCGCCGCTAATGAACAAATGCAGATTTTTCAGTTGTAGTTCTGCATTATAACACTTTAGTAAAATGACCATAACTTGTAATCTAAACTCTGATTGAGATGATTTTTGAAATGTTGGAAAGATAATTCAATTATCTAGGACTTTCTCCTAAATTTTCTGGATTAGACCATATCTTTATCAAATGTTGATTTGAAGTTGCTGGATCTGCACAGGGCTTCACATAAACTCACATTTTGCTACTTTCTTCGACTTGAATCTGATTCAAATGCTCTCCAATAAACACGGTCAGAACATATGGTTACTTAATTGAAGTTTTGGTCATAAATTGTCAATCTGTGGTGTAAAATCTGTAGGTTATCAGTGTCGGAGCTCTTTGCACTAGAAAATTGAAAGCACATGGTGGACCTTTCTAGTAGATCTTCCTCAAGTTTTTCCCAAGCCAAATATGCTTGTGCATGACAGGATACTTCTTACACAAGTGAAATCCTTCGTAGATAACATCTAATAGCATCACCTAAAGGATCATGGTGCATAAGCTTTTTTATCTGGCCTTTTATCCATGGGTAAATGATATTTGTACATGTAATTTTTTTTATTGTTTTACGTTATTGTGATATTATAGGTCACAGCTATACCGTTGGATTTTAATTTTAATGGTCTAATGTAGTCTTTTCCTCGATGAAATCCGAGTTTAATTCAACCTGTAGAATCCTAACAAACTCCATCATTTGTCTAATTAGTATAGATGGCATATAATTATATAAATGAAGTAATAAACAAACAACTCTTAAGACTAAATACTGTGAAGCATCTATAAACTTACTCAAAACGTGTAAAGACATTAAAGTCAGACAAGACTCCGTTACTAGAATTAATTGATCATCAGCTGTCACATAACAAGATTTCACGGACTTGATCTGGAATTTGTCAGTGATAGAGAAAAACATGTAAAAGATTTCCTGACACACTATAGAAGTGATTTAGAGTTTGTTGTTGGGGATTTCGTGGATTTGAAGTTAAGAATGTAGGATTTGACAAAAGAGTAGGAAAATATCGAAAGGATAAAATTTCGAGCTTTGCACCGAGGTGAATCATTCACTTGCTCTTACGAATTGCTCGCAAATATATCCACAGCACGTCATATGCATAGAGTTTCGCATAGAAACAATTTTTTACTCAATATCGCATTATTACGAAAAGGACTAAGTTTATAAGCCAATATTTATAGGAAACTACCTACATGCACAATAACATGTAAATAAAATAAAAGGAAATAGAAATACAATCCTAATGAAACTCAAAATAAATAAAATAAAAGACTAGACTAATCTAATCCGAACTCAAATTTGGTCCCCATCATTTCATTTTTATGTGGATACTTCAATAAGATTATGAAACTTTTTAAAACTTGCGTATTGAACTCCTATATTTTGATTTATATTTACCATAACTTCGGAAATTCGATACTAATAATTGGAAAATGTAAGTCCAATAATGATCTTGATCCTAAGGTTTCAGGCCTCCTTTTAGTATTTGTGTGAACATGGTCCTGTGTTAACTTCAACAAGCAATGTTTTGATCGTCCAGTAAGTATCCAAGTTATTATTTAGTCATGTATGTGCTTATACATTCGTCTGTGCCTTGCATGACCATCTGTAAGTGTGTGTGCACATGCTTATTTTGGATACAAATACTAGTGGATTATGTGTGCCATATGCAAAAGTTAAATGATATATTTTTTTCATTGATTACTGACTAGACTTGCTGAAGAAGATATAAATTGGCTCATCAAGATAATGTGGCTCATCTAGCGTAAAGTCTCATGAATGCATGAAAAAATAAAATAAGAATGATAATTTCACTAGTGTGGATTTAGGCATTTCATTTGGGAGCTGCATTCATGTAATATCTATTTACTTCTGTCAACATCCATATTGTATCATAAATTGTCCGACGGTCAGATTGTAAATGAAATTGTCACAAGGTCTCCTGCTTGAATCCCGTTGGACATTTATGTCACTAACTGATCAACACAGAAATGCAATTATTAAGTAAGAAGAAAGAATCATTGAATGTTCCATGAGAAATTCAATTTCAAGTACAGCCTTTATCAGTATATGTCAATTGACTTTGATGCTTGCATGGTAAATAACTCAGCTCATTTCCATTTTAGAACTGAATAAAAAGTAAACAATTAAAATAGTGAATTAGGAAGATAATAGTAGTAGAATTTTATTAATTTTTTAACTGATAATTATCCTGTAAATTGCAAGCAAAAACACATGAACCATGTAGACAGATCTCTCAACTATCAAGTAGATGTAAAATAGATCTATTCCTAATGTCATTTTTTAGCTCCAATCTCAGCTTCTCGTTTGCATATAATCTAAATGGCCAAAAACATTGTTTTTCACTTTATCTTGAATATCAACAACACTATCAATGAACTTAAATTGTAATTTATTCTTGCATGGTGCAACTTTATCCTACATTATTTGGTTATAGATAGTTGGATCTCAAAGTTCTCAATGTTAAATGATTTCTCACCGATTTAGACTCCCTATCTAGCTAGACTGGTGATCCAGACTATTATCCTAACCGGCATGTGTGCATGTAATATCATACTAATTTGCTTGTATTATGCTTGGAACATGTAAACAATTTTCCACATGGTAAGACTTGTGGAAAACACAATTTTGACACAGATATTCGTTGCTACAGACACAACTAGACATGGTTTTGTAAAGTTGTACACATATTATAGTTTCATTCTAAGGTTTTATATCTCGGTCAATACCGATATACATTCCAAAAATTGTATCAGATTTTAAGGTCTCAGATATGATATAGACCATATAATATTGGTAATGGTATTGCCAAATTTATAGACATTTTAGATATTGCTGATACTGTACATCAAGTATAGCTTATTTATTATAGCATAAACTATCAACCGGTACCAATATCGGTTCCGAGATTCATGCCTTGTCTAATTCTTTTTTTTTTTTTTCCTAAAGTTAAAACATGAAGAAAAATTAAAACAATTCAGATGTACATGCATATTTCAATCTGTGTAGATGTATGATACAATGTTCAAGAATGCGTTTTCAGTATGCGTGCGGTCCAGAACCGCATAACGCATAATCGGATTACGCGCTGATTATGCGGATTACGCGGAATTATGCGGAATATTAATATTTTAATATATATTAATATAATAATTATAAAAAAATTGATATATTAATGCTATAAAACTCTAAAAAATTATAAATAATAATCGTAAGCATATAAAATGAATATAAATTGGCTCTACATAAGAAATTAAAAAGATAGAAAGACTTATCTCTGAACTCCTAATGTAAAAAAAAGAACGACGCATGTATGTATGGATCAAAAACGTCGCTCACCTGCAAATCGAAAAGAAAAATTAAATGAGAATCAATATATATGATATATAAGAAAGTTCTTTAACACATAAAAATGAACAATGCATGTACAAATAAACATATGACAATAATCCACATATTGCTAATACATGTTTGTGTCAACTACATAAGTAATTAGTTTTACATATTCAAAAAATAATACAAGTATTTGTCAAATACAGTTCATTCCACTCAACAAATTCTCTACTATTCCTCATTGTCATCTTCATATTGAGCATTGTTTTCCAACTCCTCCTCAGAGCTATCATCATCATCGTCATTCGCATCATCGCCCTCTTCTTCTAAAACAGCATAGCTTGATCATATTCGGGAAGATCTTCAACAACTGCACTGGATGAACCCTCTTGTGCTCTCATTCCCGTTGCAGCTCTCCTTCTTAGCGTCCTTTTGCTCCTCCTGAGTCTATTTTCGTTAGCTCCACTCGCCGCAGCAACAAGATCCCATGTTAAGCCGGAACCAGGAAAGATCTCATCTTCGTCATCATTCTCTATTTCTCTAACAAATTCATCTTTCCAGTGCAAAACTCTGGAATCATCTGAAGCAATCAGCACATCCTTACTATCTCCATCCTTCTTCTTCGCATTCCTTTTTTGTGCCATTTTTTTGTTAAACTGAACGAAAACGAGATCATTCAACCTTTTAGCATCCAACCTGTTCCTCTTCTTTGTATGTATCTATAAATTTATATATGATTTTACACAAGAGAAAAGAGAAGGTTAGAGTGTTAACTCTGAAAATAATGTAATTGAAAATTATAAAATATATAATCATTGTAGTAGTATTTATCCCTTCAAATACACTGAAATTTCTCTCGCACCCTGAAGAGCTACTTGTCAAGTTTAGGATCTTAATTGTTATTTTTCGAAGATTTGGTACATCTCCATAAAAATTCCACAATGAGCTATTAAAGCAATATATAACAATATGTTAATAATTAGAAAGAATAGAATTTAATATTAAATTCTTTTAAATTTCATGTATAAAGGTTACCTGGGCCGAAATTATCCGTGTCATTAAAGCTCATTCGGTACCTTTCTGCCATGCCACTCCCCATAAGTCCCCCCTTATTTTTGTAGACACGAAATTCATACGAGTCAATCTGATTTTAGACGTCATGCTCAGGGTAAAATATGCATATGCAATGCATGACGACATTTCTTAATAGTGTATTTTCTTGGACTGTATTATCCCTATAATAATAATAGGGATTAAGATAATATGCCGTCAAATGCAATATGCTATCAAGTCTGCCCCTGGATTCTTTCTCAATTATATTAATAATTGGTCTAAATGCAGACTCTTTTCGATTGCAAGCAGCTTTGATCTCGTTCTTCGCATTTTCCAGCATTCCATAGATGAAACCCATTGAAGGTTTATGATCAGCATCAACAATTCTCAGCAATTTAAACAAAAGAGTGTATACCTTCAGAACTTTTTTAATGTCTTTCCAAAAGGAGTCAGAATAAATTATGGCTTTAGTTGACTTGCCCTTCTCTGTCTTGAACCATCTGTTGTTATCCCACTTATCTGAAGACAACATAGCAGCCAACTGTGATTTTTTGTTCACCAGGCAGCTCAAGCTTAGGAAGGTGGCAAATCTGGTGATCTGTTTGTAAATGAGCGCGTTAAAGCCAGAGTATTGTGATGCGCATAGAGAAAAACTGTCATTAATCTTGCCTTCTCAATTACAGTTTTGTATTTTGGTATCTTACCAATACCTTTCAACATAAGATCTATAGTGTGGGCTGCACAACTGGTCCAAAATATATTAGGTCTTATTTCTTTCAATATATTTTTTGCTGCCATGTTGGATGGGTGGTTATCAGTAACCACTTGCAGAACGCGCTTCTCACCCACTTCCTTGATATAGTTTTCCACCCAATTTAATATGTATTCGCCAGTATGTGCATTGGCCGAGTCCTCAATGGATTTAATGAAGCATGTGCCGCCCTTGCAATGGACACATAAATTCATAATACTTCTATACTTTCTGTCAGTCCATCCATCAGTCAAAATACTGCAGCCATGTTCATCCCACGCTTCCTTTGACTTCTTCAAGCTGTCTTCAAATTTTTTGTATGTCTTATCTAAGAGAGGCACTCTCAATTGATATTGGCTGGGGCCTTTATATCCTGGACCGTGCTTGCTAACAACCTCACAAAACTGATCGAACTCCTCACAGTCGAAAGTGTTAAAAGGAATTCCTTTGGCATATGCCCACATGGCCGCATAATCATGCGCCAGCTCCTTCCACTTCCTTCTCTCTCCTTCATTGATAACTGTTTGCTTCCATTTCCTTCATTTACCAGTCTGTTCAGTGGACCACTAACACGGGGCCTATGATCTCCAGTGAATTCGGGTTCTTCTCTCTCTCTTTCCACTGATATCTGTACCTCTTTCCGGAGCTCATAATCAGCTTTCCGCTTGTCAACTTTTCTCTTCTTGATTCCCTCCAAGTTCTCTCTATATATACGCCTCTCTTCATCTGTGGAAAGCACACATGCTGACACTTCTCCTTCAACTCCTGCAATATGTTGCTTCAATTTATTTATTCCTCCTTTCACAATCTTATTACACTTGATGCATTTCACATCATTATAAGATCCTCTCTTTATTAGCCTACCATAATTCCACCCAATGTCATTTGATCCTGCTGGTTTCAATAGAATCTGGCTATCTTCCTCACTCGATGGATTTTGCCGGCCACAACTACTTGAATTAGAGACCATTGATGATGACATACAAATAAACTTATATGCCTTAAAGAAATTTCTACATCATCATTAAGAAAAACAATTATTTATCATTCAAAAAATAATTCATACAATTAACAAATCGCCAACTTATATTCAAATAAACTTATATTCTACTACAATAAACTTAGACAATTAACAAATCGCAACTTATATTCAAATAAACTTATATTCTACTACAATAAACTTATACAATTAACAAATCGCCAACTTATATTCAAATAAACTTATATTTTACTACAATAAACTTATACATTTAACAAATCGCCAACTTATATTCAAAAATAATTCATCGAAGTGATCAGTTAACAACACTTTATGGCTTTAGTAGCACTTTATGTTACATTACAGAAAAAACAATCCAAAATCCACCCATCTCATGGCAATATTGTACTTTCTAACAAAGATAGTATATATGAAGTTCAGATCAGACTCATGCCTTGATAGGCATCAAAATTTGAATTAATTGGCTGAGAGAAATATTAAATTATTAATTTCTAATCCTATAGCAACTAAATCCAGCAAATATTAATATCGAAGATGGTCATGCTTGCTGCAAAATCCATAAAATTAACCCTAGGTCCCTCAATCCAGCAAGTTAATCCAGCAAACTAAATCCAGCAACTAAACTTAATTTTCACCAGCAAATTAATTGGCTGCAAAATCCAGCAAACTAAATCCAGCAAATTAATCCAGTAAAAATCCAGCAACTAAACTTAATTCTCACCAAAAATTGCACCAAAGTTATCGCACCAAAACCCTAGGTCCCTAGCCCTAAATTATCCAAATATTTCCCTTCACTAAAGGATTCAAACCCCAAATTCAACTCATTTTACTCAAAATAATCGTCATTCTTCAAAAATATTCAACATGAATAATACCCAAAAAACATAAACTTCAAAACCCTAAAAATATCTAAAATCCTAACTGGAAAAAATAATTTACCAAATCAGCGCCGTCGGAGAGCTCGCCTTGAGGACTGCAGCTGCCAGAGGAGATGTTGCCGGTGATCGGAGAGGGGAAAGGGCGAACGGAGAACTCGGGAGATCGGGAGATCATAGACTAGAGTTAGGGTTTTTTTCGTTTTTGTCGCTGGTTTGGAGTCACGATCGCCGGAGGAGATGTCGCCGGTGATCGGAGAGGGGAAAGGGTGAACAGAGAGCTCGGGAGACTAGAGTTAGGATTTTTTCGTTTTTGTCTCTGGTTTGGAGTCACGATCGTCGGAGGAGATGTCGCAGGTGATCGGAGAGGGGATAGGGTGAACGGAGGATAGGGTGATCGGAGAGGGGTGAGGGTTTTTTTTTCGCTTTGGGGACTCGAGAACGGGATCGGGATCAGGATGTGGTGCGGGTTCGACAGCTGAAGAGGGGATTTTTATGTGTGGGTAGTGGGTACGGGTCGGGTTTCGGACGAATTTAAAAATTCGAAACCCAATAACCCAAAAAAAGCATAATCGTATGCGGATTATGCGGGACGCATAATCCGCATAATCGCTTATGCATCCGCATAAGCGATTGTCCGCATAATGGACCGCATTTCCGCTTTTTTGTGCGAGGCCGAAAACGCTTATGCGGGCGCATATGCGCCCGCATAGGACGTTTTTTAGAACACTATTGATACATACTTGCAACGATACATGGTCACATTTATTTATCATGCTATGGTTTAGTGAATTTATTGGAGGCTGATAAATATAGCAATCTAAGCACTTTATATAATTGATGCATGCAGAAGTCTCCAGATAATGTAGTGTTGAATCTTCATCTAAATATTGTCTGTAATCTAATAACTTTTTCATTTATGGTAGTTTATTGCTATTGTACTTGGAACAATAATAGTCTAATTTGCCAATTTCAGGTCTTTCAGTCATCCGAACATGCAATCCAGATTCTATTCTCTTGACACATGAAAACACCATGAATCGAATTAGTAAAGGTAGTTTCAATATCCTTCTTTTGTTCTTTTAAGATCTCAACTTGTTAATACCATCCAGTTATCCTAGTGCTGATGAAAATATCGATGGTGTATTTTGATAATTTCATTATCATTTTAATTTTTTGCCTTGTCGTCAAATTGCGCTGGGAATTCCAGGAACAACTCACTACGGGCCAAATAATTTATTCTTTATTTTTAGTTTCAACACAGTGATTGGCTGTTGGGATTCCAAATCCAGCTGATACAGTTGCCTCTATGCCTATCATCCTCCTTGTTCCAAGTTCCTGAATTCACAACGCATAGGAAAGAATGTCACTGAGGAATTTAGAGATCTAATAATTTTGGACGCAAATTGGGAAGAAATTGTGGAACATAAGGAGTAAAGAAGGGCGAAGCATTAGCAGTTCTTAGACCCTACATGGAAGATATAGAATCATCTGCTGATGTGTGAGAGGAAAATAAAGAACTAGGATTAAGAGAGGAGAGTGTACTTCTGTCCGTCAGATGATTTGAAGCGTGTATTAATGTGTGAGGAGCAGATGGTATAAGGCCAGCAGTAAGATTACATATCTGGGCTAAAGTAGCTAAGGAGGAAGAAAATGGCATCTGTGCAGACTGAAACAGTTGATACATTTGAAACTGTTGGAAATATTGACGTTTGTGCCTCCTCATTTTTTACATCTTTATTTTAGACTGATCTCATGTAAGAATATATCATGGTGAAATGAAGAGGTAAAAAATGCTACTAATATCAAGCTGGACCTTTACAGTAATAACGGAACAAGCTTTTTTGAGAGGTATAAGTTAGCCAAGAAGGAAACTAAGAAAGCTGTTCAGGATGCATAAACTAAATTATACAAATAAGTGTACGAGAAGTTGGACGATAAAGAGGCAGAAAATAGTATATATATATATATATATATATAATTGCTCTAATAAGAGAGAGATTAGAGATTTATGTAATGTAAAGTGTAATAAAGATGAGGATTAAAAGGTTTTAGTTAGAGATGAAAAGATTAAAAAAAGATGTAGAGATTATTTTGACAGATTGTATAATGTTAGTTTGCTCAAGATTGAGAGGCCTTACTGCTCAATGTGAGAATATGAATCATAGTTTTATACGTAGAATTAAAGAATCTGAAGTAAAAGAGATTTTGAAGAGGATGAAATCATGAAAAACTATTGGTTCAGATAAGATTCCTATCGAGGTGCGGAGATACTTAGGAGAGACGGCTGTGAGGTGGTTGACAGACCTCTTTAACTAGATTTGGCAAACTAAAAAGATGCCAAAAGAATGGAGGAAGAGTATCCTAATAGTTCTATATAAGAACAAGGGTGATATTCAGAGTTCTAACTACTATGAAATAAAACTCATGTGTCACACTATGAAGCTTTGGGAAAGGATAATTGAATATAGATTGAGATAGACTGGTAAAATATCAGAGAATCAGTTTGGATTCATGCCGGGGCGATCAACGACAGAAGTAATTCATTTACTTAGTCAACTTATAGAGCGATTTCAAGAGAGAAATAGAGATTTGCATATGGTATTTATTGATATAGAAAAAACCTATGTTAAAGTACCACAAGAGGTATTTTGGAGGGCATTGATAAAAAAAAGAGTCGCTATCAAGTATATTTACATAATTAAGAACATATATGATGAAGTAGTATCCAATGTTAGACTTGTGTGGTCTAACAAGTAATTTTTCAATTCTGCATTGAATCCATTCTTATTTGCCATTGTGATGGATGAGCTTACTAGAGCTATTCAGAATGAGATACCTTGGTGTATACTATTTGCAGATGATATTATCTTAGTTAATGAGACAAGAGCAGAGGTGAATGCCAAGTAAGAATTATGGAGATAAACATTAGAATTTAGAGATTTTAGATTGAGTAGGTTCAAAACAGAGTATATGAAGTGTAAATTTAGTAAACGATGGACCTAAGAATATAGTGCTGTGATAATATAGTGCTGTGATACTGGACGAGAAAGAAATACAAATGAGCAGCCAGTTTAGGTACTTGGGTTCTATTATTCAAAATGATGGTGAGATTGATAGCGATATCAATCATAGGATCCAAGTTGACTGGTTGAAATGAGGAGTGCAACGAGAGTTTTATGCGACCGTAACATTCCGTTAGGCCTGAAGCGGAAATTTTATAGGATGGTTATTAGACCAACTCTATTATATGGCACGGAATGCTGGGTTATAAAGAAACATTATTCACAGAAGATAAGTGTAACAGAGATATGTATGCTTCGTTGGATGTGTGGCAATATTTGGAGAGATAAAGTGAGAAATGAGGATATTCGTGTTAAGCTAAGTGTAGTCTCCATTGAAAAGAAGATGCAAGAAAATTGCTTACGATGGTTTGACAATCTTAGACCTACAAATGCACCAGTTTTGAGGAGAGTTTATCAACATACGACAAATTAAAAGAGCAGAAAGAAGACCGAAGAAAATATGGATGAAAGTAATACGAAAAGATATGGATTCTAGAGATTTAAATGAGGACATATTATTCAATAAGAATGAATGGAGAAGGATTATCACTGTGAGCTATCCGGCTTGATCCTCTTTTGGTTCATGTAGCTTACCCCGAGTACTTGGGATAAAAGGTTTAGTTGTTGTTGTATTTCAGACTGATCTCATGTGTTGTCGTTGCCACATTTGCAGATCAATTAAACTTCTCTTGCAGCTTCAGACAACTGTACTTATTGTAACTGGCTCTAAGCATATTGTCTCTCCTCTGCCACCTTCCCACCTGTAAGACCATCTAGGCCTCTGCGCCCTTCGAAACCGTCTCTAAAAACCTGTAAAAACTTTGCATGAGTTCAAAACTTTCATGAGTTCTCTCTTCCACCAGATTGCCTCCCCTGAACTGCAAGTGCAAGATGCTCTAATGTCTTTTTAATGGTAGGATTTCATGACTCAGTAGGAACATCATCCAGCATAAAGTGCTCTCTAGTATTGACCTGATGGCAAACTCCTCATCACATGTGGTCGTATAGACGAGTTATCTGAGGGTAAACCTCCTAAGAATTCATAAACCATCAACTGATTCAATATCTACTGCACATTCTTCATAAGGAAACATCTTAAAATTTTGATGCATATTTTTAAAAGATGTTTCGTGTCTATCCAGCATAATGCCACTAGAACTTTTGTACGAGCCCTTGTTAGTCATATATGGATTCCTCAGGATCATTGCATAGTGAAAATATTTATGTAAATATCGTAGATGGCTCATACATATCTTTGTCATGTTGTTTTCTGCTATCAACACCAGCATCTTGTTTCTCAAAATCTAACCTTTACTGTCCCCTGCTAAGGGAGATGTTTTCTGCGGGGGAAGGTTCGCATAAGAGGCCCTTTTGAATTGACAATTTTGTTTGCTTTCCTTTGATGCATAGATGGAACTTCCCCTCCATATTGGAGGTTCCATACTTTTTTTATTCAAATCTGTAAATTTTTTTTTTGTGCAAAAGTAAAAAAGGAAAAGATGGATAATTGTCATTTATCTTGGAGACAACACTTCTTTTTACACCACTGAAAAGGTTTCATTAAGCAATCACTGTCATGTGTATGCATGATTACCTAGATGCTCTACCATGCTACGGTCAGAAATTCTACTCCTATTTCGTCTCCACTTGGATTTTCTTACATTGCAGGGTTTGCTTTCCAAAGCACAACTTTTCCCTACTAGTTTGTCTTACACATTTGTTCTAATGTGGCAGAGACATGGTCTCTTGGTTATACATCTATTTCTGGTGGTGAGAAGATATGCATCGGTGGACAAAATTTGGAAGCACTATTTGCTCCGGTATGTTTAATTGAAAGGAATCCTATTATTTTTATATGGGCAATGGGTTTCTTTTTATGAGTCTGATGCAGATTTGTAACTAGAACATTGTAAAATTAGAGTTACAGTACGTGTAACCTGGTCACCCTAATTTGAGTATTTCTTCTTTTTTGTTGTGAAGTAAGGAATAAAGCCATAACATGATATATGAAGAAAAGTTATGTGAAATCCAAACAGAATATGTCATTCTAATAATACTTCTGTAGTTTCAAGCATTCAGACCCTACGGTCAGTGATCTTTGTCGTCTCTTACTGAGAAACCTTTTGTGAAACTTACACTAATTGCATGGGTGCAGAATATTAGGAAACAAAGCCATATGCATAGACAAATCATAAGTAGTGCATTCAGGTAACAAGATACATCTCAAGTTTACAAGCAGCCAATTAGCATCTATAACGTATAATCATACACTTAATTACGAACACTTGTAATCAGTCAGTAATCATATTTCACCCCCCCCCTGTTAAAACCCTGGCTGAATAAACCTGCATGAAGCCTGGTTTCGTCAAAACTCACATATCTAGATCTAGGTTCACCTATAAAAAAGAGCTAAACCCATGGTGGACAACTGAAACATGCACACACTGGATTAATAAATAAAGTTTATTTCTTTTTTAAAAAGTACACCCTCTAGTGTTCTAAAATACATTTCATACATCTATGTACTGAGATTTCCTAATTGCATACCGCATTGGGGCACTATCCTGAAAAAGGAATACACAAGCACTGATTAGGGTTAGAATTTCTATAAGCTTGGGTGGCCTCTTATCAGCGCTGGTTAGGGTTGGTACCGTCCTTTTTATAAGCTTGTATTTTTCTGCAACTGTATTGGTGTGTTGGAATTTCTATATCCATGCACATAGCTGGAATCTAATAGAACAGAGTGGTTTATTGCGAACCTTTGAAGCAATGTTGAAAATAACGCGTTATGAAACCCGTTATATTGCGTTTCGTAACCTCAACGCTACGTAGCAACTGAAAATAACTCAGTGCACCGTAACAGTATGTTTTTTATGATATTTTACGTTATATTACATAACGTTATGTAAAATTACGTTATGCTACGTTAGTTACAATTATTTTTTTAGTAATTTATATATTATTGTTTATTATTATTTTGATTATCAGCAAATTCCTGTAATTTTTTTATTTAATTAGTTGTTGGCTTGTTTGATTGCTTGTGAAATTGCTAATTTGTTATTTTAAGTTTTGTTTTCTTATTCACTTGTTGTATTTCTCGTCCAGTTGCTGAAAATTACTCATTGATTCTATTAAATTTTTAACTGAATTGAAATCAACAATTGTTAGTAAGATATGAACATTACAAAATATAAATTACAACAATGATTATAACTAGAATTGAAATAAACAATTCGAATCTTGCTTTCTTGTTTAAATGATAAATGGAATTACGGTTGCAGACTTGATATAATTTATGAAGATATATGAAAAAAAACTTAATATAACATTTGAATAGATTATGTATTACAAAATGGTTATATATATATATATTTTTGATATTTTAAATTTATTTTTAATTTATAAAAATTATTTTATATTGTTTCGTATTTATTTTTATTAAATAAATAGGAAATTGCATAACCTACGTTAAGCGTTACGCTATATGTGACATAACCTAATAAAGGCAAAACGTTACATTACCGTTATCGCTATTTTAAACATTGCTTTGAAGGGTTTTCTATAACATCGGTCAGAATCTGCTGACCCCTCATTGTCAACCTTTACTAATTTTATCACTAGACATTAATTGTAATGAACATAAAAATACAGATATCTAAGAGGAGGGTAGTAAAATAAGTATCTAGTGATAAAATTAGTATACCACCATAGAACTTACATAAATGAATAAAAACGTACAGAGATGCAATATGTTCTAATAGTATTCTTTGAAAATTGTCTCCTTTTCAACTAATTTAAGCAGATAGTATATGTTGAATCATCTTAAATACTTATCATCTAATAACCTACACAACCCTGAATTAATTGCTGATAATAACTTAACCTAATGTTTTGACTTTTTTTATTTAACTAAAATATCTAGGAATATTTTCAGAAAATAGTGGGTGTTTCCCAATAATTTCTTTTATATTCTTTAGCTACCTGGAGTTTTTTTTTTCTTTTTCTGTCAACATGATTTTGGTGTTTTCCCTTTATTTTTCTTTAGTGGTATTATTCTAACGTAATCTTGTAATGTGTGAATTTGTTCTTGCCCATCTTTTTTTAAAATACTTATTATGGTGTTTGATATGTAATAATCCAGGGTCATACAGACGGTCATCTTGCTCTTCTACATGTTAGTACAAACTCACTCATTGTGGGAGATCACTGTGTAGGGTAAGTGTTCCTACCCGAGTGTAAAGCTTGGCATTTAAGAATTTCAGTATTTAAAAGAACATAAAAAGAAAGGGGAAATATGTATCTCATTTACTTTGGTGCAAATATGTCAAGATTGCGTCCTCATTCAGACAGTTCTTACATTGGATGAATATTGGATTGAAAATAGTACATACTATAGTAAATCAAAATAAGAAGATTAAAAAAATAAAAGAAAGATGCCTCAATATGCCAAAATGCAATGAAGCATAGGCATGACATGGACACAAGACACAAATACGATACAACAAACCCAAATAAAGTGTATCATAAATCGTAATATATATATATATATATATATATATATATATATATATATATATATATATATATATATAATATGTGCGTATTTATGCATGTAATGTATATAATGTGTATTAGATAGAACTCATAATCGTTAAGATATTTTTTCCTGACGTAAAGAAAAAGAAAAAGAAATCTTAGTAATTTAAAAGGTTAATTGTAATAACTATTCCTCTACTATGGGGGGTATATCACTAATATTCATTAAAAAAATTTTTCTCAGAGAGACCCCTTGATAGAGGTATAAATTGCTAAAAAGCAACAAATTTTGTTACACTTATATCACCATCAGGGAGTCTTTCTACGAAATTTCTTTTGTAAGGGGGTATTAGTGATAGCTCTTAGTAATGAAGTCTAATTTGAAACATATATTCTTATTAAGTTACCATGTCAAAGAAAAGAACTCATATTCAATCCAATGGATTAGTATCTTGAATAAAATATTTGAAATCTCTTAGAATTTGGGGCCATTTAGTTTAGTATCTCTCTTGCGTCTAAAGCATTTTTTTTTTTTGGATAATATATGATTCCGTATTGCATTACACATGATTTCTATAACTTTTTGAAAGCAACGTGCGGTCTATATGACTTTTTAAAAGCGGATATGGGTTGATACGCAAAGTTTTAAGGTTCTTAAAATCAGACATGGCTTCGTTGTATGCGATATGTAATGGCATGTGTCGTGCAAGTGCAAATATCACCGTCCGATATGTATCTAATACAGATATGACACTCATTTTGAAGTGTCCGTACTTCATAACCAAAATGAGAGGGCTACAAGGTGAAAATAGAATTTTATACACAGTGTTTTACATATCGGCCGTAATATCGATGTTGCGGCCGATATTTCGTTTTAGAACACAGAGACACAAGCTGACGAGCATAAGTAGTTTCATAGCGTTTAGTATTTTTGGAGAAATAGCGACGCAATATTGCTTGGGCTTGATATTGCGACCGCTATATCAAACGCAACGGCCTATTTAAATGGTTAAAGAAATATTGGATCCAAACTCAATAATCCTTCTAACTTATGGACCCAACCTTCTTATACAAGATATAATTAAGATTTAGGCTCAATCAATGTGACACCAAATTGAAATGTGATGCTAAGTTGTGACCATTCATTCCCCTAGCACATCCTAATATTTTGCAACAAGCTTACGTCATGCGGTACTTAGACAACCATACAATCAATTTTGTTTATATAATGGGAAGATTACTTAGTTGTAACCCGAAAAATATATCTTTGAGTTGTAAAAAACGTGCTATATATATTTTTGAGAAAAAAAATAGGACTTTATTTGAACTAGTCAATCCGGTGACCAACTTAATATAGTATATCACTATCATCTCCACAAAATTGGTATTCCATGTATTATATGGATTTTTTTTATCAAGTAGAACCTTAATTGGCTAGTAGTTATGGATTCATCGACTTAATGCAAATTGTCGAGGTATGTATATTATAAACTTGTATATATATATATATATATATATATATATATATATATATATATATATCCAAGTTTATAGTAACTTTTTATGGTGTATGCATGCATTTACCTTATTCATATTTTTTTTTATGATATATGCATGTATATTGACATCCGATATTTGAAAAATATCCCTGATATTTTCCCAATAACGATAGCCGCTTTAAAATTTCTAATTCGATATATTTGCTAATTGCTATAACCGATATTTGGAACCTTTTCTATACAGTAATACTTGGATGAGGTAACTGTTGGTTACTTTAGTTGGTTAGATCCCTAAATCACTAGAAGAAAAGAGATGGATTGGGATAGCAGAATAGGAAGTGGCTAAGGTAAACTTCTTGATGTGACATGCTTTAAAGTATCACGTCAAATAGCATAAGTATTATGTATTATTGGTCGACTCTTCCAGTTTCCCTGGAAAAGGACTTCTGTATGGAGCTTCCTAAAATATTTATTTAGTAAACTTTTGATCTTATGATCATGTTAGTTTTGCAACTTCTTTTTGAACTTTCAGCTAGAATCATAGATGATAACTTTTTGCACATTGCTTAGGGAAGCAACAGTGCCATAGCATTCGTATTTCTGCCCCTAGGTTATCACTACCTTTTGCATATTTCATCAATAAGGTAGGTTACTAAATAATGTAGGGAATATTGTATATAAGAAGTATCTTAATTTATTAACCTTCTGTAAGTAGTTAGTTAATTAGAGTCTATTAACCGTCTGTAAGTAGTTGGTTTGTTAGAGTCCCTAAAGAAATGTAAATTGAAATTAGTGTCGTTAAGCAATTAACAGGTTTAAAATACAATTTGTTAGATCTTTGCTTAGGGACACAAATTGAGAATTCTTGCTGTTGATCATGATCTAAACACCAGGACCAATTGCTGTTGACTATTGAATATTTTGCGCCTTGGATCTAAGCATATTGCTACTTTTGGCCAACCATTTATGGCCCCTTTATTTGTAGGCAAAAAAGAATTTGTGATCAATTAAATTATAAGTTTTGGGCATTCTAAATAAGCATACAAAGAAATCTAGACTATTATAACGCAAAAGCAGCAGCATGCTGGACGCTTGCCTGACATTGATGTTTTTCATTATAAAAGTTCTAGAAGGGTTGTGAACCCAACAAATTAAAGAGATCTCAGATTTCGATTGCATTTCTGCACTATAGACCTTCCCAAAATGAAATCTTTTGGAGGAATCAATGAAAATGCTTAGGAGGAATCAATGAAACGTCATCAATTCAAATCCTGGATCTCTATGGTACCGGTTGTTGTTTCATTGAATTTTCTTTATTAATAGGCTCATGATTCGACTATGATCGTTATGGATTAGTACCAAGGCCGAGTCCTAGGAAAGCATCCCACGCCTTGTGATTAAGGTAACGACTTCGGACATGGCCAATTCCCATAGTGTGACAGTACACCCTTCTAAACAAGCACCACTCGAAGAGGGGGCGGGGACCCCTTAGAGGTTCTAACCAGGGAGTACGGAGATCCGAAAAACGCATAGTTTCTCCTCCAAAAATAAACTCTCCAATAGGGGAACACATTAGATATTTACCTAAACTAGTGGTCTTTGGGCGGATCCTAGCTTGCAAATGATGGATCCTCGTGTATGTTCTATTGGAGAGATGGTTGCGGGCGTAAACGCTTCCTCTTATCGAATGAGGGTTGATGGCGGGACAATTGTTCGATCGTTGCAGGGAGCAAGTCAAAATAGAAACTCACATTAGGTTTAGGAATAATCAGGCTCGAACTGATGACTCGCAATTCAGATATCAAAGAAAGAAGATCCCGACGGTCGATGGGCAAATCAAAATGGAGAAAGTGAACGGGCCGGTCGATCGGGGCCGTCGTCTGTGAAATTGTTCAATCTGAATGCTACGCTCTTTGACGACTTGAAGAGCGAAGAAAGCTTCTCCCACCCACCAGTGCTACCAGAGCAAGATGGTATAGGCGTGAAAGAGTTCTGGGAGTGAGTCTAGTCAGTTCAGATAATTACGTCGGCATGGTTCTCTTTGGAGGGATCCAGCAAGAGACAAAGGCATGGCAGTCCACCTTTCACGGTCAATACCCGATTTCATATATTTTGCTAAAGATAGATATCTGTATCCACTTCATTTACAATAGGGTTTGGTATGGATAGTGTCATCACTATCTGATATATACGAATAGATATCTAAATCTCCTAAATAGATAGGAATATGTGTGATAACATACTGCTTTAGTTGATTAATTATTCATAATTCATTAACAAGAACTTTTTGATGGCACATATATAGATGTAGAAAATTATTTTTTTCCATATAGAACTATTTTCTCGACTAATAATATCTACATAATATTCGTATATTGATATTAATGTATCTACTTCTATAAAATATTGATAATGAAATCATATATTTGTATTAGTATTTGTTCTTGAATGAAGAAAACAAATGTGGATATGAACAATACATTTACATCCCTAATTCTAAATGTCATTAATCAAGATGAATGGAACACAATTGCAATTTGGATACCCCATCTCTTGAATTTGAAGGGGAAGAATTTGCTTATTTATATTTTATGAAAGATCCAAATCCCTGTTTGTGCGCATGTGCCTTTGTGTGTGCAGATGTTGAAGTGGGGTATGTGTGTGTTCATACAAACATATGAAAGTATGTCCATAGCATGTAAATTTGACTTTTCAATCTACTATAGTTAACCTTTTTACTAGAAATTCAAGAGTAACCAATTATTGTGCAGTTCTCGAGATAATAATTTTGACATCTCTGTTTATGCTCAGTATCCTTTTTTTTTATCTGTACACAATCAAGTCTCTCTTTCTTATTGCTTATATAAGACTAAAACATTTGAATCACTCAATCTATTTTTCAGTCATGGGAGCGCAGTTCTAGATGTTAGAGGAGGTGGAAATATGAAGGTATTGTCCTTATTTACTATTAGAAATTAGTTTTGTTCTGATTCTATTAGATGTATTATGGAGCCAACCATATTGCATGATGCCTAATACTACTATTGCTTGGACCTATGAAGTACGGATACGGTACGAATATGAACACGAACACAGGACATGGCATTTGTGAAAAAATGAAGATACATACACAATGTGGCACAAATGAAATATAAATATAAGTGTATTTTCTTCTATTTCTAACATAATAATTTTACTAAAATATCCAAAATAAAAGAACTGATAATATAGCATTCACATCTCGTTATTTCTTTATAAAAAACAAGTCTTGTCATCCACCATTCATCTCTCTCTCTCTCTCTCTCTCTCTCTCCTCTCTATAGATAAAGAGGGAAAAAGAAAAGGTGGTGAAGTTGACAGGTCATTGACCAGCTAGGAGTGTGAATACAAGAAATCATTCCTTCATACATATAAGAAACCATATACGACTCATGTCCACTAGAAAATATTAAAATATAATTTCATAACTAGGTATAGATAATTTTTACCAATTTAGCACTGTTCATTTTTTATTTTTCCATGCCGACTTTTTTTTCAATACAATGAATAAGAAGCACGGATACGACATAAAACGATATTTTATTTCTTTATTTTATTGGATATGCTGCGTGGCGTGTCTAACATGATTTTTGGCTTTGCATTAAACACGTGACATATCCATAGGACATGACATCCCTAGTGTCATGTCTTTGCTTCTTAGGTTTGGACACGTGTTCATAGCCATCTAGTGTTTGCATATTACTGTGCTCTATGTGTTCCAATACCGAGAATTATTCAAAATTGTGAACACTTAAAAGATTGACTGGGTTGCAACTTTACTTTAAGATTGACTGGTTGCAACTTTACTTTCCAGATGTCTATGCATGAATACATATGTGAATAGACCCACTCTCCTTTCTTGCATGGTTGCACCGTTGGCTACATTTATAGGTGGCTGCGATGTAACGGCTAGGTCCATATATTTGTTAAAGTTGATTTGCTCTGTTCCTTATATCATTTCTCTCTCATATGATGATGTCATCATGATATGATGATTGATCTGTCATTGGATCTCCTCGACTAACCAAGTTTGTGTGCTTAACATGTCAGAATACGTGAAAATTAGAAATTCCTCAGTATCAGTGCTGTTATTTCTACTTGAAGATGTCTAAATTCCATTTGTTAAATATTTGACTTTTTAACTTTGCTATATTTATTTTAATTCATAGGGTTATCTGGATAAGAAAGCGTTACTGAGGATTGATAAGAGTAGTGTAAGATATAGCATAAAAATAATGTTTATGAGACACATAACTGAATAAGTTCATATAGGAACATGAGATATTCCATTGGCTTGCCAAAGGGAAATGCATTGTAGGAAATGAATTTTCATCCTGCTTTAAAATGGGAATATACTACTATAGCTGCATAACCTCAAGTAGGGGAACCATACTTGCTTCCCTTGTTCTACTACTCAAAGTTATAGTACTTGTTGCATTTTATCACTGTAGCAGGTTTTTAGATAATAGAATTAGAGTAACCATGTAAAGGTGGAAAAAATATATAATTGAATTACTTGTCCTAATAAACTATGAGAAATAAATGGTGTTAGGTTTTGTTGTCTAGAGGACACATTTTACATTTCCTTTTATACGCTTCTTTTAACAATATTACTGTTGAGTAAGCATGGGATCAACATCAATGGCTGATGCAGGAATTCTTTTCATTGTGGGCATAATAGAATAAAAATCGCAAGTGCAATTTGCATATGTAAAGATTAAGGCAAGTATTTAATTATTGGACATTTAAATAAATTTTCTCAGGCAGATGTAGACATAGATTTTATAAATTTGTTTTTGAGATCTTGTTCAAATTTGATTAGGAAAATGGATTAGTTCTGAACACTGTTTTAAAAAGCAGCTTGGGCTCCCACCTGGTCCGAGCCGGAAAAGCAGCTTGGGCTCCCACCTGGTTCGAGCCGGCATGTAGGTGCTCTCGGATATGCGTTAAAATTTTAGTTAGGTGCCTTCCTTTGTTTCTTCCTCACACAAAAAAGAGAAAAGAACACAAAAGTTACTTATCACATGTCGGCTCTTAAGCTTGAACGATTTTTCTAATTGTTCCACTGCCCCCTTCAGATCATCTAGTCCTCCATTCTAGTCGTCCCTCTGACAAACTGACCAGTGCCTTTACCAACACCAGCGTGGCATAGTGGCAGAGAGAGAGCGAAGTGGGCGGTGATGCGAGTGGAGGGAGGCGGTGGGCCACTAAAAGGGAAATTCTATTTGAGCACACACTTTTCTCACCACTTTACTCAGTAAGCCTACAATATCTTTTGATAACTAAAATTTTACTTAATGAGCCCACCCATTTTTTTATTCTTACCCCTCTCTTCCCAACGTTATGCCATAAAAACCTTGGAATTCCTCGATTCGATCTCGGTTGCAACTCGAAGAATAGGAGCAATCTCAACCAGCAATGATGGAACAACCTCACTATCAAAGAGCGACTCCCCCAAATTCCCCATCATTTGCGTTTTTAGCAGCTGCCTTTGTGGCGGATCCGGCCCTCACCCCGAACTCGTTGTATCCTCCCTCCTCAAATCCTAATCAAATCAAATCAAATAAGAACTCAAACCAAGCCTTAATCCAACTACAAGTTTCCAAGGTTCGAGGAGAGAGATTACCTTTGATCAACATCTCAGATTTGAAAGCACTGCATCATTGAGTGGGAGAAAAGGGGAAAAAAAGAAACGCTCGGAGAAACCCTAGCCTTGAGGTGAAAAAGGAGAGAAATGGGGGAGCAAGTGAAATGTGCTACTGCGAAGCAAAACTTGGGGGAGAAAGTAAGGAGATTATGACGATTAAACATTAGAAAATTTTTTAGGATTGTTCGAGTATTAAAACCCGAACCCATGATACCTCATTCAGGTACTAATACCCAAACAAAGTTTTACTGGTTCGGGTTTTAATGCCCGAACAACACTTTTTCCTCCCTAGCAAAATAAAAATAATCATTACAACCATTCTTCGGGTATTATGATCCGAATAGTATAATTCAGGTCGGGTATTACTATCCAGACGGGTCGTACTGTTCGTGTAGTTATACCCGACCAAGCTTTGTTGGGTTAGGGAAGAGGGGCAAGTTAATCCAAATATTTGAACGACAAACATGTAATTTTTTTTAAGTTTAAGAGGTGCGCTTAGCGAGCAAACTGGCATGCTCAAATAGAATTTCCCCACTGAAAATAGTCATCCTAGATAGAAGCAAGTAGGAGAATGGTGAAGAAAGCCGAGCATAGATGAGCCACATATTTTTTATTGTGTTTTTTTTTTTTTGGCTGGATCTGGTACCTCAAAGTGCCTACCCTTTGTGTTTCACTGGTTATGAGTCTAAATTAAAATTTATGATTCTTATTGCTTATTAATTTGCACAAGTGCAGAAACAAAATAATTTGATGCTCAGCCTGGTTCTGCAATTGTCAACAACTGAATATGTGTAATTTAGATTTTGGTTCTCGCAGGTTTTCAGTTTTTGACACGTCTTTGGTTTTGTATTTGGCAACTACGGAAACTAAAGAACCCTAATGTTCTTAGTTTCACATTCATTAACTGCTGCAACACCTCAAGTTTACTTCTAGGCGCAGCTGCCCCTTGCCTTTTGAACCACAAGAAACAGTCAAAAATTGAAAATAAATATTGCTGAATTACTGCAGTGGCCGGCTTGCCAACATTACATGCCTACATAAACACATTAACCTAGACCTCAACCACACTTTCTCCCTCAAAATGGCTAACTATGGTTACTTTTGAGTTCCTCAGAATTTTATAAACTGCATACTTCTTAGCTCCTATCTATATTCGCTTAGCTTGGGGTGTTACACTTTGTTTATGGGATCTTTGCTTCTTCTTTTTTGGTCTGCTTGCAAACACTAACCATAATTTAAATTTAAGATTGTTTTTTTTCCCATTAAGAAACTCAATAGTCTAGTCTTTCTTTTTATACCCAGTTAATGGATGCATGATTGTTTGCATATGCAGGACTATTTCCAGACAACTTACAACTTTTTGGAGCTCTCACCACATGTCCTGATACCAATGCATGGTAGAATAAACTTATGGCCCAAAAAGATGCTATGTGGATACCTCAAGTATGACATTATTGAGACCGTTTATTTCTTGATGCAAGTTCTGATGCTAGAATAATATATCCGTTTACCTAAAATTTACACTAGTCAAAGTTCTTACTAGTGCTGACAATAAAAATAGATAACCGTTAACCGGTGGAAAGTCTCATACTCCTCCTAACATGACAGTTTGTTTATTGCCTATCACACTCCACAAATAGGTAGTCTAGGTACTTATTAGCTTAATTGCAAAGTGCAACTTTTAAGGGTACTTCTTCTTTATGGGCACAGTAACCTGTACATAGAAACCCTTCGTATGTTTCACGATAAATCCTGTTTCATGGGTCTTAAAAGCGAAACCATGAACTTTTTTGTTTGCATAGAATGTGAGAAATCTGCTATGACGAATCTGACCAGGGAGACTTTTTTTTTTTTTTTCATTGTACTGGAAAGCAAGCACAGAGTACCAAAGCTCTCTATAGTACTTTTTGATTATGTCATCACTAATATAATCTCCTACCAACATTACTTTTGAATATGCAGGAATCGCAGAGCTAGAGAATTGTCAATTTTGAAAGCCATAGAAAGCGGGGCAAGAACATTGTTTGATATAACTGCCAAGGTATATGCTGATGTTGGCACCAAACTATGGCTTCCAGCTTCATCAAATGTGAGACTTCATGTTGATCATTTGGCTCATCAAGAGAAGCTACCAAAGGTAATATAATATAATTTAGTTTCTATTCGTAAAATATTAATAATAAATATGATACTTTTTTCAATTGACAGATTAGGATGCTACAGGCTATCAAGTAGATAGCATAGTGTATTTGATTTTCAATAAACATCAAATGCCTTCTTATGTGCATACATACCTGAGGCAGGCAGGTATAGTAGGAGTGGCAGCTAAATCCTCTCTACATCTATTAGCCACCATAACACCTTCCAACCTCCTGTGATTTTTTCTACCTCCATTTTCCTTCTTTACTGGTCTCCGCATCCAGTTTAGAAACTGCCCCTTCCACTTCCATTACTTCCCCTACTGGTGTCTGCCATCAAGCTGAATCACGTCCTGTAGTTTGGGCAGGTGTTTGTTGTTGTTAGTGCTTAGGCTTAGGGATAGGGAACTTCGGACCATTGGCACAGGGAATGTTCTTTGGTGACAGCGTCTGTGGGGCCTTTCTACGTGGCCCAAAGGCTTATGGGGAGTGTAAAGTACTTAAAAGTGTAGAATTAACTTGATATGTATTGTTAGTTTGTTAGCCTATAACCCAACGGCTTAAGTTTTTTGGGTTAAGTATTTTCCTAGAATAGTTAAAATGATGTACTTACGAGTCCAAATCTAGCATAAAGGGAAGCAACATTTCCAGTCCTAAAAGAATGGCTATCAACTCATTTCTAAGATTTGCATAACTCCTAGTATCCAGGAAACTCTAGTGCGCAAGTACGACGTCCCGTCGTTTGATACTATTCTCTTTCTCATTTCTCATTTCGTTGCGAAAATTTTGGTATTGCTTCAAGTAGTTTCTTCGAGGAATATTAGTCTATTTGGTTTATTTTGTACCATGCAGCTGAATACAATTCCCTATGGCAGATCTTATATAGTATATTCTCCCCCAGTACTGAGGAATTCTTTTGAGTTGCTATTTGTTGAATGATTTAAACTGCATGGCCAGGAATGCCGAGTCCTACCTATCAGCGAAGTGGATATCAAAATCTTATAAAGGATCTTGTTCCTAGTTGTCTTGTCCACCGCTCTCTCACTGACCCCGTAACCTATGGAGATTCAGACATAACATTGAGTCTATCGCTGGTGTAATACTTGCTCAATACTTTTTGGAGCTTTCAAATTCTCGTCCATACTCAACCCCCCTTTGATGGGGAAGGTCGTAGATGTTGTAGAGCAGTTTGTTCATTCTAGTAGCTGGTTTCTTCGACTTATGCAAGAATCTTCTAAAATTCAACCTGAGGATTATTAAGGCTGCTCTTTGGGTGTGTTCCATTTAATGCTTCCAGTTAGGAGAGGCTTAATATTATGCTTTTAGCATGCTCATAACAGGTGGCAAGCTATGTTGCACGGATACGGAAAAACCGACATGGATAGGATAATGACAACACCTACATGGATACGATACCTTAATACATGACGATTTTCCTAAAATGCACACTGTACACATGCTCGATATGCTGATACAACACTAACCCAGAAAAATGTGTCTTGTTGATTGCAACATCCGTGCAACATTGGTGGCAAACTTCGTCAATCTGGTTGCATATTTGCTCCCTTATTTGCTTCTAATACTTCTTTTCACCATTTAGAAATTATTTATCTAAGTTTTTCTATCTAGGTTATGGTCATATCAGTTCTCCAATGTTCTGAATTCACCAAACTATGCATCATGAATATAGTGTACTTAAGATTATTGATGGTTATAAGATTTCCTTTTACTTTTTGTTATGTTGGAAAAGATTGGGACTTTATTGTCATTCAAACTAGATTATAGTATTTCTTACTCCTTTATTGTCATCCATTAAGCCCTCATATGCTGAACTTACTGTCATTCCTAGATAGCCAAGCACCCTATCCAACTTACTCCTAGCTATAATTCATTTCTTTTCTCCTTTATTGACCTCGGGCGCCTAGTTAATCTTTTTCTAAGCATTTATGTTGCAAATGCTTAACAAGATAAAATTATATGACAAATTTGGATGAAATTTATCTTGGAAATATTTAGGGTTGTTCCTTAGATTGTCTTTTCAACTTCGTGGAATTATATGCCATACATAAGCTTACTGTAATTATTCTTTGCATATGAAACATATTTTAGTGTTTACGTGTTAGATTTCGAAAGCAGCAAGAAGGTAATACCCATTAAGGGTAGCCATGTAATAGTAGTAGGAAAAATACATAAATTACACAAAAGACACTCTTAATACTTTTAATACTCTGATGCACCACGAGACGGAAGCTATTTAGCATTTTCATGGGATTTTGGTGTGGGGAAGAACTAAAAGTAGGTCACACGAGTGAATCACACACTCAGAAATCACTTCAATGAGATTTATGGCAAATTAGTTGTTAAGGTTTCTTACAGAAATAATTTTTAGAATAAATCATTCTCACCCTAAAAAGTTCCATGCAAGGCTATATATAGTCAATCACAACGTACACCTAGGGATAAGAATGGACAGGTCCACAGCCTAATTTTTAGCCCGCTCTATTCAAAATTTTGAATTATAAAAATAAAATGAATTATAAAAATAAAATTTTAATTTTTAATTCGAAATTTTGAATATGGCAATAAACGAATTAAACAAATAAAACAAATAATCTACTTCAGTAAAAATAAAACAAATAATCTACTTGAATCTCAAATAAAATGAAAATAAGATGAACGAAAATCCTCTAATAAATCAGGTCTCCATCACACCCCATCAAGCCAGAGCACAGGTATTAACCGTGCATAAACCAAGAGAAAAACACTAAAAGAAAGCTATTTCTTAGCAGCTTCAGTAAAGAAAAGCAGCAACAGTGTGTTTAATAACCAAAATAATTGACATCCATAGTCTACAATAAAAGTAGCAACAATAGTAGTTGTTTGGTTTGGGTAAGCAGCAATAGAATTAGGTTTTGGCAAACAAGAGTAGCAGTTGGCAATGGTATGAACTGTAATTTTTTACTAATAGTTGGATTTTGTCAAGCTACTGAGTTTTAACCATAAGTAGACATAGTAGCAATAGTTGGTAATAGATTCAAGAACTCATACTGAATGAGTAGTAGCGGTAGTAAATGTAAACAGAAGTAGTAGATGTCCAACTTCCTTGTACCTTTATCACCAGGAAATGATGGAAACTAGATGAGGAAGAAAAGGAGCTTGGATTCCACCACCCACCCCCCCCCAACACACACACAGAACTTGGCTACTGTTGGTACTTTTTTTTTGGGACAAAGGACTAGTGGTCACAATTTGAAAGAGGAGCAAAATAGATTGAGAGATTGAAAACTAGAGAAGAATGAAAGAGGAGAAAGATTTTTTTATTTATTTTTAAATGCAAACCCTGATCTTTTTGTATGCAAAATAGAAAGAGGAGCAAAAAAATTGTAAATTGTAGAGCTACAGCAAACCCTGATCTTTTTGTATGCAAAGGGAGAGCAGGTAGGGTTTGAAAAGGGAGTAGCTTGAGGGTTTGAAAATTAATGAAAGAAAGAAGAGGCTCATATCTAGTCAAAGCAGGTGAAGTTGCAGGCAACGCAAACCAGGATCTAGATGTTAGACGAGGATCTGATCTAATAATGATGACAAAGAATTGGTTAGTTCTGGGGATTATGAAGAAGAAGATTAGACGATGATGATGAAGGAGACTGGAGATTATGAAATCTCAGGTCAACTATGGTACTGCCAGTATGATCAAAGAAAGTAAGGAAGGTCAAGTATGAGCCAGATCTGGGAGGTCAACGGCATTGACAGGTAGTTTATGCTAGGGTTCCAAGTAATCCGCACAAGCGGTGGAGCATGTGGTTTAATTCGATGTAAAGCGAAGAAGCTTACCGGGGCTGGACATGCTGTGAATCCTCTTGAAAGAGAGGGGTGCCCTCGGAAATGTGGACACAGGTGGTGCATGGCTGTCGTCAGTTCGTGTTGTTTGTTCCTTCTTCATTGTTATTACTTTGGTGCCATATTAGGATTCAGAAACAATAAGATGATAGATATGTTATTATTAATAGGAAAGTTAAAACAAATTACATAAGACACCCTCTAATAGTCCTTGTTCTATTATGAAATTATTATTTTTTTATATATTTTCATAAATATTGTCATTTACACAAAAGCTAAAGGAAATCATTTACCCATATTTGCATTGCATATCGAATTAGTGCCAAGAAGGAGTTAGAGGAAAAGTTATGACCGCTGACATGGAATGGCGGGTATCTCTTCAGGAGTGTCTAAGAGACACATTCCCTTATAAATTTGACTAAATTTAATGATCTTGCTTATGTAGAGTGATTTCGTTAGACAGACTGAAACATCAAATTTTAGTGACTTATGTGGCTTTTGCCACACAAGCTATATCTTGGCATCCTAGTTGAGTAGGAAACTCATTGGATCAATCAATTCCAGCTAGATGAACATCAACTCCAAGTTCTATTTCCCAAAATATATAGCTTCAGTAGCATATTTTAGTTTCTTAAATGTAGTTTCTGAGGTATGATTTTGTAGATAATCTTTGAATCTCTATCTGAAAATGTTAAAATGAAATTGTATACCTTTCTAGTTCAAGCAGAGTAAAGTTGGATCACATATTTCAGTGTTTGGATCAATGACATTTTTAGCCAATGATATGTAACATGTTTAGGAGTTCATTTATTCTTGATGTGCATAAGATGATGATTTCATCTCTTGAGAAATTTAAATGAAATGAAAAGTAAAATCACCTTATCGGCATGGACAAAATCCGTTCTCAGAGGATTTAGTAAATGCGCATTTTGCCCTTCTCCATTGCTTGGGAAAAAGTGCATAATTTAATTCCAACTTTTCACACATCAAAATTTTGTAGGCTAGTGTCATTTTCTTTATTTGTATTCCCATAAAGATACCAATACCTTATTTTTCTTATTGCAGGATTTCTCAGTAGAAGAGTTTTATCGCAGTAATCATACGTTCATAGACAAGCTGAGTTCTTTATAGCATAAAGGAATACGAGTGCTCGGCTGTTACTTTGTTGTACTCCTATGTTCCAATGATCGCTTCTGTCATGTATTATTTCCTCAACAATGAAGAACTTGTTTATGATACATTAGTAACCTTCCCAAGTGTCAGTAGTTGAGGAAATGGCTTCAACAATTTCAAAAATTTCAATTTGATCAGCGTTGTCCATATATGAAGCGCTTAATACGATTGATTATTTCTGGTGATTATTTGATATTGTTTTGGTTGGTAGTATATGCAACTGTAACGACTTTTCTTCTTGCCTTTCAAATGCTTTCAATCTAAAAGAACATGAACTGTCCGTTTTGCAGGAGTTTTCCATGAAAAAGTTCCGAACAACATGCCATCTGCAATTTATAACTCGATGGACATGGGCGTATGTGAAACAACGCAACTTTAGTACTGCTCTTAAAGTGCTTACAGTTCTGGGTGTTGCTGGTTTCGCTTTGTCCTTTGCAGTTATTAACAAGCTGCGTGGATAAACTAAAGCTTGGCCTCCTCAATGCTTGATGTTCGTTGATGCGAGGAGGTAATCATCATGCATATCGAGTTTGGAAGCAAATTATTGTTTAATTATTGTTTAAGTGTTGAGAGATGTGTTACTTTTTGAAGGAAAAGTGTAGCTTGGGGCGACCAAAACTTGGGCACTTTCTATGGAGAGAGATTTATTTTCCTGTTGGATAGTTTTGCTACTATTCAACTCAAATTTTCCTAATTGACATCCTGGAAATCGAGTATGAAACCTTTCTTGAGAGAGGAGAGTGTTGCCAGCAATATTATCCTAAATATACGTATTAGTTTGGTCTCTCTCTCTCTCTCTGCGCGCGTGTGTGTGCGCGTTTGTGTGTGACAATAACTCAAGAGTGTTTACCAGCAAGGTATCCTAAAGATATTTATTGGTTTGTTCTCTCTGTCTCTCTCTCTCTCCCCAATAATAACTCTCAAGAGAGTTTTTCCAGTAAGATATCTCTCTTTCTCTCTCTGTGCGCGTTTGTGTGTGACAATAACTCAAGAGTGTTTGCCAGCAAGGTATCCTAAAGATATTTATTGGTTTGTTCTCTCTGTCTCTCTCTCCCCTCGATAATAACTCTCAAGAGAGTTTTTCCAGCAAGATATCTCTCTCTCTCTCTTTCTCTCTCTGTGCGCGTTTGTGTGTGACAATAACTCAAGAGTGTTTACCAGCAAGGTATCCTAAAGATATTTATTGGTTTGTTCTCTCTGTCTCTCTCTCTCCCCGATAATAACTCTCAAGAGAGTTTTTCCAGCAAGATATCTCTCTCTGTGTGCGTGTGTTACATAAGGGCTATAGCCTAATTAATTATTTATTCAATTTAAATTTCTCGATCAACGTTATTGGGAGTCTAATCTAGAATCATCCTCTTGCGAGCATGGACTGTTATCAGTTGGGGGAGCCCACTTTTAGTTGGTTTCATTTGGGGGAAGCCATTCTCACTTGGTAGGCTTTACTTTGTGCAAGAAAAAGTTCCACAATAGGATGAAGATAGCCAACTAAAGGGCGGAGATGGTGTTTCTGGCGATTGAGCATCCACCTCTCTCGTGGGCTGGAGGCTCATGGGAGTTTCCAAAGGGGCACACCAGTTTCCTAGTGAGCTCATCGTTTCTTTTAAAAAGAGAAGGTTTTTCCTAGTTGGCACATAAAAAATGACCAAATTACCCTTCATTTTCTTTCATATTCTCTCCTTATTTTCCCTAAAATCCAACTCCCCAATTCTCCCTCCCTAAATTTTTTTCTTCACCTCTTTAGTGCTGGTCACTACAGACCTTCCCCCAACACAACACTCTCTGGGTGTCGCTGGCGCCGCTTGAGATCCACTCCGGTTGCTCGCTATTGCTACTGCTGCAGGTTGAAAGAGAGAGAAGAGCTGAGGTTAGAAAGGGTAAGATGGTCCAAAATTTTCAAGGGCAATTTTATTATAAGATGAAAGTTTTAAAGAGGACTCACTAGGAAAAATAGTGTGCGTGTATAGAAACTCCGTAGGCTCATTCAACTTCATTGTTGTGTGAAGAGCACACTAAAAATGTATAATTGCATAACCGTATGAGACTCGAGGGTACGTGGAGCCACCAGCTATACTTGATTAGCAGTTTATTGAGAAATTTCGTTCTATGGAAGATTTGAGTAAAGAAAGACAATAAGCAGGTTTATGTCCAATTAAATAGAGTCAAGATGAGCTACTTTCTTTCAACTTGGAATTTTTATTTTTTTATTTTTTCCCACTATAATCAAATTTCTTTTTCTTTTGGCAGAGAACGGAGTGATGGACACAATTCTTATGAGAAAATAAATTAACGAGCGCTTCTAATTTGCCCCCATCTTGTGAGGTGATATTGTCGAAGTTGTTAAAAGAAAGCAGTGCTTATTAATATGCCAATTATTTGAATATTACACTAGTTTTCAAAGCATTTCTGATTGTTAAATCGATTAAGATTATTCTTAAACCGTCCATTGCACATATTAAACGTTTTATGGTTACAAAAACATAATTACATCGAAACGTTAAACATAGATGAACGTCAATATCAAATGCATAGAATAAGTTTATTCTCTTGACCCTAATATTGAATTGACTGCATGTCGAAAACATGGTTCCATCCATTAAAGCCCATTTGTAACATCCCTTGTTCTTCGCGTTTAGGTGTTGATTAGAATAATCAACTTATGTAATTAATGCCGATGAATTTTAGTTCAAGTGATATCACTCCTCTCTAATTTACGAAAATTTCTACATTTGACTCTAGGTGAGAACTCGATTTGAATAATATTACAAAAAAATGTATGTGTATGTAAGTTTGACTAGCAAAAAAAAAAAAAAACTTGAGTAATTAATAAAACTATAGCAAACTTTCTCATTCATCATTTAAAAGAAAAAAAAGTATCCTTCAAATAAAAGAAATATATGACTATCAAGTTGCATATGAACATTCCTTCTACGTTGGCGACTACCACGCACACGCTATTAGCTAGATTTCTTAACTATATTACCAAAGCCAGCTCGCCTTTAAGCTTCAATTATTCTCTCCCATGGGCGGGAGTTTCCAAAGGAGCACACCATTTGTCCTAGTGAGCCCACTTCTCTGCTTTCAGTCCCACAAAATTTTTACTACCTAGTGGGCTCACTAGGAAAATTGGTGTGCTCCTGTGGAAACTCTCCTAGGGGCTTAAGTTAACGTCCCAATTGGGCCGCGTGTTTGACGCGAGAGCCGACTATGGGTCATTCTGTCAAAGAGAGACAGAAAGTCTAAAATAAAGAAGCTTCCAGTCTTGAGACGACGCATGAAATAAAATAATTAGTCCTAAACCCAACGTCTTTATCTCCAATTCCTTGGTCCACACAAGTGGCTTTTTTGGAGTTGGGGGTCCTTGTCTTATTACCTATAAAGTTATGAACAAGAGAAGAAAAAAAATAAATTTAGATAGTAAGAATAAAAATATATATATATATATATATATATATTCATGAAAAGAAAAGAAAAAAAAAATGATGGTGGCTATCTGGAAGTTTCTAAATGAGCACTCCTTTTTCTAGTGAGCCCGCTTAATTACTGTTCGGATTGAATACTGAAACCAAAATTAAACCTGTAAAGTGGGCTCTCTTAGAGAAGTGGTGTGCTCCTTTGGAAACTCCCCGTCCAACTTTATCACATAGATGTTAGTCAAACTACAATTTGCAAAATTTATTGCTTGGTAAGGGAAATGAAAAAAAAATTAGTTTTACACTCTTCTGACAATATTTGGCTAAGGGCGGATCGAGGCATCTGAATTAGAGGGGATAGAGTTGTTCGGAAATTGTTCGCACAACTTGTTGAGAGTGTAGGGAGCGAAATGTCTCTCTGAGAGTGCAGAGGCAGAGCTTCCGACCTAATTTTACCTTTTTTTATATTATAGCAAGATGAATTTGATGATAAAATTAAAATTTTGTAAGTCAATACATGATTATGATTAAGATGTAATTTGATGAAAATTCGAATTATACCACCTAACTGAAAAAAAGAGTTACTAGAGAGAAAGGTAGAAAAATACAATGTCGACCAACCGAAAATAGGTTTCAGTCTTAACTCTTGCGACTTTAGAGGACAAGTTTAAAATTTGAAGAGTACATACTCATAAAAATTATTGACATTAAGTTCTTAAAAAAAAAATTGATGGGGGCGGCTGCAAATCCTTGGATATAGGTGGGATCACCCCTGTTTGGTTATCAAATACTTGTAAAAGTTTTAGTTATCAGGTCATCAAATTTAGTTATTAGTTTTATAACCAAACAATTATTGAAATTTGCTTCGGTTTAATAAGAAAAGAGTTAATTACACTCAGATCCCCTGTAGTACGAGACATGTAACACTTAAACCCCCTGAAATTTAAAACTCTCACTTAGACCCCCTGAAGTATCTAAATCACCGTATTTTAATTACATTTAGACCCCTGATCCAGGGGGTCTAAGTGAGAGTTTTAAACTTCAGGGGGTCTAAATATTACATGTCTCATACTATAGGGGGTCTGAGTGTAATTAACACATAAGAAAATATTTTTTTTCTATTTTTTTATATCTCTTCTAAATAATATAAATAAAGTTAAACTTAAAAGGTAATTATATCAATTATCTTGTTACTTATTTTAATCAGATAAAAAAGATCCTCCTTCGTAATCTCTTTCCCTCGCTTCCTTCACCAATCTCTCTCCCCCCTTTCAAACTCTCAAATTTTGCGGTATCTCATCATAATTTTAAACTTTCTCACAACTTCATTCTAAAATTAGCTAAATAAAAGAGAGATTATAAGAAAGGGATTAATATTTTGGGGATCGAAACCCCCAATTCGATCTAGAAAACTCCATCAGATTAATACGTCAAAAACATTGAGATAAAATTACAATAAACATAAGATGAATACGAAGAATTACGTGGTTTAACGGTTTAAATCTATATCTACGGACAACAAGAGAAAGATCCATTATGAGAAATAAAAATTATATAAGAAGATATCAAATTATCTTTTTATATCTGTAACTCAACGTATCTTTCTTCTCTCATAATACACATAGTTTCCCTCAATATCCATCTAATATACAAGAAATATATATAGTACTATAATTCAAATCTTATCACAGTCTATCATAATGAAATTGATAATCCAATCCAATTAGATTACTGATTATTTGATCAAAAAACCAACTAGAACTCATTGTGATCTCTGATGGCATCTGCATACTCAGTGGATGCGATAAGTAAATTTAGCAATCTCTACCTTGGCTAATACTCGAAGAGCCATGCAACTAGGAGAGGATTATGTTGTTCTCGTTTATCCACATTGTAAAATACACCACATGTTCTCCATGCTCCATTTATCAGGAACAACATGTACCATCATCACCGACTCCATGCTCTAGCATTTATGATCACTAAATTATGTTCTCTTCCGATCATTAAACCGTACTCTTCTAAATACTCATGACTATTACAGCAGGCTTTTCACCGAGCGTGCATAATTGCTACCTCGTACTCAACCCCGATCAAAATATCAGGACCATATTAGTTCTTACAATTAGTTCTCATGTCTTACACAAGACAAACGTAATCACTATACTGTACTCCACTTTCATCTAAAGAATCATGACCATCTCCCGAAACAAAAAAATGTAATTATAAATTACCGTATGCTACATCATACATCATTATCAGACAATCAACCAATTACTGACCATCGATCATTTTGGTTATCCTCAATCACTACTGATCTGCATAAAATCTACTTTTATCAGGTGGTTTTTTTCTAATTTGCATCCACTAGTATGTTCAGAATGCTGAAAAACATCGTTTTTAGCTCCTGGATATCAAACATGGTTTTGTTATTTGCTAAACGTAACAATGTTTGATTATTATTTTCTCTCAATAGTAATGTCACAGTTGAGAATTTTGTTTAATCTGTTGTTGTTCTAGAAGAAATCCTATATTACATAATTTGATTAGTCTTTGATAACAAAAATACTTTAGTCTAACTAGAGGCATTAATAAGATCTTATAATTGATTATAAGCTACTGACGAAACTAAATATTCATACATTTTCGACTTGGATAAGTCAATGTTTAAAATAGCGATAATGGTAACGTAACGTTTTGTCTCTATTACGTTATGTCGTATATAGTATAACGCATAATGTACGTAATACAATTTCTTGTTTATCTAATAAAAATAAATATAATATTATATAAAATAATTTTTATAACTTGAAAAATAAATATAAAATATCTAAAAAATATATATATAATCATTTTGTAATACGTAATCAATAATTTAATATTAAAGTTTTACAATAGTTTTCATATTTATCTTCATAAATTATATTAAATCTGTAACTGTAATTCCAGTCATCATCTAAACAAGAAAACCAAATTCTAATTTTTTATTTCAATTCAAATTATTATCATTGTTGTAATTTATATTTTGTAATATACAATTTATTTTATTTGTAATTATTGATTTCAGTTTACTTGAAAATTCAATAATATAAACAAATATGAGCATTGAGCATTAGCTCAAGTGGCACCACCCCTCTCCAATTTGTGAAAGATTCTGAGTTCGACTTCCGGTTGGGACTAAATTTGGGTAATATTACCAAAAAATATGTGTGTGAGACTAGTAACAAAAATAAACAAATATGATATTTTACCAAAGAATTACAAGAAGTGATCAAGAAAATAATCGCAAATTAACAAGTCTAGCAATTTCATAAGAAATCAAACACGGCAATAACTAATCAAGTAAGAAAACTATAGCAATTCGTTAATAATCAATAATAATATAATACGTAATATGTAATATAATATAAAATAGTATAAAAAAACGTACTGTTACAGAGCACTGAATTATTTTCAGTTGTTATGTAGTATTGATATTTCGTTAGGTTTCATAACGCAATATAAAAGGTTTCATAACGCATTATTTTCAATATTGGGATCAGTATTTCTAAAAGTAAATTGGAGTGGTAAACAATAGATTAGAATTTGAAATTTTATATTTATTGTCTTTTTCAAATATAGGAAAATACTTTCTATTTCTTTCTCACATAAAATTATTAAAAGGAAATAAAATTCAGGGAAGTACGTATTTAATTTAGATAAATGACTTCCGATTGTAATTTGGAATTTATGTCAATTAATTACGAGAGATAAAAATTAGAAATTGATTAAAACTTTAAATTGGAAGTACGTATTTAATTTAGATAAATGACTTCCGATTGTAATTTGGAATTTATGTCAATTAATTAAGAGAGATAAAAATTAGAAATTGATTAAAACTTTAAATTATTCCCCATGCAGGTCATGTGATTAGGAATGTTCATGTGATTAGGAAGTCGATTATTAGCAAAGCTCAAATAATTAGGAGAGAGTTAAATTAGTAATAAACTAAAAGTAGAAATAAACTAGAACTTTAACACCAATCAATTAAGAGATTTAACATCAATCTATTAAGAGAAATTAAAAGTAGAAATAAACTAGAACTTTAAAAAGGATTGGCCCATGCAGGTCTCGAACCTGCGACCTTCGCGTTATTAGCACGACGCTCTAACCAACTGAGCTAATAGGCCGGATTGGTCTAAGTAACGTTTTAATTACTAGTTATTAAGGGGCCTTTCCTCATATAAAATAATTGATATGTTCAGATATATAGAAATTTTCATGAAATATCTTCTCGTATTTTTGAATGTCAACACGGAACGCGAACACTCTAGAATTTTTTTCCAATAATTGTCTTTTGAATTGGTCCAAATACATAAACGTTTCTCATTTATATCCTTGGACCCGAAATTTTGATTTATTAATTAAAACCCGCAATTAAAATGCGGGTCCAATAGGAAACGAAGCTGGGTTACTCTGATACCATGTTGAAAGTCTCCGCCACTGCACCAAAACTTCTAAGTTATAATGAGATTTGGGAGAAATTATTTTATATTTTAATAATTATAAAAAAAAATGATTAAAGTTGAGTCCTCCTAAAGAAGAAGCATCAAAACTTATAAAAAGCTAAAATGATAAATATAGTATCACATTCTGTAGCTAGGTATCAACAGGCTTTATTAGTTCTTCACCATCCCACGAAGCAATTCGCAAACTTTAAGTAGGAAGCACTCAAATAATAATATGAAACTTACGTAGCATGGGAGTGCAGTGAACTTGACTCCATCGATCTACTGACTATTACATATAATATGTTGTTTTTTGTTAATATAATCATGATTGTTTTAGCTTAAATAATAGAATTATATATGCTATTAGCAATTGAAACTATATATGAATGTAATTTGAGTAAGTGAATCTTTTTGGTTGATTTCGTTTTGAGCAATAAATTCATTCAACTTTGGGTAAAATAAGGTCACATTGCCTCTCTTATCTTATTTGTTAGCATTGTATGATTTAATTAGGTCCAATATATGCTAATAATTTGTAAGAGTTTCCGAGTAACTCATTATGGAAGCTCAATTTAAATAATATTGGAGAAAAACATATGTGTATGAGTTTGACTAACCAAAACAAAAGGAAAAAAACAAAGAAACAGAAAAACCTAATAAAAGTCCGTAAAAGTTTAAAATTAAACAACCTAATAACTAGAAATATTAAAAGAGAGAAGTTCTTCAATACACATTAGAAATTATTGAGCCATATCTCAATCCTTGAAGAGTTCATGTGCAACTTTTAAAATTAATATATATATATATATATATATATATATATATATATATATATATATATATATATATATATATATATATATATATATATATATATAGTATCATACTACCAAATCTTCAATTGTCCAAATACAAACTCCAAACCACATTTTGAATCATATTTTGATACTCTTTAACTGTTTTCATTTGTACTATGTTAGCCATAATAGCTTAGAGCTTTCTTATGTCGAGTTTAGTTATTATTTGCCCGACAATTCAAAAATAAAAGAAAATAAAACTTCTAATTTTAGATGTGAATGAGAATAGATGGGTTCAAGGATCATTTCTTGATCCATCGTATTCATAATTTTAAATTAGAAAAATAAAAAAATTATTTTCAATAAAATCTGGTGTTTGAGTGAAGGGTATGTATGTATCTCCAAAGACACTATATATACACCCTCCCATGTTCCAACCTCCCCCACGTCAAAAGTCTCCCCCCCTCCTCTATGACAACTCAAATACTTTTCCAATCAACACACAAACACTAAGTAAGCAAACAAGGATCGATTAGAAATGAAAAACCAGAGCCAACATCTCTCTCAAGCTCCCATGCTTCTCCTCTTCTCTCCCAACTCCCAACTCCTCCTCAAGCTCCTAACATGCCTCCTCATCTTTGCCTTTGGTGTTGCCTTTGGCATAATCTCCACCTCCAACTCCCTCGTAATTAGACTCCCCCTCATCTCCTTCAAATCAATCCAAAACCCTCCCCTAAGCTCTCCACCACCCCCACCGCCGCCGCCGCCACCAAGGGCGAAGAGACCGCGCGTGGGGCTAACAAAGTTTATAGAGCCACCGACGGTTCTAACGCACGATATGAACGATGAGGAGCTGGTGTGGAGGGCCTCCATGGCCCCTAAGTGGGAAGGGTACCCCTTCGGTAGGACTCCAAAGGTTGCATTCATGTTCTTGACGAGGGGAGACCTCCCCTTTGCTCCTCTATGGGAGGACTTCTTCGAGGGGCACCAAGGGTTGTACTCGGTCTACGTGCACGCGGATCCTTCGTACAACGGGTCCGTGCCCAAGGGTTCGGTCTTCTACGGGAGGAGAGTCCCTAGCAAGGTTAGTGTGTATAGCTTCATTCATTTCTTTGATTATAATTAGTTAATTAATTACCTTTTTTTTTAAGGAAAAAAAAATCATTTGGTTTGATACAAACTAAGGGGGAAATATCTATGACACTCTTTTGTAGTTTCTTTTTGGTTTTTGTGGGAAGGAGTTGGGGATTTAGTTAGTTTGAGATTAATTTTTTGGAGCAAGTCAAAAGTTAAGGGGAGTTTCCAAAGGAGCACACCACTTTTTCTCGTGAGTCTACTAAATAATTTTTTTTTTATTTGGAATTTCAGTTGGAAAGTGGGCTCACTAAGAAAAAATGGTGTGCTCCTTTTGGAAACTCCCAAGTCAAGGAGCCAAGTTTGAATTGTTTAATGATATTTTGGCAAAGTCACGGGCAAGATACGAAGGGGTTTGGTTACGGGTCTAATTGGAGTTATTGCAATGCTATTGGTACAAAAAGACAAGTATTTGATAGAGCAAGTGGTAGGTCGGCTTAGAGAAAAAATTAAGCCCACAAATAAACAAAGACACTAATGAGTAGGATTTTTGTTCTTTTTCTTTGGAATATTCACTGTTTGTTTGAACGCGGATTTGATATCGTCGGTGCGTAGAACTCTCATCAGAGTATTTCAAATCTCTATTCAGTCGTCGTGCCGGATGAGCAGGCAATAAGAGATTCTCAGGATAGACGCTCTCCAGAGGCTGATCTTAGATTCACGCATTGATTAAAACCATAAATGGATATAGAGTGGATATTAAAAAAAAAATAGATATAGATAAAATCCATATATGAACACAAAATATAAGAAAAAATAAACACAATATAAATAGAAATGCACTGTTGTATATATTAAATTGAGGTGATATTTTTTTTTTCTATTTTGATAGTTATTTAGATTAGATTATTTCAATTTTATATAAAAAAAATTATATATTTTAAGATGTAAAGTTTGAGTACTTAATATAGAATATTTTCTTTTAAAATACAAACGGTTTGGTTTCTAAACAAATTAAATCATACTATATGGAGTTGTAGATATGTATCTCTTCCTAATATAAGCTAGGAATATGTTGGACTTTTGGCTTGAAAAGGATTCATATAGAATTTTTTTTTTTGCATTTTTGAAGTAATTAGGCTTAAAATATATGAATATCAAAAAGGCGGTATGGAAAAAAAAAGTTTTTTGATTCTTGGATATCTTGATATGGATTAAATTTTTTTTTTTTTTTTTTCCAAAATGATATTCGTAAGCGTACTCGTATCTGCATTCGGTTAAATATGGATTTTCATATCTGTGTCGGCTTAAAAAGCAATTATTGGTATGGATCCAAATCGGATCAAGGGTATCCGATACGTTAGAATGCTACAAAGATGAGTTGGGTTTTAGTTTGGATACTACAATTGCTAATAATATCTCTAGTTTAACCTTAACTATACTTGATTGATAAGTGTATTGTCCAAAGTAGGCTATGATTAGGATTGGTATTGAGCGTATAATTCTTTTAAGTGTGTTTTTATAATTTGTATTTGGACATATATCAAGAGACGACGTATCTGATAAAATGCCTGAATCAAACCTTTATTCGTTCATAAATAGGTGGATATTAGTTTTCTTTCGTAACATCCATTTTTTGTAGGTAATTGCACGTGGAATTTATATTTGCGAGAGAGAGAGAGAGAGAGAGAGAGAGTTCCAAAATTTGGTGGAAATTTCTAACTTCCTTAATGATATTTTGCATGAAAATTGAGAGTTCCCCACCAAAAACAAAATTTCTTTCCATGCAGATGGAAATACGAATGCAATGATAAAAATAATAAATAAAAACAAACATATATCAAATGCAATGACACCAACAAAAACGGCCTAATAAGTGTTATTATCTTCAGCTTATTTTGAATATATGATCAATATCGAAAATTGAAAAAGTTAAAAGCTAAGAGTAGTAACCAAACAATCTCCTGATCATCCCTAAACTACTTTATTAATTCTTCACCACCTCGTCAAGCAATTTGCCTCCTACGCTCCTTAAACTTTAAGTAGGCAATACTCTATTTTTTGACCCCCCCCAACATGTAGTCTTTAATCGATTCATATAATTAAGTAGGAAATTCTATTTGAGCACACCATTTTCAGCCTGGGATTAGTCCTCCGAACAATTTTCACACCTCTTGGAAATTAGTTTACGAACAATTTAATATCGTTCGGAGATTAATTCCTAACTAAGGAAAAAAAAATATGATCACAAAAAGTAATGATAAACTTATAATTTTTTATAACTTTAGGAGTATGCTCACTGCGCAAAGCAGCGTGAACAAATAGAATTTCCGGAAAATTCTATTTACACATGGAAATTTACTTTTTATGCACAGTTTTAAAACTTATAAATAATTACAAGTTTACCATTTATTTTTTTGACTAAGTTACACTTTTAAATCACAAATTAAGAATTTTTAAAATTTAGAACTACAACTCATCGTCTTCCTCCTCTGTTTTTTCTTTAACCTTTAAAAATATTTTTTAGTGGAATTTAATTTAAAAAAAATACATCTCCTACAAACACATTGATTTGATTTCTTAACCTCTTAAATTTTTTAAATTCATGTTCCTAAAAAGATCTGGAGAAATTTTAAATTCTCCGAATTCACTATAACAAGTAAAATTAGGGTTTGAAGTTTTAATTTGAGTTTTTTTTATTCAAATGGAAAATTCCAACATGCAATTGGTATCGGAGGACAAATCAAAGGTATAATTTAAATTTATTCTTAGTTTTTTACGTGTATTTGTTTGCAATTTATTATTACTTATGATTCTTTTGTGAGGAAGACGTCGGCTGCTGGTCGGGTTTTAATACCCGACCAAGCGATTATTTGGTCAGGTATTAATATCCAACCAACATATTTTTAACTTGAGAATTAATATCCGACTCGAAAAATTTGGAATCGGATGACACAAGGAGATAGAGAGAAGGAGCAGAGTTAAACTTGGAAAAAAAAATTGGATGCATAGAGTAAATTGGTGACATTTGAAAACGAAAATTTGATGTAAAGAACACTAGGACGTAAAAAGTAAATTGCAGCGTGTAAATAGAATTTTCCAGAATTTCCCAATTAAGTCTCCAGTGCAAGTGGAGGAGGGCAAATGAGCATTAAAAGCTTTATACATCAATTCCTCCATTGAGAAATTATATTTTTAGACCATGAACATAAAATGTTGAGATGAGTTGAGTGTTTATTTAATTAATTAGCTAAAAAAAAGAAAAGGTTGTGTCGTCTATTCCTAATTCAGGCACGACGGAGTTTTTTCCGCATTAATTTCATGCCAACTTGGTTGAATAAATAAAGAAATAAGTTAGCATGCTTTTCTTATTTTTATAAGTTTGGATTCAATTAATTCCCCCAAAAATATTTTAAAAAATTAGATTCAGTTAAAATAATTGGTGTTCGGGTGTTGATATCGGACAAATGCCGAACCTAATGAATTATTATTATTATTTTTCTTTTTTTTCGTCAACTTGGGAATATTCTAGAAAAAGAAATTTATTATTCTCCTTTTAAAGTCCATGGACTTGTTTTCGAACATGTGACTTCTTTTTAAAGTCACATGTGACCTCCAGTTGCTTAGCCTCCATTGGCCATAATTGATGGATAACCCCCGATCTTGACTCGCTAGGAGATCTAAGTATTGGAGAACAACACAAAAATTTTCACTATAATAGAAAATATAATGGAATATAAAAGAGAGCAAATTATATCTCTAACATCTCATATCTCTTATCGTCTCTCAACTCTCATGTCTCTTTTAACTAATTACAATGATTCCACAACTTATCTTTCATCCCATGAGAGATATCCAAACCCTAGCAGGATAGTAAATTTTGTACTGATCACCAAAAGCAAAGTAAAAACCGATCCATCCGTCGTATGTTCAACGTGTGAATGCTCAATGAATGTGAGACATAAAAAAAAATACTTCTAGCTAGGTGAACTCCAACATAGTCTTCGAGGTTATATAAACAATAATTAGGGGGCTTATATAAACAATAATTAGGGGGCTTTTATCCATCAATTCAGGTATTTGAAAAATTCTCTCAATTTTCTCTCTTAGAATCAAGCCTAGTTACTTGTAACTAGGGGTGAGAATTTTTACCAATTTTTATAAGACCGAAATGATTAGAAATGAGAATCAAAATTGAACCAAACTAGCTAGTTCGTTTCAGTTTGGTTTGGTTTGGTTCGATTAAGAACTGAGTTTTGAATAAATTAATTTAAATATTATTTAAATAGTTTTAGTAAGCATATCTATATATTTTTAAGATATCCAGTTAGTGTTGAATTTATTATTATTATTATTATTATTATTATTATTATTATTATTATTATATGGATGGGTGTGTGTATATAATTTTAAATAAGTCGTTCGGTTCGCTTTGGTTTTGGATTTCGAAGTTCGAAACTAAGAATCGACCGAATTATGTTGAATCGGCTTGACCTTGTTTATTTGGATTAGTTTCGATCGGTTATTTTGATTTTAACCGAATTCTACTATTTCTTACTTTTGTGTGGGTGCTTAGGAAAGGAAAAGACAAAAATGAGAAGGTGGGTAAATTTGGTAATCCTTCGAAACAATAAGGTTCCATATGCAAAAAGATTCAAAAAAAACAAAAGAGGGAGTTTCTAAAGCAGCACAACACTTTATTCGGACTTTCATTCCGGACCGGACTGTTCTGACATTGGCTCACGGAAAAGAAACAAAAAAATGGTGTGCGCCTTAAGAAACTCCCAACATAAAAGAAAATTATATATTTTATGAAAAATATTTATGCGCGCGCACACATAAACACACAAAAGTGAGACATGTCCATCTCTCTGTCTCTCTCTCTCTCTCTCTCTCTCTCTCTCCTATGCCTTCTCCTAAGTCTTCTCACGTCCACCCCTCTCCTTCCCCTCCTCCTCGACTTCCAACAAAACAATGGAAATTAATTAAGGGAACCAACAAATCCATCCATCCATCCATCATATGATGCCTCAATCCCAACTACAACACCAATATCTCCCTCCCATGTCCCAACCCTCCCCCCCTCTCAAGATCCTAACATGCTGCCTCCTCATCGGCATCGGCGTCGCCCTTGGCACCATGTTCAGCTCCTACATCTCCCCCGCCACCGTCGTCCCCTTCTCCTCTCTCCAATCCCTCCAACTCGCCCCTCCTTCACCTCCAATAGACGACGATCCCGAACCACCACCCTCGATCCAAGAAGAGCCTTCGACACAAGAACCGCCACAAGCCATACAAATACAAGAACCGATAGAACAGGAACCGTCACTGCCACTGCCATCACCACCACCACCGCAGCAGCAGCGGCTGGGCCTACGAGACTACCTCGCGCCCAGGGAAGTGATGCACGGCATGAGCGACGCGGAGCTGCTGTGGAGGGCGTCCATGGTGCCCAAGGTGGCGGTGCAACCGTACCGGAGGATCCCGAAGGTTGCGTTCATGTTCCTGGCTAGAGGGGAGCTCCCCTTCCGGCCGCTGTGGGAGATGTTCTTCCAAGGCCATGAGGGGCTCTTCAGCGTCTACCTCCATTTGAGCCCCGCGTACCGTGGGACTGTGCCCGCCGACTCAGTTTTCTTTGGGAGGAGGATCCCTAGCAAGGTGATCAAGCTAGTTACCAACTTTATTTGATTCAAAATTATCTTTTTCCTTTTATATATATAAAATAAATACCTATCCTGATTAATTATCCAAACTAAGCATGGAATGTTTGGTCTTAATTAGGAAAAGCAACATGATTAGTTTGTTATGAAAAGCTTGCAAATTAGAATGTAGAGTACTGTACGCAAGACTTTTTCTACTCAAAATCAAGGAGCCAAGTTTGGAGTTTTCAAAGTAGGATTCAATAGGAGTGCTCATTGTTATGGTTTGCTATATTTTCTTAAGAACTAATTAAGGTAGTTTTGGTTTTAGTTATGTTAGAAAGGGTCTTAACAAATGAAAAGCGCTAAGCACGACTTTGGCACAAACTTGAAGAAGCATTGGATACTGCTATGCTAATGAGACAGTACTTTTCTTGTCGGGAGGTAGAACTGTTCAGAGAAGTCTTAAAATAGGTCGGTCCGTTCTTAGGCTACAATTTAGCAAGGAGAGTAGTGGGAGGAATGGGAATTTATAGGCTCGGTTTGGTTTTTTTTTTTTTTTTTTTTTTTTTTCAAAATTAACAAAAATTTTCTAATTGTCATCATTAGCTTATCTCTAGTAATGGTTACCTTTGAATAGGGCTGAGCATAAAACCGAAAAAACCGAACCGAAGCACAAAACCAAACCGAACCGAACCGATTGGTTCGGTTTATTCGGTTTTCGGTTCGGTTCGGTTTAAAAACCGAAATTATTTACGGGTTTCGGATCGGGTTTCGGTGGCTTTAGCTCCAACCGAAACCGACCAAAAAAACCGAACTTTTAGAATTATAGATTTTTTTTTTTTGATTTATTTTCAATATGTTTTTATTTTAAATTTTTAATGAAAAACATGTGATTGTTATTTTCATAAGTAGAAAAAGAAAAAATTAGAAAGAAAATTATTATTTTTCTTATAAAAAATATGCGTTTATTACATAATTAATTTCAAACCCTAAAATCGAAAACCGAACCGAACCGAACCGAACCAAAAATTCGGTTCGGTTTTCGGTTTTCACTTTTTTTCGTCGGTTCGGTTTCGATTTTATAAGTTCGGTTCGGTTTTCGGTTGGTTTTTTTTTTTTAAAAACCTAATCGAACCAACCGATGCTCTCCCTTACCTTTGAAAAGGCTCATGGGGAAACATGGGGAAACAAAACAAATATTTTTAGCATAAAGAAACAAGATGGGCAAAGTTTTTGGATTAAGAAATGGTTGAAAATTGTCTCCATCTGTTGATTCTTATCAATGAGGAGAAGAATTTCTTTTTCTTGTCATAGAATTAATGTTTGGGTGTTTAGTGAGGCCTCAAAATATTTGTCTTCTACCTTTTCAATTGGAATGTAAACAAACTAAATGAGCCAAATTATGACCACTTAGTGTGTTTTTTCAACTGTAGATCAAGAGATCATTAAATGACAATTAGGAATATGGGATGTTTTGCTTGCTTTGAATGTTAAGATGCAGTAAACCAAACTAAATGAGCCAAATTATGACAATTTAGTGATCATTAAATGACAATTAGGACAATGGGATGTTTTTGTTCGCTTTGATTGTTAGATGCACTTAACATATTTGTGAAGCATGCTATATTAATTAAACATATGGCATTATTCACAGAGAAATTATTACAAAGAAAGAGAATAATCCACCCAATGGAAATAGAATGGGTCCAATACAGAGATATTGAGTCTACCAATCACAATCGGAACACTATTTGATATGACATCCAATTACCTCTTTTTTAGGGTGTGCATCAATCGGTTCGGTTCGGTTCGATTTTTTGAAAAAAAAAACTAACCGAAAACCGAACCGAAGTTATAAAACCAAAACCGAACCGACCGAAAAAAAGTGAAAACCGAAAACCGAACCAAATTTTCAGTTCGGTTCGGTTCGGTTTTCGGTTTTTAGGGTTTGAAACTAATTATGTGATAAACGCATGTTTTTTATAGGAAAAATAATAATTTTCTTTCTATTTTTTTTCTTTTTCTACTTATTAAAATAACAATCACATGTTTTTCATTAAAAATTTAAAAGAAAAACACATTGAAAATAAGTCAAAGAAAAAAAATAAGCTACAATTCTAAAAGTTCGGTTTTTTCGGTCGGTTTCGGTTGGAGCTAAAACCACCGAAACCCGACCCGAAACCCGTAAATAATTTCGGTTTTTAAACCGAACCGAACCGAAAACCGAATAAACCGAACTGATCGGTTCGGTTTGATTTTACGGTTCGGTTCGGTTTTTTCGATTTTATACTCAGCCCTAACTCTTTTTTTAGCACAAACAATAAACTATAGCCCCTTGCGTTCTAATCAACGAAACTGAACATTCAAGATATATAGTTAGGCCCCACATAAATATTGGGCTAAGCTTATAGGTACATAAATGAAAATACAAACAAAGTGGTCTACATAAAAAGTCCCTTCTCTCTCTCTCTCTCTCATATATATATATATATATATATATATATATATATATATATATATATATATATATATATATATATATATATATATATATATATATATATATATAAAAGAAAACGAAAAATACACCGACGGTGAAGGAAGTTTCATTCACCGCCGCTTAGGTGGTCCAATAAAATTATTACACGTGGTGTTATTTAAGAGAATTCATTTATTTGTTATCTTGAATGACGTCCCGTGTTATAATTTTATTGAGCCACCTAAGCGACAGTGAAGGAACTCCCTTTACCACCGGTGTATTTCCCGTTTCCTCTCTCTATATATATATATATATAATATATATATATATATATGCGACCTCTTATCACCCAGCCTCCCTCTTCTCCTATCTTAAGTCCAGTCATCTCCTTAGGTCTCTCCACGTTAGCTGGAAACTTGTGCTTCTTTCTGCATTCCTCTCATCTTTCCTTGTAGTACCTGTCCAGACATCTATATCACTTTTTATTCTCCGGGTATCCAGTTATCATGTTATAGTACAAGTGCACATAAAAAGCCACTCATCAATTGACATTATTTTAGTTTATTTTGTTCAGATAATTTCATCAATAAATGTTTCTAGCACCATATTTCGCTTTTTCTTTATAGTTTTCTTTCTCCCATTCTTCCCATCCTTCCCATCCTAGTAATTGCCGTGCTAACTTATACAAACCAAAAATATGATCTAGTACAATATTTGGATTATTAATTCATATTTTGTTACATTAAATGGGGCATGGGTGTCACAATTTGTAAACAACAACTTGATCCAAACGAGTCATATAGTGCCAAATTTCGCTCAATACTAATACTAGTCCACAATAATGTAGCTAGAGACCAAAAAATTTCATGTTCGAATGAGTTTTGGTGCGCATATGCCAAGACTAATTTTCTTCTTCTTATAAAAAGAACTAGGTTGGCCCTCTTTCATTGCTTTGATTCTTCCTTCATAATTTTTTCGTAAATTCCTTTCTTGGGCAATTTTAATATTCCATAATCCTCCTTTAGAAAAGAAAAAAAAAAAAAAAATCTTTAACTCTGGTATTTATCTCTCTGGAGTTACAACACAAATGGGATAAAGAGATTATCCTTAAAATGTATGAAAAATATTATGATGGTGGTTCAATCATCATTAGATTTAGTGTTAGCTAAGTAACGTATATCGTGCTCAACCCATAGTTTATCCACGACATATTCGAATTATAATAGTTTGTTTTTCATGTTTTCAGATAATTTTGCAAATAGTGATATAAATACGATCTGTATCAACTTTATAAACTACAGAAGAAAATTTTCTACATCCCAACAAAAATTATGCCACTCTATTATTTGTTTCATTTCTGGGGTGATCTAATTGCATGCGCCTTTAATGGAGATTTGGAGAAAACTTTATGTAGAAAATTATAAACATCGAATGCTCTTGGTTGCTAGGGTTTGTTTTGAAAAGTACCTTTTATTTTTCTTTCCAATAACATCTTTGTCATCGAAATTTAACTACATCATGCTTGTTGAAACTAACGAAGTTATTATTTTTTATAAAAGGGAGTCTTAAATTATACCATCCAAGGTATCAATTTAGAAAGTTGTGTGCACTCCATTACTTTATGCAAAAATCTTCTTTAGGTTGGATATGATATGAAAATTTTTAAAATGTGACATTCAATGGGCTATTTATATATAGGCCGGTCCATGTCATTTTGACTTATAAAATTCAGCGCTATGGATTAAATATTTGAATATATATATTATAATATTATTTAAATTAAGTAGTTAGAATTCAAAATTTCCGAGATGAGTGATGCAACTAGAGTTAAGACTAATTTACAGACATAATGTTAGTTCAAGCGTATAACAAGGAGCATGGTGTTAGCCGATATTTGCTTGGATTTCCATCAATTATAAAATTATAGACGGTTATGATTTATATCGTATGAGACTAATTAATGCAAAGAGAGAGTTCTTAGTTTCGCCAGTGCCCTAGTAAATAAGGTCCTTGGGCCTGGCCTGCATATTCATCAATGGGCTTTTATCTTACTTCCAAAGCAAATATGCAATCGATCATCCATTTTCTCTTAGAATCACGACGTGCACCCATATACTTTTAGTCTAAAAGTTTATTACTAGACTAGAAAGGAGCTCGTCAATACAAATTTCATTTAGAATTCTCTATCATGTAGTAGTAGTAATTTAGCTGAGATATGTATGACGGTGTGTTTTGGCAACGACATGCAGCCGGTGTCGTGGGGGAAGGCGAACATGATGGAGGCGGAGCGGCGGCTGCTGGCGAACGCCCTCCTCGACTTCTCGAACGAGCGGTTCGTCCTCCTTTCCGAGGCCTGCGTCCCCTTGTGGAACTTCCCCACCATCTACTCCTACCTCGTCAACTCCACCGAGACCTTCGTCAAGGTCTTTGACGACCCGTCCCAGACCGGCCGCGGCCGCTACAGCCACCACATGAGCCCTCTCATCCAGCCCTGGCAGTGGCGCAAGAGCTCCCAGTGGTTCGAGGTCGACCGCAGGCTCGCCATCGACATCATCTCCGACAACCTCTACTTCCCCGTGTTCAAGAGGTACTGCAAGGGCGGCTGCTACGTCGACGAGCACTACCTGCCCACGCTCATAAACATCAAGTACGCGGCCAGGAACTCCAACAGGAGCGTGACGTGGGTGAACTGGAAGATCGCGGGGCCACATCCAGCTAAGTATATCAGGAACCAGGTGACTCCCAAACTAATACAGATGATGAGGGAAGGGGACCAGGGGAACTGCACCTACAACGGTCGGCCCACAAAGGTCTGCTACTTGTTTGCGAGGAAGTTTTTGCCCAACACGCTGATCAGGTTCCAGATCTTCGCGCCCAGGGTGATGGGCTTCGGCCATCGTCACGTACCGCGGCCCAATCGCGACAACGCGCAGCGGGGATAGAAAGATAATTAACGGGGGCGGATGGGATTTTGATATTATACTAATTGATTGATTAATTTGACGTGTACTTACTTACGGTTGTATATGTATACGTACTACCCAGCAATTCATTCAAATTTGTAGTCATGTTTATACTACATTTAAAAAAAAAAAAAAAAAAAAATGGGAGAATACGTTTAGCTGAGGCTAGGGCCCTTGATGAGGGCCCAAAAGCTTTTAGTTTTTGGACCAGCACGAGGGCTTTTCTAACTGGATAGCATGTGCCTGGGACAGTCTTACACTGGGGAGTTTCTAAAGGGGCACACCATTTTTTCTAGTGAGCCTACTTAAAATTTCGATTTTATTACAAGTTTGTCATCGATTTTTTTTGACTGAATTGCCTTTGTTTTTTACATCTTTCTCTTTCTCTTCTCAAACTACAATTCAGTGAACCCAAAAAAAAAAAAAAAACCCTACAACTATTCCATCAATTCTTTTTCCTTATTAAATAATCTCACAAATTAAATTCGAAAATTAAATTTATTAGATATTTGCTTACTTAAAAATCCTAGAAATATTACGAATTGATAAAAATTAAGAACAAAAAAAAAAAACTCATAGTCCGGACTGGTAGTCAGGACGGTTATGGAAGTCCGGACAGCAGTATTATGTCCGGACTGGCAGTCCGGAAAATAAATTTTGTCCGGATGTATACCACAGACAAGAGGTAAGTAGTATTTTTTTTATCTTATTATCCACAAAGTTGTTGTGGCATAGTCGTTAGTAGTTTTGCAATATCACATGGGTGACCCAAGTTTGATCCCTAGCTGCAGCAAGCAAATTTTTAATTTTTTTTGATATTTTAGTTTGCGATTTTTTTAACATTTTGGTTGTTGTGACAAAAGTATATCGCTATAAATTTTTCTTCTTATTAAACCGCCACTATGATGTCTAATCACTTTTTAAGCAAGCGAATTTTTAATTTGTTTGACATTTTGGTTTGCGATTTTTTTAACATTTTGGTTGTTGTGACAGAAGCATACCGCTATAAATTTTTCTTCTTATTAGACCGTCACTATGATGTCTAATCACTTTTTACTTTATTTTATTTTTCCCAAATAAATGATATTTTCTTCCAACTAAACGGAGTTTATTCAATTTAGTTTCCATTCCTATTCGATTCGGTTTTTTCGAAATTGATAAATATTTACATATGCTAACTACCATAAACAATAAGAAAAATAGAATTAAATACTTGCAACCAATTCCAGAAAACCAAAAAAAAAAAAAAAAAAACAATCACCAACAGATTCAGAACACATTAATATACCAGCTCAATCATATGGTAAAGAAAATCACGTAATTTATTATTAAATCGGAGTATGAGAAAGATACAATTAACCGACTGAGATCATAGAACTTATACACAAAGTTTATGCTTTCCGACTACATATTTCATCAATATACAAATAAATCCAAATAAATTCAAAAGATAAAAAATAAAAAAGGGGAAAAAAATTGGCTCTCTTTTCCATCCGCCGCCAGTACTTTAGTTGGGGCCGAAAATTCTTGGTGATCTCATACTAGGAGGAAATTCTTGCATGAATCCATGCCTGCATATAGTCAACAATTTGGTGTTTGGAGGGGAATTCAATTAGGATAAATATATTTGAGGAAAATGCATTTAATTCAATACATCAAAAAAGTTCAGATGAGGACAAGATAAATGAGTTTATTTCATAAATGTCATACAAGTATATATAGATAGAAAATTATAAATCAATTTTAACTAATTTGTTAAAAAACTTCTGAACAGTTAAAGAGTTTCCTTTATCCAATGAATCATAATAAACTTCTTTTTTTCTTTCAAGCTTAAACCCTATTTTAGCATAATTTTGTTTGCTATTAACAACTTTATCATCGTGAATGAGAAAATTAAGACTCAACAGCTGAAAAACCGAGATGCTTCTTTCTTCCTCCTTAATGAGGCAGTTGGTCATACGCGAGAAGATTCTGCCGGATCCATCTATGAAATACAAAGATATTTCATTCATAAATGTTATTTATCAGAATAGTAACTTTTCTATGTGTAAGTAAATAGTTACAAAGTAAAATTTGCTACAAATATCATATTTTCTCTATTTTTTTGCTGCAAGATAGTGTAATATTAAAGTTTAAAACACTGAAACCTTCTTTTGCTACTTAATCAACCAGTAGAACAATACCAACAAACTTCAAAATTAACTAATAAAATTTAATATTAGCGTCCATGATTAGAAAATTAATTAAATTTCGCATATTTTACAACTAGGATTACAATATTAATTTTTCTTATTAATTATAATCTAAATAATAAAAAAAATAACAAAAAATTGCTATCATCAAATTTGCTACCTCCTCCTCTCTTCCTCCTCTCCAACCTAACAAAATCTCCAAACCCTAATATTGAAGAGTTGTTTGATCCAAAAATAAAAAAAAAATTAAAATTTAAAAAAAAAATTACTAGATTAGGAAATCTCACCAAGTAACGGCGGGAAGGCGGTGGCGGCAGTGGGAGAACGGCGGCGGCGACGAGGTGAGCGGCGGCGGCAACGGCGACGTGAGATCGGCGGTGGCGGTGGCGGCGAGAGCTCAGCGGCCCCGGCTTTAGCAACGAGAGAGAGAGAGAGAGGGAGATTTGGAAGGAGAAGGAGGTAGAGAAGGAGAAAGAGAGGATTAGGGTAAGTGGGAGGGGAAGGAAGAAATTAGGGTTAGCGTTTTTTGGGTTTGGACGGTTAGGGAGAAAAATGGGAGAGAAGAGGGAGAAGATGATAAATATGGGAGAGAGTAATTTGGGAATATTTAGTGTGTTCACTAGAAAAATCCTCTCTTTTATAAATACTATGTGGGCTCACTAGGAAAAAGATGGGTTCGGGCCGAGTATATTTTGGTCTTTTACAAAAATAGAGAATAGGCAAGAGTTTTAAAAAAAAACCAAAATAACACAAAACAATAATACTAAAAAAAATGGAAAAAGAAAATTGAAAGAAGCAAGAGGTTCAAAGGAAAAGAACCTGCTAAGCGAATATCTTTTACTTCTTTTTTTTTTTTTTTTTTTTTTTTGGCAGAAATGCTGAGGCCTACGCCATTCTTTTAGATCTCCAATTAGTTTCTAAGGGGGCCTTTTGTTTTTGTTTTTGTTTTTGTATTTTTTTAAAGGAAGCTCTCAAGATGGGTATTGTAACTTTAAAGAAAAAAGTTAAAGGGAGGAGGATTAAAAAGGAAAAAGAAATTAAGAATTTTCTTTTTCTCTTTTCTAAGCAATAATTTCAATCATTCCTCTTTTTTTTTTTTTTTTTTTTTTTTAAATGCATACCCACTAAATTTAGGGATGAAAATGGACAGATCAAAAGTCAATTCTTAGCCCCAGTTAATTAAATTTTTGAATTAAAAATATAAAAAACTTTCTTTCTAATTCAAAATTTTCAGCTTGGCATTTGGTCTTTGTCCGCTAAATCTCTGTATTAATATACATTACCCCAGAATTCTTATAAACTTGAACAACATTCTTTCATTGTTTCTATATGCTACTTTCTAGACAAGTCCTCATTGAAAAAATTGAAAAATTATTTTATTTTTTTGGGTTAATTACACTCAGACCCTCTGTAGTATGGGATATGTAACACTTAGACCCCCTGAAGTTTAAAACTCTCACTTAGACCCCCTGGACCAGGGGGTCTGAATGTAATTAAAACATGATGATTTAGATATTTCAGGGGGTCTAAGTGAGAGTTTTAAACTTAAGGGGGTCTAAGTGTTACATGTCCCATATTACAAGGGGTCTGAGTGTAATTAACTCTATTTTTTTACAAAACTTTCATGTTGCACTATTTTTTTCATGAGAACTAAATCGAATCCTATTCACAACTCTTTCCTCTCATGAGACTCAAACCTCGACGACTATGCCCTAATTTTATTGACCACTCATTCCTTGTTCTTGTGCAGTGACAATATTGGATGTTGTTCATCTCGAGCAATAAGATTCTCTTGTTAGCCTCTCTACTCCTCGTCGATTCCGCCGCAAGTCCCTTCGAACTGTTGCTTACAACATTCGAATATGAAGAGCCTGATGTTGTAGAGGTGGGATAGGGGAGTTTCTAAAGGAGCACACATTTTTCCTAATGAGCCCACTTTTCCTAGTAAGCATAACCTCTTTTTTCAAAAGAGGGGGATTTTCTTAGGCAGCATATTAATAGTTTCAACCCTGGATATATTCTAATTCATAATCTCTTCATCTCATGTTATTTTGTATTATATAATATTTTTCTCCTTCAGGTCACACTGTATTTTCTGTTACCGGACCTGCATTATGTTTAGAGAATATTATCAAATATTATCTTTTATGGTGGATCTTTACAACGTTATGCATGCCTTGATTTCTCAATTGGCATGGGGTGGTGATGTTACCCTAGGTTTTTAATTTTGTATTGGCTATTAATCTTTTTTTAAGAATCAATTGTTTAAAGAATGTGATTAATATATATTTCTTAGGGGATAATTATTAGACTATCTCTTTAATGATTTATTTTTACTTTATTAAAATGGGTTATTCTTATATTTAGATATATTATAGGTTGATTTACCATAGTTTATATTTAGAGTTTGTTAATCAATATTTGATATTAATTAATCATGCTTAGGTTAAAATAACTATAATATCTAATTTAAATAGTGAGAATAGTCATAATCACAATTAATTTTGAAGATAATAAGAATTGTAGGTCATATGTGATAATTTATAAATAATATTTTTTCCAACCAAGAAAAGGAAGTAGGTGTTATTCTTTTAGCCCTTACCAATGCTTTTTATTATTATTATTTCTTTAAATCATCTCTATATTTCTACACTTTTTGTCTTCAAACTTATTAATCATTTACTTGATACTAGGATTTCTTTTTTTATGTCAAATCACATATTTATTGTCCCTATGGAATTTGAGCTCGAACTTTATTGAGAATATTACTTGAGCAATCTCCGATACTTGGCATTGCCAGAAAAAATCACTTCAATTTTTTGGTATTGTTGACAAGGATAAAACTAATGTGCTTGACACTTTAGTATCATTAATGGTTTCTAACTAAATGGTTGATTCCAAATAATCTTTTGCATGCACAATTGGTAAAAAGATTCAATAGGGAGACTCAGCTATGCAAATTTGGAGCTAATTGTTGCTTCCATAGATCCACTTCAAACAAGAAAAATGTCCAACAAAAACTAGCAAGTTAACAACAATGGAGTGTGAGGCAATACGTAACTGGCAACAAATGACAATAACACCAACACAGATAATATGAGTACTTATGGTGGCAATAGGAGATGTCCGTGAGAGTAATTTACATCCTGAAGGACGTCTCATCTATCTTTTATCATCTTCTCGCTAAATATCGGGCAATTTGAAATCAAATCTGAGATACTGCAGCTCTTACCTAAGTTTTTTGGGTAACTTCGCCTTTTTGAATTTAATCCTATTTCTTGCAATTTCCACTACAAGAAAATGGATCTATAGTGACGATTTCTCAGTGACAAGTGCTAAAACTGTCACTGAAAATGAGTATTTGGGACAAAATTAAAACTTGTCACAAATATTGTGTTTTCAGTAACGGAGAAAAATAATTGTCACAAAAACATAATTTTTAGTGATAAGAACTGAATATTATAAATTTTCTAGTGACGACGACAAAAACTTGTCATTAAAACATATTTTTCAATGACGCTAACTAAAACTTGTTGCTAAAACATAAATATTTCAGTGACAACTAAGAAAAATTATCACTAAACATAATTTTTAGTAATGAGGGCTACAAATCATCACTAAAATACAAAATTTTCCTGTGACAAAAAAAATTATCACTAAAACTGAGTATTTAGTAATGGAAACTATATATCGTTACTAAAACATAAATTTTTCCTGACAACTAAAAAATATATCACTAAAACTGAATAATTAGTAACGAATATTAAATATCGTCACTAAAATATAATTTTTTTTCTATGACAATTGAAATAATTGTTACTAAAACTAAGTGTTTCTTAATGAAAACTAAATATCATCACTAAAACATAAATTATTTTTATGACAATTAAAAAACATGTCACTAAAAGTGAGAGTTCAACTAAATATTGTCATTAAAACTTAAAATATTTTAGTAGAAATTAATAAACTTGCACTAAAATTAAGTTTTCAGTGACGAAAATTAAATATTGTAATTAAAACACGAATTTTTCATTTACAACGAAAAAGAGTTGCCACTAAAATATGGAAATCAATGCAATGTTCTTAAGTAAAATATACGGATGAAGGATGTGATATATTTAAGAGCTTCCAGCTGAAAATTTCCAAACCTAAAAAACTGAAGACATTTTGACCGAGACTCCACCAAATGCTTCCACAACATCCATAGGTGGAATCTATCGATTTGGTGAGGTAGATGATATCAACACGAAGCTTGCTAGCCTTACAAAGTAAGTAGAGGACCTAAAATTACAGAAAGTTCAATCAGCCAAGGTTGTTGAACAAGTGGCAGAGATTTGCGACATATGTGAGCTTCAAGGACATGTAAGTGCGTTTTCCCAACAAGCAAAGTTCAGCATCAACTGGTTGGAAGAACCATGCTAGATTCAAGTGGAAGGAAGCTGCACCTTAAGGGTTCACTGAAGTTCAGCATCAACGGTTCTAAATAGCGTCAGTTGCATCTCCAATGAACACTTACGTGTACCAACTGCCACACAAGCGAAATCGGGGCTGCATTTGTACCAACCGCCGCATAAGAGGAAGTAAAGAAGTAAGTTAAAAGTAGTTTCCAAAATGGAAGTTTAGAAAGAACTATTTCAATAGGATTTTAGTATTTGTATGTTAAATCTTGAAAATAGAAAGCAGACTAAGAAATAGAAATAGTATTATCATATTGCTTAATGAAATATTATAATAGTGATATTCTATTTGTTTGTTTTGGAAAGTAATTATGAGAGTTGAATAAAATATATTATTTTACTTTGTTTATTGAGCTCTAAGAGCTCTTCCAACAAAAAAAAAGAGAAAAAGTGAAAAGTAAAAGTAAGAATGATACATAGAGTCCATATCATTCTAATAGAAATAACTTCTATTTTTTTTATAGCCAAACAAACATATGAAGTAGTGAAAGTAGGTTTACTTTCACTACTTCTATTTTACTTCCATGCAAACAAACACACCGTAAGTCAAATGTGGTGCGCATTTAGAATTTCCCGTTTATATTTACATCATGATTTGCAAGAGACTTTATTATCACAATTTGATCTCCATGAGGATATTTGCGTTTGGATATGTGAAATACGTTGAGATACGTACGTATAAACACAATCAGATCTATCTACCCAATAATATCCTGTGGCTAAATCAAAATCAATCATGTGAAATCTTATCCTCATAATTAATCCTTGTGTGTTGGTTTTGGAAACCAGATCCAATTAATTCTTAAGCACTCGCTTCATCTCTAAGCATGCAATTAAACCTCCTTAATACATGCAGACTCACTCAAGCAACCAGTTAGTTAACCAAAACCCCATCCCACCTCATAAAAAAAAAAAAAACTATGACCATCGAACTGTTCTCTAGAAAAGATGGGGCCCACAAAAATGATTTAAATAAAAAAAGAATTTAAGAATAGGAAAAAAGAAATTCATCGTGGATCCAGTTAAAGGGCTTGGTTACGAATTAGTTTTACGATTTTCCGTCAGTCGATCAGTAGAATATCAGAGCACTCCGATTAGATTCGAAGATGGAAAGTTCCGATCATCACTGAAAAAATTTTCTAACCAAACTCCAATCGGTTTCGATCGGAGTTCGTTTTTAGATGGATCGCTCAATCGAATCGGATCTGAACATAAAAACTTCTATCGGGATCCAAAAGCTGGGAAGTTTCTAAAGGAGCACACTATTTTTCTTAGTGAGTCAATCTATCAGTGTATTTTTGGTTCGGACTTTACTTTCCGAGTGGGCTCACTAGGAAAAATGGTGTGCTCCTTTGGAAACTCCTCAAAAGCTGCCGGAGTCCGCCGTCTTATTCACTCCCAATGCAGAGGAGTCCACGTTAGTGTTTACTGATTGGCGGGCGCAATAGTAAAGGTCAGTCCCATCCCATTATTGTTATTTTAGCGCCAGCGGTCCAAATGGTTCTTTATTTGAATTATTTTTGCTTATAGTTTTTCCCTTTACTAGAAAAGAATTTACTTTTACAGTTTCTTGCCTTCATTAATGTAAATCTTTTGTATAGGGCCGAGGCAGCGACCACTATGGGTGGTGATAGCACTTGCATTCCCAAGAAAAGAGGCTGCTGCTGCTGCTGCTGCTGCTGCAAGCAAAGCCTGCGTAGCTCTCACTGCAAGCTCAAATCTTTGCCCAAATCATGATTTAAAAAAGGCTGCCAAATCTCTTTCACCACTGCTCAGTTCCGCCGCCCAAAATTAAAAAAAAAGTCCTACCTTTTTTTTTTTGTTTTCCCTTTTTTCTCCCCTTTTATATTACATATTTCTCGCTTTTATCTTTTTTTTTTTTAGGATTTTAGGATATACATTCCTAACAAATTTCAAATTCAAATATTAGCCCCAAACAGGTAGCTTTTTGGATATTAGTCTCTAATTTTTTGCAATCTCTATGTCTATTTATCAGAGATTGAAATTGAAATCTTATAATTGTCTGAAACAAAACCAAATCAAAATTAACGCTCTTTGCAGCTCATTAAAAATCTCCTTCATCTATTTGACATACTTTTATTTAGAGATAGTTGCAATATTTTTGTTGGTTATAATTTTGCATTTACCGTATGACAGTATATGTAAATTGGAGGTTACTAATTCTGTGGTTGCAGAATGAAGCATACAAAATTATTTTAGATTAACACAAAATGACAGATTTGTAGTTAACAGAATTGTTACTGTTATCTTGCAGAAAATTAATTCTGTAATTTAGGTTTATGTCTATATATTTCCAGTTTCGAAGTAGAAGAAAACTGGTTAAAGAAAAACCATCAAACTGTTCTTCTTTATCTAGTATACTATCCTAATCAGAAAATTATGAAACTGGATTAAGAAAAACCTGGTTGAAGGAAGACTGGAAGAAGACTTTACTGACAGGAAGTAGAGGAAGCAGATTGGATGAAGATCGAGGCTAGTGTTGGACACTATCTCCTTAAAATCGATTCGTCCTCCACTGTTCGCTTCTGGATTTCTTGGACGTCGATCTCCCAGGATACAACGATCGATCTGCAGAGGGAAGGAAGCTGCAATCCCTCTGCTCTGGCGAATCTGATAAAGGTTCTCTCTGGTATATGTTATGCAGGACTGGACTTATGGAAAATGATGAACAGATTTCTTCTGTAGACAGAAATTCTGGAACTTCTGTCTGCAGAAGAACAAAGAGAAGAGAAAAGAAAAAAAACTTGTCGTATTTTCACTGACCCAGACCCTACCCTATTTATAGGTTTTCAACAGTCGCAACGGTTGAGATTTCAACAGTCGCAACAGTTGGCCGTTTCAACAGTTGTGACCGTTTAACGGCAACCGTTGACGGCGGCCGGTGACTGTTGGACCGCCGACCGTTGGACTTCAACGACTCTTGACTGACGGGGCGGTGCAGGTCAAATTCATTCAGTTCTGAACCCAATAGAGGCAACCCGAATCCAATAGCACCAAAAATCAAAGGCTCCTTAGCTCTTCGCGACGTTGCGTACGTGCGAAGTGCAAAGTGCGCCTCTAAAGCGCCCAATGCGCCCTAAACGCCCATTCGCCCTCGCACACGCATTTAATTCGCCCTCGCACACGCATTTAATCGCCCTCGTCCTCGCGACGTTGCGTACGCACACGCATTTAATTGCCCTCTAATGCGTCCTTTGAATCGGTAATCCAGTTAGCATCAGTGTATCCTTCAATCACTGCTGGATATCTAGTATAGTGCAATCCATAGTTAGTAGTGTACCTCAAATATTTGAGTACTCTAACTATTGCTTTCCAGTGGTTCTCCCCTGGATTACTTGTAAACCTACTCAGTTTGCTTACTGAGTATGCAATATCAGGTCTTGTGCAGTTCATTAAATACATAAGACTGCCAATGATCTGAGAATATTCTAACTGTGATATACTAGCACCTATATTCTTTGTAAGATGTAGACTCATATCTACAGGTGTCTTAGCTATATCAGTATTTTCCTTGTCAAATTTTTCGAGTATCTTCTCGATATAATGTGACTGGGATAAGGTATATCCATCAGATGTCTTGGAAATTTTAACTCCAAGAATAATATCTGCAATACCTAAGTCTTTCATATCAAATTTTTGTGTTAACATGATTTTTACTTCCTTAATTAGAGCCACCGTGCTACCGGTGATAATCATGTCATCCACATATAAACATACAATAACATAGTTGTGCATATCCCCTTTTACATATACACATTTATCGCATTCATTATAGCGAAATCCGTTTGACAACATAACTTGGTCAAACTTCTCATGCCATTGTTTAGGTGCTTGTTTAAGTCCGTAAAGAGATTTAACAAGTCTACACACCTTTTTTTCTTTCCCTGGAACTACAAACCCTTCAGGTTGTTCCATGTAGATTTCTTCATCTAATTCACCATTTAAAAATGCTGTTTTTACATCCATTTGATGAAGCTCAAGATTATATAATGCAGCAAAAGTAATTATTAATCTTATGGATGTAATTCTTATTACAGGTGAATATGTATCAAAATAGTCAATACCTTCCTTTTGTCTATAGCCTTTTATTACAAGTCTAGCTTTGTATTTATCTATAGACCCATCAGGTTTTATCTTTCTTTTAAAGATCCATTTATATCCTAATGGTTTACTTCCTGGAGGAAGATCCACAAGTTCCCAGGTGTGATTTTGAATAATTGATTCAATTTCACTATTTACAGCTTCTTTCCAAAAAGGAGCTTCAGGAGTAGACATAGCCTCTTTATAAGTTTGAGGTTCTTTATCTAATATATATGTTAGAAAATCCGGACCAAATGATTTATTAATCCTGGCCCTTTTGCTCCGTCTACATTCATACTCATTGGTTTTATTTCCAGAATCAGACTCTGTTTCTCTTATTATATCATCACAAGTCCTTTTAGAGGAACTTGATTCATGTTCTTTACTAGGAAATACATTCTCAAAGAATACAGCATTCCTAGATTCAATAATAGAATACTTATGTATCTCTGGATGATCAGAGTTAAAGACAAAGAAACGATAAGCACTGCTATTATGCGCATATCCAATGAATATACAATCAATAGTTTTAGGTCCAATTTTAGTCCTTTTCGGAGTAGGAATTGCAACCTTAGCTAGACACCCCCACACTCTTAAGAATTTATAACTAGGTGCTCGACCTGTCCATAATTCATAAGGTGTTTTCTCAAGTTTCTTTTGGGGTATCTTGTTGAGAATATAATTGGCAGAAAGCAGAGCTTCCCCCCACATGTTCTGGGGTAAACCAGAACTTATTAACATGGCATTCATCATTTCTTTTAAAGTTCTGTTCTTACGCTCAACAATTCCATTTTGCTGTGGAGTGTAAGGAGCAGTTGTTTGATGTATAATACCATATTCTGCACAAATTTGTGCAAATGGTGACTCATATTCACTACCTCTATCACTTCTTAGCATTTTTATCTTTTTGCTAAGTTGATTCTCAACTTCATTTTTGTATTGTATAAACATTTCAATTGCCTCATCTTTCGTTCTAAGTAGATATACATAACAATATCTAGTACAATCATCTATAAACGTAATAAAGTACTTCTTTCCACCTCTAGTTTGAATAGATTTTAAATCACATACATCTGTATGAATTAATTCTAAAGGTTCAGTACTACGTTCTATAGAGTGAAATGGAAGCTTAGTCATTTTTGATTCAACACATATTTCACATTTATTTTCAAAGTTTATATTGAAATTAGGCAACATATTCAAATTTATTAATCTTTGTAAAGTATAATAATTAACATGTCCTAATCTACCATGCCAAATAAAAGGTGACTCAGTCATATAAACAGAAGAATCAATTTTATTGATAACCTTAGGGGCAATGGTCATTACATTTATTTTGAACAGACCATTGGTCATATACCCCTTACCTACATATACACCATTCTTTGTGAGTATAAACTTATCAGACTCAAACACAAGCCTAAAGCCTTTCTTACTCAAGACTGAACCAGAGACCAGATTCTTGCGGACATCTGGTACATGAAGTACATCAGTAAGAGTAAGTTCTTTCCCCGAAGTCATCTTCAGTACAATATTGCCTCGTCCTTCAACCTTGGAGGTTGCAGAGTTACCCATGTAGAGTAGTTCTCCTTCCACAGATTCATATGTGGAGAACATCCACTTGTTGGCGCAGATGTGGCGAGTGGCCCCAGTGTCCACCCACCATTCCTTAGAGTTATCACCAACTAGGTTAACCTCTGAGACAACAGATGTACAATCTACATTTGCACAAAGATTTTCTTCTTCGGCCAAATGTGCATTAGGATGCTTCTTCTTCTTCTTCGAAGAATCTGGTGCCTTTCGCACACGGCAGTCCTTTGCACGATGTCCAGGCTTGTCACAGTTGTAGCACTTGCCATTGAATCTCTTCGAGTTACCACTCTTAGAGTCTTCACCATTGTGCTTTCTCTTCCTGTCATTAGACTTATTGGAATTTTCCATAACATTAGCTTTAGAAACATTGTATGGATTTCCAATTTTCTTTTCAGAAAGGCGGTTATCTTCTTCAATCCTCAATCGTACAATTTGATCTTCAAGTGTCATTTCTTTTCGTTTATGCTTTAGGTAATATCTAAATTCTTTCCAAGATGGTGGCAATTTTTCAATTATTGCAGCCACTTGAAAAGATTCACTGATAGTCATACCTTCAGCATGAATTTCATGAATGATCACTTGAAGATCCTGTACTTGGTTGATTACATTTTTAGAATCAACCATTTTATAATCCAGAAACTTACCGACTACATATTTCTTAGAGCCGGCATCTTCTGTATTATATTTCTTGTCTAAGGACTCCCAGAGTTCCTTAGCAGTAGCAACTGAACTATATACATTATACAGTATATTGTCCAAACCATTGAGGATATAGTTCTTACTCAAGAAGTCCGCATGTTTCCATGCTTCAATCGCCTTCACTGATTGTTGATCATCTTCAACAAGAGTAGGCACAGTCTCCTTCAAGTACTTGGCCAGATTCATTGTAGTGAGATAGAACAACATTTTCTGTTGCCATCTCTTAAAATCTGAGCCACTGAACTTCTCTGGTTTCTCGTACTGGCTTGAAGGCACAGTTGGAGTAACCATGACAGGAGTTATCACAGTGGACATATCAGATGTAGTAGCCATCTACAAATATTAAAATTTATTTATCTTAATGTCTTGTAATAAATTTCAACTTTCTAATAAAACAACACTCCAAATCACAAAACAGAAATTAACTAGTCTTCTCTAAAAGCAATTAAAATTACTAGTGATTGATTACTAGTATGACAGTATTTTAATCTAAAACAAAATATCAGTTTAAAGATTAAATACTATTATAACAGAGTTCTAATTGATAACAGTACTCTTAATTGATAGTATTGTGACAGAATTCCAAAACTCAGTTTTAAGAATGTTGGTTCTAAACAAAATTGTTTAAACTGTATTCTTAAAAAGTTAATCTAAAACATGCACGAAATTTGATTTTAAGAATGTAGGTTCAAACTAAAAATGTTTAAACTGTATTCTTAAAAAGTTAATCTAAAACATGCAAGAATCGATTTTAAGATTGTTGGTTATAATTTTGCATTTACCGTATGACAGTATATGTAAATTGGAGGTTACTAATTCTGTGGTTGCAGAATGAAGCATACAAAATTATTTTAGATTAACACAAAATGACAGATTTGTAGTTAACAGAATTGTTACTGTTATCTTGCAGAAAATTAATTCTGTAATTTAGGTTTATGTCTATATATTTCCAGTTTCGAAGTAGAAGAAAACTGGTTAAAGAAAAACCATCAAACTGTTCTTCTTTATCTAGTATACTATCCTAATCAGAAAATTATGAAACTGGATTAAGAAAAACCTGGTTGCAGGAAGACTGAAAGAAGACTTTACTGACAGGAAGTAGAGGAAGCAGATTAGATGAAGATCGAGGCTAATGTTGGACACTATCTCCTTAAAATCGATTCGTCCTCCACTGTTCGCTTCTGGATTTCTTGGACGTCGATCTCCCAGGATACAACGATCGATCTGCAGAGGGAAGGAAGCTGCAATCCCTCTGCTCTGGCGAATCTGATAAAGGTTCTCTCTGGTATATGTTATGCAGGACTGGACTTATGGAAAATGATGAACAGATTTCTTCTGTAGACAGAAATTCTGGAACTTCTGTCTGCAGAAGAACAAAGAGAAGAGAAAAGAAAAAAAACTTGTCGTATTTTCACTGACCCAGACCCTACCCTATTTATAGGTTTTCAACAGTCGCAACGGTTGAGATTTCAACAGTCGCAACAGTTGGCCGTTTCAACAGTTGTGACCGTTTAATGGCAACCGTTGACGGCGACCGGTGACTGTTGGACCGCCGACCGTTGGACTTCAACGACTCTTGACTGACGGGGCGGGTGCAGGTCAAATTCATTCAGTTCTGAACCCAATAGAGGCAACCCGAATCCAATAGCACCAAAAATCAAAGGCTCCTAAGCTCCTCGCGACGTTGCGTACGTGCGAAGTGCGCCTCTAAAGCGCCCAATGCGCCCATTCGCCCTCGCACACGCGCGTGCGCGTGCGGGCGGTGCGTAGCACCACCCGTGGTGCTCATGGTTTTCCTCTTCTTACATAAGCAAAGTAAATGAGCAAGCTATCATATTTAAACCCACATCCTTACATTCCCCTATCCCATGTGGGACTATCTTTTCATCTTCCCTTTTTGTTCCTTTGCTATGTACTCAACTTTTGAAGCCTATTTCAATTCACTTAATTAATTTAATTTGAACTAGTGAATTGGCTCAATTTAAGGTTCAAATTAGTGAATGAATTCAACAATTTTCGCCATTACCTGAATTGTTTTTGACTGCTTTAACCAAAAATGGATCTCATGTCAATCATTCCAAAAATATTTTCATCATCTTTATATTTCTACAATTAGGATAGTCGAAAAAAAAGAAGAGGACAGAATATAAGAGAGTGGGAGACCGAATGATAATTAGTAACTAAATTTGGTTAGTTAAGTTGGAGATAATTAATAATTTACTATTATGGTAATTATTAATCTTGTTTAGTTGATATTTTAGATGAATGTGTATTTGTAAGAGATTAATATCTAAATATGAATTTTATTAGGAAAATATATCCTAAAAATCCTTTTTCATTTGGGATAGAGCCGTACCATAATCTTATTTGAGCTACAGGCTTGATTAGTTCATAAATTTGAAAATTGATTTTTTTTTTTTACCATGAATAGTGATAATAACACTTTTCTTACCTTCTTATCTTTGTTTTATAGAAAACAGTTAACGATTTGACTATATTAGAGCTTTCCATTACTTTTTATAACTTGTTTCATGAAATTGGATTCATAGAATAGGATCCATATCGGAAGAAAATATTGTTAATCAAAAGATATTGGACAAAACTTACCTTCTGAATAAAATAAGTTTATCTATCTCAGTGAATTTATTAAGAAGAAACTACAAGAACTTATTGACTTCGTTTCGATCCCATTTTTATACATTGTTCAATGTATATTTCAACGATAACAGAATTCAACAAATACAATATATAAATTGTGCCATTATATAAAGTAATCAATAAAAGTATTGAGTAAAAAATTAGTTATTCTTCTATGAAAAAATAAAAAAAATTACAATCAACAATGGCGTCTCTATCCTGCAGTAGCGTAAGAAGATGATCAATGACACTATTAGATATGTGATCTTCCAGGAGTAGCTCAAGGTGATGATGAGCGAATTGGCAGAAGGAGCACTTAAGAGGGATCAACTCGGATCACATGGATGATGTGCTCAAGTATTTATTATTGGCTCCATAATAGCAAACACTATGTTGTGTGGGAGAAAATCTACGAGGATTTCGAGCTTAGATAGATGGTTGAGGTTGACAATGGCATGTGATTTTTTGTCCAATCGACTGGTCGAGGAGTCAAATTTTATATTTTTTTAGCATTATGGATGTAGTGATTGATGTATTTTGGGCAAATTACATTGCCTAGATTAGATTTGGTAAGTTCAATTTTAATCAGAGGTCAATGTTGGTTGGTTACATTGAGAACCCTTCCACTGTACTAAAACTCCAAACTTATAGTGAGGGTTGAGTGAAATTATTTTGTATTTTAACATGCCCTCACGTCAATGTTGAAGGACCGACCGTTCCACTATACCAAAACTCCGAAATTATAGTGAGGGTTGATTGAAATTATTTTGTATTTTAATACGCCCTCGCAGATTGAAAGTTCATTTTGGGCCAAACAATTAAATGGTTCAAGGGTTGCTCTGATAACATGTTGAAGGTCCCTTCCCGCAGGTTGAAGGCCTATTTCTGAGTAGAAATCTGGATTGCTCTAATAATGTATTAAAAGTAAATGGGCCTTAAACCTGGATTGCTCTGATAACATTTTGAATGTCCCTTCCCGCAGGTTTCTTTCCCTCCTTACAGGGTCAGCTCGATATCGAGGCAATCATGCATGCGTTGGGAATCCCTTGCACTCACCAACCATATGAGGTGGCAATCATGCATGCGTTGGGAATCCCTTACACTCACCAACCATATGAAGTGGCTCCAGAGCACGAGAACTCTAGCCGTGAATGACTTTCAGCCCTCCTTCCATGGCATGGAGATCTTCACTAGTCATTTTTTTTTAACTGCAACCGACAGAGTTCATGATTCAATTCAGTCTAGATCCGCTTTCGGGATTTCGTCGTGGGCTAGTAATCTTCCTCACCGATCGTCAGTTCTCTTCCCATAAGTTGAAGGCCTTTTTTTTTTTTTTTTTTTTTTTTTTTTTTTGTGCAGAAACCTGGCCTTTACGCAGCGGTATAATTTTTTTTTAAAACCCGCAATTAAATGCTCATCCTGCAGCAATTAAACCTGAATTGCTTTCATACCATATTGAATGTTCCTTCCACTGCACTAAAATTTCGAAGTTATAGTGAGAATTGAATGAAATTATTTTATATTTTAACAGTCAATTTAAACTAATTGTGGATGTAACTATTGCACCAAGACATCGGTTGGGATGGACGAAGGATCAAGGTATAATGCGGACTCATTCCGAGTGAGGCTCTCCTTGAGTGCACAAGTTGTTGCACTCGGTGTGATTCTATTTTGCCCTCGAAATAATGGTTGAGATGTTACCTTCATTAAATATTCAATTAGTCAATTGGTTTCGAGTTGACTCAAACCAAGTAATAGATTTCATGAAAGTGCCTCACATCCATTAAGTAAGAATCCGATGGCTATAATATGAAGCTCAGTGTGACTTTTCAGTTGTATTTGGCTTCTAATTTAATTCAAAGTCTTTTTTAATTAAAAAAAAAAACTTAATATGGTTATGACCAAGATTTAAAATAGCGATAACAGTAACGAAACGTTTTGCCTGTGTTAAATTATGTCACATATAGTGTAACGTATAACGTAATTCTAGTAATCATCTAAACAAGAAAACAAATTTATATTGTGCAATGTCCAATGTATTTTATTTGTAATTATTGATTTCAATTCAGTTAAAAATTAATAGAATCAATAAGTAAAATATTTCAGCAACCGAAAGTGAATTACAAAAAGTGAACAAGAAAACATTTTCGCAAATTAGTAAGTTAGAAGCAATCAAACAAGCCAATAACTAATCAAGTAAGAAAATTTAAGCAACTCGCTAATAATCAAAATAATAATCAACAATAATTGTAAATAACATGACATAACGTAACGTAATTTAAAGTAATATAATATAAAATATCATAAAAAATATATTATTACGGTGCTCTGAGTTATTTACAGTTGTTAGCTTCGTGGAAGTTCTATTAGCTAGGTTGCATAATGCAACATAACGGATTGCATAATATGTTATTTTCAACATTGGTTATGACCATAAAATTTTGGGTTATATAAAATATGTCATCATTTTTTATATTCTTTTAATACGAAAGAGTGTGATTGAGAAATTTGCAATCTCTTTTGCTATACTTTACATTTATCGATCTTCTTGATAAGTGAAACTATGTATATCTTGTATTTTATGTTGATTTGCCTGTCTTTTGATTCGATATCCACCCTTTTTTCGTAACATACACAAAAAAAATACCTGACATTGGAGCCAATTCGTAGCCAAAGACAACATAGTTATACGTTGCATACTACGACCTAGGAATTTATTGTGTGAGTCAAATTGGCACTAGTTGTCGAGGAGTAGTGTAATATAAAAACTAAAAATTAAAAAATAAAGGGAAAAAAAACAGGAGTTTATGTGAATAATTTTTTTCTTCAAAGTTTTCAAGTTAGCCTTCTAGCTAGCCACAAACAAATCAATGCACCCGTAATTTTAGTTATTTAACAGCCATTAGAGGAGTTAAAATATAACTACTACTAATTCTTGTTTCGAGACAAGGCCTTAAGTTGCAATTAGGGAAAAGATTGGACTTTATTTGAGAATTTTCTTTGATTTTCTATGATTTCTATTATTTGTTAAAATATGAGAATTTTCTAAGATTTCTAATATTTGTTTAATGAATTTATAGAGGTGTTTAATGGGCCGTGCGTGCCCAACAGGGAAAAGATTGGACTTTATTTGAGAATTTTCTTTGATTTTCTATGATTTCTATTATTTGTTAAAATATGAGAATTTTCTATGATTTCTAATATTTGTTTAATGAATTTATAGAGGTGTTTAATGGGTCGGGCGGCCCGTTGGGCACGCCTGGCACGCATTAATAATTTTTTTTTTTTAAATATAGCCGTTGGGGGGAAATTGGGAGGGGGGTTTTGCAATTTTTTTTTGCAAATAGCCCCCAACGGCTATTTTTATAGCCGTTGGGGGTTTCTTGCAATTTTAAATTGCAGATTTTTCTCCCAATGGTCAAAATAGTCGTTTGGGGGGGGTTTGTAATTTTTTTCTTGCAAATTAAAATCTTTCTTTCTCTATAAATACCTCATTATCTCCTCTATTACCATTCATCATTCTTATACACCAAATTCATTCTCAAAAAATTTCTAAAATTTTTAATTCTCAAGAAGTCTCAAGCAAAGCAAGTAGCAAATTTCAATCAAGTGATCAAGAAGTCTCAAGTAAGCAAGTCTCCCAAACAAGATCCAAGCAAGTTTTCTAATTGAAGCTAGGTTTTCTTCGCTATTTCGGTTTCCAGCTTCATCTCTCTAGCTAGATATTTCACTCTCTCTCTCAAATAGTTCACCGGTTAACAGGTATTTATAATTTAAAGTTTTTCTGAGAATTTTAATTTGTTTTTTTGGGATTTTATTAAAATGGATCCACACTCGTCTGGCGCTTATTGCTCTCAAGCCACGGGTTTTTTTACTCCCTTTTTAACTGATGAAGAATATCAAAATCTATATCAACCCTTAGAACAATCTTCCCAAGTACCATTTTCTGTATCTGAAGAAAAACCAACTAGTACAACCATACCCGAAACACAAACTACCACATCTACTAGGGCTGTTAGATCGGACATATGGAAATATTTTGAAAAAATAATAGAAAACAATGTTAGGAAAGTTAAGTACAAACACTGTCATAAAATTTATTCGTTTCCTTTAGGTAGCGGAACGGATCATCTTAAAAGACACCTAGAAAAAACTCACCTACCAAATGTACCACATCAAATACAAATAAGCACATTTGGTGGATCATTAGGTATACGTAAATATGATCCAATTAAAATAAGAGAATATTTAGCAAGATTTATAATACATGATGAACAATCATTTACTTTTTCGAAAAATCGCAAATTTGAAAGATTTTGTAAAGCAGCATTTACTGACGAATATAAAAAAGTCCCACGTTCAACATCTACATTCGACATGTTCAAACTATATAAAGAGTAGAGGGACACTTTAATAGCTATTTTTACTTCTTTAATTTTTAGAGTTGCTATAACTACAGATTGTTGGGAAGCTAAAACTATGACTAATTATTTATGCGTAACGGCACACTATATAGTCAAGAATGGTGCATACAGAAAAGAATAGTAGGGTTTAGGGTATTTGAATTTCCTCACAATGCACATAATTTATCACAATCCATTCTAAGTGTTTTTTCAGCTTTTGGAATAGAAAAAAAATATTTACCATTTCTTTGGATAATGCTTCTGAAAATACGGCCGCAATTAGAATTCTTAAAAATTATACAAAACCAATTCTAGATGGAAAATTATTTCACGTTAGGTGTATTTGCCACATACTAAACTTATGCGTTCAAGATGGATTAAAAATAGTAAATAATTCACTAATGAAATTTAGGTATACATTACTTTTTATCAAAGATAGTGGGCCAATGTAGATACCAGAAAATTTAGGGAAAAAAAAAATTGCTCAGCGGGCACACCAACGGGTTGCACCCGCGGGAACGATTCCGCAGGTGCCAACCCGCGGGTTTGTTTTCGTTCTTTTCCGATTATTTATTTCCTATTTTATTTCGCTAATATTCCGTGATCCGGTTTTTCAGAAATAATCGAGCCGGATTTGGAGCTTCTTCGGTCTATAAAACACAGGAATTTAACCGTAGAGATGACTTTTGGATTCTTAGACTTTGGGACGATTACGGGTGAGCTCGTGAGATCAAGGAAAAGAGCAGAGCCATCTTCTCCCGGTCGGACGGTCAACGGAGGCATTAACGAGACTCCATCGCCACCCGAACCCACACATAAAAAAGGGAATAAATTAATATTCCCGTTCTTGTAATTTCTCAGTTGTAAATCTCAATATTTTCATTGTAATCCAATAATTTTAACAATGAAATCAAAGATGCAATTTTTGAGCAAATAAGAACTGGCGACCACAGTGGGAGCCCCTCTGTTTACCACAGAGAATCTGGTGGCGCAGTCCGACCGGGTGACGATTGGCTCAATGGTTGAGACGCTGGTCATAAAAGTTGACCAGCAAAAATATGAGAAATTTCTTTCTTCCTCTGATTCCGAGCCTAGGCGTCATCGCCGGGCGACGACGAAAAAAGGTGAGGCGTCATCGCCCACCGGAAAGGCGTCATCGCCTATGAAAACTTATGAGGCGTCATCGCCCGTTCAAACTGACAAGACGTCATTGTCTGTCAAGAACACGGCGTTATCGTCATTGTCTGTCAAGAATACGGCGTTATTGCCCATTCCAAAGTAAAGCCAAAAGTCAAACCAGTCCCTGACCCGCTCCCAAAAGAGAAATCTAAGGCGTAAAGCCCAACGGGCCCGCCTCAACAATACTTCTGGAAAATTACAGTTGGAAAATCCAACCCAGAAAACAATCCTGGCACATGCCAAGAATGAAAATCCGCAGGCGGAACTGCGGGTTGCACCGCACGGGGGCAACCCCGCGGTTGCAACCACGGGTGCAAACCCGCGGTTCCAACCGCGGGTTGCACCGCTCGGGGGCAACCCCGCGGTTGCAACCGCGGGTTTGCACCCGCGGTTCCAACCGCGGGTTGCACCCCGCGGGTGCAATCCCGAGTTTGCAACCGCGGGTGCAAACCCGCGATTTCAAACACGGGCCGCACACCGCGGGTTTCAACCCTCAGGTTGCACTCCGCGGGAAAAATTAGGGGTTGGTTCTGGTGTCTATTCGGGCACACGCGCAGTGAGCACACAGCGCACACCTAATTTATTGGTTACTCTCTCAAGGGTACCATCTCATTCCTCTACAGACAAATATAAAGATGTGCTCATGCGCTCACCAAGTTTCTCTTCGGATGAACATATTCCGAAGAATAAGTCAGATACGTGCGGGGCCCGTGCAACTGCGTAGGCCAGCACACACTCTAGAAGACTCCATAAAAGAGACCGTGTTGATACGGGAAAAGCTCTCAGCCCTGAGATACTACAAACCAACCAGTATTATGAACAGAACTTGCGACGCAAGAGGCGTCAGAGTGTAAATGTAAATGGGAACAGGTCTCAAGATTTGAGATAATATCTCACTCAAAAGAGGAGCACCTCCCAATCCACTCATCATTGTCATTGTGAACGGTTGATCTCAGCCGTTCTGTCAAACTTCAAATGTAAGTCAGGACCATCCGTTTTTGAGCAGATCACCGAGCCCAAAAGACTACGGACGGCGAAAAAGGTATACTCTGGAACCGATCTACCTGCTGCCTCATAGTTAATAAAGGCAAAAAAGTGGTCGAAACAACTCTTCAGATAAGGAAATCACTCCAAGATCAAAAAGGGTTCCTATCGAACCAGAGGGCGTGCACCTAGAGGAAGTCTCTGAAAGACTTGAGAGACAAGAAAAACGTCTCGAACAACAAGAAGAGACCATAGAAGAAATGAAGCAACTTTTAATTGAGTTGCTGGCTCAAACTAGGAGGAACCAATCCTCATCGTCCATTTCTGGTCGACAGAAAGGAAAACAACCCGTCCAAATAAATGAAGACAGCGAGGATGAGGATGAAGAAATGCCTCCCCATTCAAGAGAAGAAGAGAAAGTGAAGGTTATCATCAACCCTCACGCAGAGAATAGAGAAGATGGAGAACCAACTACAAGCTCTTCTCCATCGCAAAAAGCTGTAAGAGGTGGGGGTAGTACGTCCTTATCCCATAGAATGGGAAACTGTACCTTACCCTGCAAAATACAAACCGTTGAATCTTCAGTCATTCGACGGTAGAGGTTCGTCGCAACAGCACATCTTTTACTTCCTGTCGCAAACAAGACACCTCATGGGGAACGATCCGACCCTGACTAAGATATTTGCGAGTACTTTAACGGTCCCGCATTTACCTGGTTCATGCAGCTACCCCAAGGAACTATTAAATCATGGGCTGATGTAGAACGTGAGTTCCTAGCCCGATTCTTTGAAGATGATGCTGAAGTCTCTATACTATCTTTACTAGCAGCGAAGCAAGAAGAAGGCGAAACAGTCAAAATTTATGTCGAGCGATTCCGAGAGCTTTCTGTTCGATGCCCACATGGCATGACGCAGGACACGCTTGTGGAAACCTGCAGACATAACTTGTTGACCGATATCCTAGACAAGATGGGTTCGGTCGAATCCAAGTCATGGAAGGATCTGCTTAAGCAGGGTGAACAGGCCGAAGAAATACTTCGACGCCTCGAAATGCAGCAGTTTGCAACCGGAGGCGATATAAATGAATCTCCATTCTATTTTTCCTATTCTAAAGGGAAAGACATAATTGCAATGGCAGTAGAAAGCAACACAGCAAAGTCACCCAGGCTTCAAGTAAGGTCGCCCAGACTTCAAAAGCAATATTCGTTCAAGGATGAACATACTGCTACTATGTTCAATCTGCTCAGCAAACGCAAAATGCTTAAGTTGCCGGACAGTAAGAGGCCTGAAGAAATTGGGAAGACTAACGATCTGAATTACTGCCTGTACCATCGGATTGTAGGTCACCTCACAAAAAATTGTTTTATCTTAAAAGACAAAATTCAAGCGTTGATTGACGCTGGAGCCGTTCAGCTCAAAGCTGAACAAAAAAGGAGTTAGAGCTAACTCAAACACATCTAATGTGTGTGGTCTAAAGGTACCACTTGGGCTCACAACAATTCCCAAAACGAGCTCAGGGCGGTTAATTTAAACCCCCATAAAAAAATCAAAAAATATTCCAAAAAAAAATTTAAATAAAAAAAGAAAAGAAAAGAAAAGAAGAAAAAAAAACCAAAAAAAATAATAATAATGAACCGCCCAACGCCGCTAAGGCTACGGGAAAAGAATAGATTTTTCGCCAACCCCATCATACTGGGGGTAAAGAGTATGAATTACCCAACGCCGACAAGGCTACGGGGAGAGAATAAATTTCTCGCCAACCCCATCATAAGGGGGGTAAAAAGTATGAATTGCCTAACGCCGCTAAGGCTACGGGAAGAGAATAAATTTCTCGCCAACTCCACCATACTGGGGGTAAAAAGTATGAATTGCCCAACGCCGCTAAGGCTACGGAAAGAGAATAAATTTCTCACCAACCCCACCATACTGGGGGTAAAAAGTATGAATCACCCAACGCCGCTAAGGCTACGGGAACAGAATAAATTTCTCGCCAACCCCACCATACTGGGGGTAAAAAGTATGAATTGCCCAACGCCGCTAAGGCTACGGGAAGAGAATAAATTTCTCACCAACCCCACCATACTGGGGGTAAAAAGTATGAATTGCCAACGCCGCTAAGGCTATGGGAAGAGAATAAATTTCTCGCCAACCCCACCATACTGGGGGTAAAAAGTATGAATCACCCAATGCCGTTAAGGCAATGGGAAGAGAATAAATTTCTCGCCAACCCCATCATGCTGGGGGTAAAAGTATGAAATGCCCAATGCCGCTAAGGCAAAAGGAAGAGAAAAAGTTTGGTATTTAAATCCAAATGAAACCCTCGACAACTCACCATGCTGAGGATAATAGCATGGCTAGTCCAACTCAAACGGTAGTTGGTAAAGGTAAATCAAACGCATTGATAGCTGGGGGTTTGCTAAAAATCCCACGACAAATCTGTCATAACAGTATCCTTATTCGAATATAAGGATACATCGCTGCCCTACGCTGCTAAGGCAAAGGGAAGAGGAAAAGTTTGGCATTTAAGCCCAAACGAAATTCTCGACAACTCACCATGCTGAGGGGAATAGCATGGCTAGCCCGACTCAAACGGTAGTTGGTAAAGACAAGTCAAACCCGTTGATAGCTGGGGGTTTGCTAAAAATCCTAATCAGATAAATCTCTTGTCACGTTAAAATTTTACCTCTGACAGCAAAACTTTTCTTGTCATTTTTCTCCAACAGAGTAAACGACACTCCAAAATATTTGTCAAGTTAAAATCATACCACTGACATTAAAATTCAAAATCAAAAAAGACAAAATCCTAAATAAATCGATCCCCTGTCACGTTAAGATTTCACCTCTGACAGAAAAGAAAATTCACACTTCATCAAGTCCAATATTACAACCTCTGATGAACGTGCTTTTGATGTCATTAAGTTAAAAATCACCTCTGACGAAAATCATCTCCCTATCAAGTTAACAGTTACCTCTGATAGTCCGATTCCAAAGCTAAATACGTTAACCGTCACCACTGTTTAGTCAGTTTATCCCTATCACGACCAGATCCTCTGAATAGGTTGAGCTCCAAGACACGTTTAATGTCACCTCTGTCTTTCCCTGATCCGTCATACCAGATGTCACTGAACGGTTAGGATTAAAATGAGCACGTTAACATGACACATCTGCCTGACTTAAAATAAACATGTTAACATCATACATCTGCTTGTCATCTAATGAGTACGTTAAAATCATACCTCTGCTTGTTATTGAAAAATTGAGTATGTTAACGGTTATCTCTATCGACCAAATTCTTTAAAAGGTCTATAGCCAAAATTAAAGAATCCAAAGTATTTCGAAATTTAGTACGGTTCAATACAGAACTTCGAAAACTTTGGAGGGGGTTATGTAGATACCAGAAAATTTTAAAAAAAAAATTGCTCAGCGGGCACATCCGCGGGAGACTCCCGCAGGTTGAACCCGCGGGAATCCCGCGGTTTGACACCCGCGAGAGCGATTCCGCAGGTGCCAACCCGTGGATTTGTTTCCGTTCTTTTCCGATTATTTATTTCCTATTTTATTTCGCTAATATTCCGTGATCCAGTTTTTCAGGAATAATCGAGCCGGATTTGGAGCTTCTTCGGTCTATAAAACACAAGAATTTAACCGGAGAGAGGACTTTTGGATTCTTAGACTTTGGGACGATTACGGGCGAGCTCGTGAGATCAAGGAAAAGAGCAGAGCCATCTTCTCCTGGTCGGACGATCAATGGAGGCATTAACGAGACTCCAGTGCCACCCGAACCCACTCATAAAAAAAGGAATAAATTAATATTCCCGTTCTTGTAATTTCTCAGTTGTAAATCTCAATATTTTCATTGTAATCCAATAATTTTAACAATGGAATCAAAGATGCAATTTTTGAGCAAACAGCCAAGAATACAAGTATTTAAACAAATATGTAAAAATATGAAAATATCACCTAGAATTGTACCTATAGATGTTAGAACAAGATGTAATTCTACATATAAAATGTTAAACATAACTATTCAGTATAAAAATGTAATAATTTTTTTTAATGAAATGGAGTCACCAATGTATAGTTTAGATAATAATGAATGACACCAGTTGCATTGCATTTCTAAGTTTTTAGGCAAATTTGAAAATGCAACTAGAGCACTGTCAGGAACTTATTACCCAACTACACATATTGCATTATATTATCTAACCGAAATTAGTTCGGTTTTTAATGAATGTAGAAATCACCACTATACTTGAAAGTATTGTTGAACCTATGGAAATTAAATTTAATAAAATTTTAAAGATTTTCCATACTTATTATATTTTTCAACTGTTGTGGATTCCCGTTGCAAATTAGATGGACTTGAAATATTAATAGATTTATTTTATACAAATATGTCTTATGAAAATAATGTGAGAGATTTAGTTAATAATATTAAAACATGTTTAAATATTATGTATAAAACATATGAAGATATATATGGTGTGCCAATACAAACTACAAAAGAACCATCTACTAGGAAAATTCGTAATCCAATTATATCATCTGTATTTCATAGAAAAAGGCAAGACAAACTAGTACATATTTTAATGAATTACATTATTATTTAGAGAGAACTAACCATGAAGATAACGCATCCCCTGAAAATTATGAATCCTTTGATATTTTGGCATAGTAAAAATCACAGGAAAAAACATATCCCGTACTTTCCAACATGGCCCGTAATTTACTAACTCCTCCAGTATCTACTGTAGCATCGGAGTCTGTTTTTAGCGCATGTGGTAGAGTGCTTACGGACTTGAGAACTTCAATGATGTCGGACACATTGGAGATGTGTGTCTGCTTGAAAGATTGGTACGATGTAGAAGATAGGGAATAAGACTTGACTAATGAAGTTGTACTAGAGACTTTAGGCTTACCAGAAGAAAATGAAGTATGATTAAAAATATTTAAATTTGTAAGGATTTTCATGTATTTTCAATTTTTTTTTTGTAATTTTTAACTCATAAATCTCTTAAAAAATATATTATGAATAAGTTGAGGGTGACGGCTAGGGTCTTCTCTTCTCTTTTCGGGCTTTGTATAACTTCTAAAGAGATTTATAGAGCAATTATATGAATGTAATGAGATTAAATATAATATAATATTTGTTTTTATTATTATTATTTCTTGTTAAATCTAGTTAAATGAAGTTAAACATAGCTCCTCTTTAATTTTTTTTTTATTTTTTTTAAAAAAATGGGCCAGCCCGGCACGGCACGGGCCCGCCGTGCCGTGCTGGCCTGCCGAGCCCGAGCCTAGGCCCGGGTGACCGTGCCGTGCCAGCGGCACGGCACTTCCCAAAGGAGGGACATGCCGTGCCCGGGCCGTGCCCGGCCATGGGCCGGGCCGGGCACAGCCCGATAGTCAAGTCTATGAATTTAAGATAATGGACAATGTGTAAGGATTTAGAGTGATGATGGTTAAATAATACTTTAAAAATAAAATAATCTTTAGAAGAGTATTAAAAATAATTAAATTATTTTTCCTCTCATAAAAAATTAATAAAAAATGAAAACCAGCCAAGTCAGTTTGTTTCCTTGCAAAATCCAAAAAACTAGTCATATCCCAAATCCATGCCAAGTCACAAACTTTTCATGCTTCAAATCTATCGAGCCAAACAATGGATTTAGGACTTGTTTAGATATTGAAAGTAAGGAGGTATGAAAAAAAAAACTAAAAATAGCTTTCAAAATAAAAGTTTAGGAAGAACTATTTTTAATAGAATTCTAGTGTTTGTGAGTTAATTTTTGAAAGTAGAAAATAGGCTAGAGAGTATAAAGAGTATTACTTTATTATTTAATAGAATATTATAATATTAATATTTTATTTATTTTATGTAATAGATTTTAAAAGTTATTATGAGAGTTAAATAAAATATAATATTTTAACTAATTTCTTGAGTTTCAGGAGTTTTTCAACAAAAAATAAAGAGAAGAGAAAAGAGGAAGTAAATGTGTCGCATATGATCTACATCATCCTAATGGAACTAATTTCTAGTACTTTTCTTCGCCACTTCGGCTACTTCCATATTATTTCTGTCAATAAATAGTAAATCCACACTCCAAATCCTCCCAAAGACAAGAAATAAACATACTTCAAATTCATACTTCCATATTGTACTAGCCAGCTAATATAAGCCCAATTTGTGTATTGCGAAGGATCTTTGTTTGTATTAACTTAGTTTAGGCTCTTTATTTGGAGTTGGCAAGTTACTGTAACTCAGGCCATTGACATGCATGCATGACAAAGTTCATAATAGTTAGGATCATTAGCCACAAAGAAACCCTAACTCAACTCTCAACATCACGACATTTTTAATCACTATAAAAATGTCGGCTGGTCCACTCTAATGAGGATATCTATTTATCTAGGGTTTTCGATATGTTGGATGTGAGGTGTCTCTATGGAACATAACATGTCTCTATGGAACATAACATTTTAAGAAAATTATTTCCAATCGTCACTTAAAATTATAGAAAGGCTAAATTAAAAGAAATTCTCATAAAGTATTATATATATATATATATATATATATATATATATATATATATATATATATATATATATATATATATATTTTAAATCCCTATGAACTTCTTAATGTTATATAAATTCCTATGACATTTCAAATTTCATGTGAACCCCAGATAAATCTATTTAAAAAAGTAATAAATATCCACTCTACGATCTTTCGTAAATATTCACTCATTATTTAATGTATTTTACTAAAAAAAATGTATATTTGAAAATATTAAGAAATAAGTATTTAATATATTTTTAATTTGATTCATTAATCTTATCATTAATGCCATTTGCGAGTTTCCAGAAAATCTAAGACTACATTGGAGGTTTATAAATCATAAAAAATCTTATAGGGATTTCTAGAAAAAAAAAATATAATACTTAAATCTTATAGGGATTTCTAGAAAAAAAAATATAATACTTAATAGAAATTTCTTCTACTTTAGTCTTATAAAAAATATTAAATTCTATCCGAAGGAAAAAAAATTTTTGGACTTTAATCATCTCTTTTTTCAAGAAACCATTTTAAGTCTCATGTTGGACGTCAAAAACTTTAACCAATATATGAATATAAATTTATGATAATATCTGGTTTAGTCATCATAGTAATGAATCGGTGCTCCCAACTTAGAATGTATTTGGCTCATGCAAGTACAAGAACTGAATGAAAATTAAAAATTTACCTTCAAAATTAAAGTAAAAGAAGAAACTTTTTCTTATGTTTATTTACTAATTTTTGGAAGATGAAAGTATATTAAGAAGCGAAAATAATATTATTTAATTTATTAAACAAAACAATACCTATATTATTTTATTGGTTTTTATGTATAAAAGGATAAATTTTGAATGCTAATTATGACATGTAAATAAAATATTATTTTTTTGTCTTGATTATCTACTTCCTAAGTTCTTCCAAGGTAAAAGTGTAAGAAAGAAAAGTTTAGAAGTAGGGTGCCATGTACGCGCCACATTCCCATTTGGAAAATAACTTCTTATCTACTTTTTGACCAAACAAATACATGAAGTAATGGAAGTAGTTTTACTTTCACTACTTTCTTTCGTTTTCCATGCAAACAAACACACCCTTAGAAGATGAGATATTTTAATCGTACTAAATGACATGGTAAAAATTGCTAAATGATACAGTAAAAATTATTAATTACTTGTAGCTACGAACACAATCGATATGTCTTCATGTATCGGGATTTAGGCCTAACAACTCGTGCGCCACGCCCATAAGGTAATGTTCTATACGTATTACGTAGGTATATGGTATACCGTATGCCTCATCAGGCTCATTGTAAATACCATTCAAAAATCAGGGTTTTGGAAAGGAAATGCGTAATTGTCGTATAATGACAATATATGTTGGGAAATTCTATTTTCTCAAACCACTTTGCTCAGTAAACCCACCTTTTTCAGTCGGTAATTAGTTTCAGAATGGTTTCACATCGTTCAGGAATTAGTCTACGAATAATTTTAACATTGCTCGAGGATCTTCGACCAAAACAAAAAATATGGTTATAAAAAGTAAAGGCAAATTTGTAATTTCTTACAACTTTGAAGGTGGGCTCAGTGAGAATAGTGGGTGCTCAAATATAATTTCCCATATTAGGGGTGACAAATGGGTCGAGCGGCCCGTTGGGCACGCCCGGCATAGCACGTGCTGGGCATGTGCCCGGCACGGCTCGGATGAACCATGCCAGGCACGGCCCGGGTCGGCCCGAGTTGGGGTCACTCGTGCCGTGGCACGGCGCGGCTTGTCCGGACCGAGCCGTGCCTGGCACGACTCGACTTGTTTTTTTTTAAATATAGCCATTTATAGTCGTTATAAGGGTTTTTTGCATTTTTTTTGCACAGAGTCCCCAACGACTATTTTTATAGCCGTTGGGGATTCTTGTAATTTTTTTTACAAATTTTTACCCCCAACAGTCAAAATGGCCTTTGGATTTTTTTTTGCAAATTTCATTTGCAAAAAAAATTGTTTCTTTCCCTATAAAGAATTTCTCATCTCTTCAATTTCTATTCTTCACGCAAATAAATTTATTCTCTCAAAACTTCTCTCAATTCTCAACTCTGTCAAAAAATTTTAAAAATAAATTTCTTCCAAATAAATTCTACAATATTTGATCAAATTTCAAGCAAGCATCAAGTGATGAAGAAGTCTAAACCAAGTAAGGCTCAACATCAAGATTCAAGCACGCTGCACGCCTCATTAGGCCGTTGGCCTCAACTCTCATCTCTCAAGTAAGCTTTTCTTCGGTTTTCTGGCTTCCTCCCCATAGTACTCATCTCTTTACTCTATATTTCAAGTTATTCACCGCTCAAGAGATATTTATAATTTGAAGTTTTTTATTCAGTTTTTTTAAAGATTTTTTATTTGATTTTTTCAAGATTTTTTGAAATGAATCCATACTCGTCTGGCACTTTTTGCTCTCAAACCGCGGATTCTTTTTCTCCTTTTTTTAATAAGTGAAAAATATCAAAATCTTTGCCAATCCTTAAAACACCCTTTTCAAATACTCTTTTCTATGCCCGAAGAAGAACAAACCGAAGTAACTATACCCGAAATCTAAACAACCACCCCCGCTAGGACTTCTAGATTGGACATATGGAAATATTTTTAAAAAATTATAGAAAATGGTGTTACAATAGTTAGGTGTAAATATTATCAAAATATCTATTCATTTCCTTTAGATAGGGGAACGAGTTACCTTAAAAGATACCTAGATAAAACATACCTACCAAATGAAGCACAACAAATACAAATAAACACATACAGAGGATCTTTAGGAATTTATAAATATAATCTTATAAATACAAGAGAAATTTAGCAACATTTATAGTACATGACGAACTACCTTTTTCTTTTTCAGAAAATTAAAAATTTGAAAGATTTTTAAAAAAATTATTTACTAACGAATTTAAAAAAATTTCACGTTCTACATGTAAATCTGACATAATTAAAATATATAAAGATATAAGAAAATTTTTAATTGCTATTTTAACATTTTTAATTTTTAGAGTTGCTATAACAGCAGATTGTTGAGAGGCTCTAAATAGTTATAATTATTTATGTATAACGACTCACTATATAGATCAAGATTGGTGTATACAAAAAAAAATTGGATTTAGGAGATTTGAATTCCCTCATAATGCACATAATTTATCACAATCCCTACTTAGTGTTTTTTCGGCATTTGGAATAGAAAGAAAAATATTTGTCATTTCTTTCGATAATGTTTCTGAAAATACGACAGCAGTAGAAATTCTAAAAAATATTACAAAATCAATTTTAGATGAAAAATTATTTTAGATGTATTTGTCAAATACTTAATTTATGTGTATAAGATGGATTAAGAATAGTAAGTGATTCAATAACTAAATTTAGGAACATAATACTATTTGTTAAAAATAATGGGCCAAGAAGACAATCATTTAAACAAATATGTAGGAATTTTTAAAATCCCACATAAAATTTAACTCTAGATATAAAAACAAGATATAATTCTATATATATAATGTTAAACACGACAATTTAATATAAAGATGTAATAAATATTTTAAATGAAATGGAGTTACCATTATTTAGTTTAGATATTAATGAATGACACTATTTGCATTGCATTTCTAAATTTTTAAACAAATTTGAAATTACAACTAGAGTACTGTCAGGCACTTTTACCTAACTGCACATATTGCACTATATTATCTAACTGAAATTAGTTTAATTTTTAATGAATGTAGAAATCACCCAATACTTGAACATATTGTTCAACATATGGAAACTAAATTTAATAAATATTTTAGAAATTTTCCATATTTATTATATTTTGCAACTGTTGTGGATCCATGTTGTAAGTTAGATGGACTTAAAATTTTAATAGATTTATTTTATAAAAATATGCGTTATGAAGATAATATTAGGGACTTAGTTAATGATATTAATTTTTTTTAGATATTATGTACAAAACATATGAAAATATAAATGGTGATAAAACACAATCTACAAAGGAACTAACTGTTAGGAAAACCCGAAATCCAATAATATCATTAGTATTTCACCGAAAAAAAGTTAGGCAATTTAGTACATATTTTAATAAACTACATTATTATTTAGAAATAGTTAATTATGAAGATGACGTGTCCTCTGAAAATTATGAAGTTTTTGATATTTTTGGTCTGGTGAAAATCATAGGGAAAAATATGTCATGTACTTTCCAATATGGTCCGTGATCTACTAACTTCTGCAGTGTCTACTGTAACATCAGAGTCTATTTTTAGTGCTGATAGAGTGCTCATGGAGTAGAGAAGCTCAATGGCAGCAGACATATTGGAGATGCGTGTTTGTTTGAAAGATTGACTAGATGCAGAAGAAGAGAATAAAAATCGTCCAATGAAATAGAAGTAGAGATCTCACCAGAATATGAATGAAAATAGACTTTTATTTTTTTCAAATTGTAATTTCTATATTTGTTGGGATTTTCATGTATTTTTTAAAAAAATTTTAATGTAATTTTTAACGCATAAATCTCTTAGAAAAATACTAAGAACTAGTTGAGAGTGACGGACAGAATGCTCTCCCCTCTCTTCGGACTTTGTATGATTTCTAAGGAGATTTATAGAGTAATTATATTAATATAATAAGATTTAATATAATAAAATATTATTTGTACTTTCGTTTCTTCTTATTAAACCTAATTAAATTAAATTAACTATTTTTCTAAACTTACTTAATAATAAATTTAATCTTTAATAAAAAATTAAAAAAAATTTGAGTAGGCACGGCCCGACCCGGACACGACACGTGCCCGATGGGCCGATCCCAGGCCAAACCACGGACAGCCATATCGTGCCTCGGGCACGACCCGTCCCAATTTTGGGACAGTCCGTGCTCGGCGCGGCACGGTCGCACACTTGCCACCCTTACCTATATATGTCCCCTCAATCTCTCTTCACTGCATGATCTCTCCTATTTTGCCTCTATTTTTCCTTGAACCACGAAAAATAAAAGAACAAAATTAAAAACAAAAATCCAAGCTTATAGCCAGATATATCTCAGATAGTACAGCTTCTTAACCAAAAACAGTCATAAAAAATAAATAAGGATGTGTTTGATTCCTAAAAGTACAGGAAGTAAATAGAAAAAATTGAGAAGTAAATTTTTCAAATAGAGGGAAATGAGAAGACTTTTTTTTTTTTTTTTATGTTTGTTTGTTAATTTTTAAAAAATAAAAATATATTAGAAAGTGAAGATAATATTATTTAATTAATTATATTAAATAATAATTAAATTATTTATTATTTTTTAATGTATTAATATATAATTTTTGAATAGTAATTATTACATATAAATAAAAAAATATTTTTTTATCTTGATTCTCTACTTCCAAGCGACTAGAGCTAATTCAGAAGTACTCGGAAGAAAAATTTAAATGTAAGGTGACATGTAATCGTTACATTACTATTTAACAAGAATAAATAGAATGGAAAAATAAAAATAAAAATAAAAATAAAAATAAAAACTAAAACTACTGGACCTCTCCTGTACAGAAACAGTGCTTGCAGTAATACTTCAAACAACTCTTGTGCATAGCACCTGCCCTCTTGTCTCTGGTCCCCATACCTCGATCCTTGGAACAAAGGATACAAAGCTAAACTAAAGTAAAAGTGCTTCCTTCTCCATCTCTTGTCTGTGCACTCTCTCTCCCCCTCTCTAACCAGTAGCTGCTCCTTCACTAGTTGAGTTCACTTCACTCCCCCCAACAGAAAAATGCTGCATCTACTCTTCTTGCTCTCTCTCCTCTCCTCAGCATCTTCATCCTCCTTAGAATCAGACATCGAAGCTCTCCTCGCCTTCAAGAACTCCTCCGACCCATCAAACAACCTCACCTCATGGACCCCCTCCTCCAACCCCTGCAACTCCCCCTGGCTCGGCGTCTCCTGCTCGCCCCCCACCTCCCCTTCTCCCCCCCGCGTCACCCGCCTCGTCCTCCAAAACCTCTCCCTTGCGGGCGGCGGCGGCGGCGGCCTCGGCCTCCGCGCCCTTGCATCCCTCACCGCCCTCCGCGTCCTCAGTCTCAAGTCCAACTCCCTCTCCGGCCCCATCCCCGACCTCTCCCCTCTCTCCTCCCTCCGCCTCCTCTTCCTCTCCCACAACAACTTCACCGGCCCCCTCCCCCCCTCTCTCGCCCGCCTCACTCGCCTCTACCGCCTCGACGCCGCGCACAACCACCTCTCTGGCCCCATACCCGCTGGTCTCAACAACATCACCCGCCTCATCACCCTCCGCCTCAACTCGAACAACCTCACCGGCACCATCTCCGGCCTCTCGCTCCCCAACTTGCAGGACCTCAACGTGTCGTCCAACTCGCTGTCCGGTGCCATCCCGCCGTCTCTCTCCACGTTCCCGGCCTCCTCATTCGCTGACAATCCCGGCATATGCGGGCCTCCGCTGGCCAGCTGCAAGAACGTGGTGTCCGATCCGAGCCGGCCGAGGTCTGCGGCGGCGAGCGCCCCTGTCCCGCCGGCCTCGGCGGTGGTGTCGTCGACGCCCGGAGACAAGCCGGAGGTCTCCTCGGCGGGGGACGGCGGCCGGATGAGCCGGGGCCCCGGCGGGATGAGCAGGGAGGCGGTGATCGCCATTGTGGTGGGGGACTTCGCGGTGCTGGTGATGGTTTCTGGGCTGCTGTTCTGCTACTTCTGGCGGAAGTTGGCCGGGAGGAACGCGTTGCAGGAGAGCGAGAAGATCGTTTACTCGTCGAGCCCGTACGCGGCGGCCGCCGTGGCGGCGATGGGGGCTAATGGTAGCAGCAACAACAACAATGGTGGTAGTGGGTTCGAGAGGGGGAAGATGGTGTTCTTCGAGGGGACGAAGAGGTTCGAGTTCGAGGACTTGCTGCGGGCGAGCGCGGAGATGCTGGGGAAGGGAGCATACGGGACCGCGTACAAGGCGGTGCTTGACGACGGGAGCGTGGTGGCGGTGAAGAGGCTGAGGGAGGTAGGGGACGGGTGTGTGCTGAGGAGGGAGTTCGAGGGGCAGATGGAGGTCATCGGGAGGCTGCGCCACCCGAATCTGGTTGCTCTTAAGGCGTACTACTACGCGAGGGACGAGAAGTTGCTCGTGTACGAGTTCATGACCGGCGGCAGCCTCTACTCCCTTCTTCATGGTGAGTGGCATTTCCGTAAATACATGGAAGTTTTACTACCCGGTTTTTGGTTTTGGTTTTTTTTTTTTGGTCTGTTCAATTTTAATTTATCTATTTTATGCTACTATAACACATTTTGACTTGATCTCAACATTATTGATTTTTCTTTCTGAAGATTTTTTTTGCATTGCACATTTTGATGTTTCAATCTCATAGTTTCTTTTGTTCTTGTAATGATCTCTCCAAAATTTGCGGCGCAGGCAACCGCGGCCCCGGCCGCACGCCGTTGGACTGGACAACGCGAATGCGGATCGCGGCCGGGGCCGCCCGCGGCCTCGCCCACATTCACCACACCACCACCCCCTCCAAATCCCACCCCAAGCTCTACCACGGCAACATCAAGTCCACCAACATCCTCCTCGACAAGTCCCTCACTCCGAAGCTCGCCGACTTCGCCCTCTCCCCGCTGTTCCCATCCCCGGCCCGTTCCCACCACGCGCAGGGCTACCGCGCCCCCGAGTTCCTCCTCGACCCCCGCCGCCCGTACAGTCAGAAGGCCGACATATACGCGCTTGGTGTGGTGCTGCTGGAGCTGCTGACGGGGAAGGTGGTGACGGAGGAGGCGAGCCTGCCGCAGTGGGTGCAGTCGGTGGTGCGGGAGGAGTGGACGAGCGAGGTGTTCGATCTGGAGTTGATGCGGTACAAGGGGGTGGAGGAGGAGATGGTGGGGCTGCTGCAGGTGGCGATGGCGTGTGTGGCGGCGCCCCCCGAGCAGCGGCCGAAGATCGGGCAGGTGGTGAAGATGGTGGAGGAGATCAGAGGCGAGATGTCGCCGGCGTACGAGTCGTTTGGGGAGACGGATTCGCCTTGTGTGTCCGATGACACTGGGACTATTGTGAGCCAGTGAGCGTGAGTGTCATTTTTCCTTTTTTTCTTTTCTTTTCTTTGGATTTTGGGATATTTTAGTTTGATTTTGAGAGGGTTTGATGGTAATGTTTTTAGAGGGTAGAAAGGTGTAAATGTGTGGTTTTGCTTGATGGTTTATGCGAAGATTATTGGGTCATATATTGCTTTTTGTCTTATTGAGGCGAGGGAAATTCTCTTTGAGCATACCATTTTGCTCAGGGAGCCCACTTTTCTGCGGAGATTTTAATCTCCGAGTCAGGACGGGTGGTCCCCATCTGGAAAAAAAAAATGATCGGAAAAGATAATGGTAAATTTATAATTTTTAACATATTGCAAAATATATTTCATTAAACTTTTTTGTTTGTGTTTGGTTACATGTTGCGAATAAAATTAAAACAAATCAATTTTGGTAGTATATGATATTAAAATTGTAAAATTTATATTTTATCTTGAATTAAAGTTTAAATATCATAATATTTCAGTGAGATTCTAATTTTATAAATTTGGAGTTTGTTTTCTTAAATTCACCTTCTTGATTTTAGATTAAGATATCTTAAAATAATATGATATCTAGTGATGATCAAGACTATCCAACTGGAATTCTATACTAATTCAAAATTCTACTTTTAATTTGGTAGAATTTTAGTTGCATGGCTTAAAAGCAAAAGTTGAAATGAAAATTATTTAAGTCATTCTCAGTTAAGTTAAAAGATAAACGGTTCTTAATTGCAAAATATTATTAAGGAGTCCAAAATTTTGAAATACAAACAATGTTTGGGATTAAGGAATTAGGTTTGCTTGTAAGATTAGATTCCATCAAACTCGATTAAAGAGACGATGATGATTTGAAGTCTGTTCACATTTGAATCCTATTCAATGCATGAAAACTACACCACCTTCCAAAGTGCATTTCAACTCCGGAAGAACATGACCTCTGATTTCCACCAATTTGACCCGACTCCAATCTGAATTTGATCGGAGTTTGGTTGAAAATCGAAGAGAAAAATTAGTTGGAGCCGTATAGGTAGAAGGATCGGTTGTCGGAAACGATCGAATTCAGTCAGTTTCTGACAAGCACCCTTCGCTGTCCCCGCTCCCCCTCCCCCCACCCCATACTCCATCGCTTCCTCCCCCTCTTCTTCTTCCTCTTCATCTAAAACTAAATTTCAACTGTCTCCGTTGGAAAATGACTAGAGCTGACTGTTCTACATGCGATCAGAGTTCGGTCAGATTCCTACGAGTAAGATGGTTAGAGTCTCGCCTCCTCTTTTATCGGAATCGGTCAGAATTTTCTAACAATCACATCTTCCATCTATTGTACACTCCTAATTTCAATATTTAATTAAATTAATGAATGGTTAAAATCTTTTTCCAAATTAATGCTTATGTTATTCCATAATTTCCATTAATATCTACTTTAAGAAAATTTTAACCTTATATTACCTAAATCACCGGTTGAAGTTATATTCACAATGGTGCGTTTTGTTTTCCGCTGGGGAAATTCTAAATGCATACCACATTTTAGTTAGTGAGTCCCACATCCTGCAGGGAAGTGATTTGCAAGGAAATGGTGCCCACTGAGTCAAATATGGTGCGCATTTAGAATTGCCCTTTCTGCTGGGGAAAGGATCCGAATCTTCTCGACCGTTGGCCACCTAACATATAGGCTTTCGACCGTTGATGTAACAGTCTATATGATGTAGCTGTACCATAGGCCCTACAAGCTAGGCCCTAGGATGGTACTATGCATGTTGATGTGTCCAGGCTTGGGAGTGGGAGTTCTTGATTTTTTGGGTTTTCGTATTTGTTTGGGAGTATTTGAAGAAGAGACAAAATAACAAATGCATTGATGGATCTGATCCGATTGGAATCGCTTGGTTGGGGAGTTTCCAAAGGAGCACACCACATTCCATAGTGAGCCTACTTTTCGGTGAAATTTATTGGGTGGGCTCATTAAAAAAAGGTGTGCTCCTTTAGAAACTCCATTTACTTTGGGTTGGGGACCATGACCATAACCCCCACCACTTACTGCTCCCACCAATACATCCTTAATGAATTTTCTAAATGAGCACACCACTTATCTTAGTAATAACTCTACTAGAAAAAAAAATTACAAGTTTACCGCTCGTGACTTTGTTGACTTTGTTTTCTATATCGAGATTAATTTTCAAATGCTCTTGAAACTGTTTCTGAATTATTTCCGAATAGTTAAAAAAATATTCGGAGATTAATTCCTAATTCAAAAAATATCGATAGTGTGCTTATTTAGAAATTCCCCATCTTTAAACATGCATAGATAATAGAAATTCCCCATCTTTAAACATGGATAGATAATAGGGTGTGCTTAGTATATCTAGATAATAAATCTAACGAGATGCTCCACAAAATTACATAATTGTGTAGGCTCAGTTCTTATGTCCAACCTCAAAATGAGTTTTTTTTTTTTTTTATTAGAAGGTATAATGGTTATGAGTCATATATATAGATGAGAGTTATTTCATCATTGTTCATAGTCTACACGAAATTGTGTAAATGCTATAATATTTAATATGGTGGTCATAAATTTCTAAGTAGTAGTATTACACGTGATAATTTCAAAGTCTTTTATAATTTTATAGTATTTAAATATTTTTCTTATTTCTTATGATTGTGTGTGTATGTAAGTATGTATATATGTGTGTATACACACGCATACATATACATACGTACATACATACTTATGAGTGCCATTTATTGCATATATATAGTCCTCATCTTATCCATTTTTATATATAAATAATGTTATTCGAGTATTTTAAGTGTGTTTTTCAGGTGAAGCCATTTACTTCAAGCATATGAAATGAAATTAGAGAAGGATTGGAAAAACCAAGTCTAGAAGCAGCGTAAGAGAAGAAAATTATATAAACACAAAATTTGAAGCCACCAAAATTGAATCCAGTCATGAAAAAGAGAAGAACATAGTAAGAGAAGATAACTCTAGAAACTAGAGATCCTGATGTCATGCTTTGCCGCCATTTTGGCAGCAAAATGGGCCCCAGTGAGGCTGGGTTTCCTTGAGCTGAATCATACATGGAATAGGATTCTGTTGACCAAAATTGTGCTTCGCTATTTGGCAATAAACATTGCTATTTGGCGACAAAAATACTAAGTCTGTAACTGGGATTTTTGTAAGGGTTTTGTTATAATTTTGTAGTTTTTCTATTATGATTGGATTATGGTATTGTAATCTGAGGCTAATTTATTAGCCGTATCCTTGTAAATTGGGAGAACCAAGTTTGATTAAATTAATAAAATTAGAAAATTAAAATCTTAGGAGCGACGACCACAATACTGAAACTCCAAAAGTTGTTCTTTACTGCTCATCGTGTTTTAGGTTAAGTAGTTTATTTTTTTATAGATTAATTTTTATTGTTTTCTAGTTTAGGATTGTAGAATGAGAAAAATTATCTCGGCACTAATCCAAAATCCGAGTCCGAATCCAAAATCCGAGTCAAAAAAAAAAAAAAATTGGCCACACCAGCCTCTCGCACACGAGGCTGGCAAGGCCCGCCTCACGCAGCGATGCCCGTTCATCTAGCTCGATCGCCCGTTTCGCGCAGTGAATTCCGATCTCATGCACGCAATATATTTTGGCTTCGCCTCAAGTGATTTTGCAATTTCTAACTCATATCCAAATTTTAATCAGAATCAAATTAATTTTTGGCTGCAAGATTCTAATTTAATTTTGTTTGAATTTGATAATTTTTAAAATTCTAATTTGAGTTTAATTAGTTTTGGATGAAGAATTCTAAATCAATTTTACTTGAGTTTGGTAATTTTTTAAATTCTAATTAAACTCTAATTGATTTTTGAGTGCAGAAACAGGATTCGATACAATGAATCTGTAGCAAATTAAATCAAGAGAAGATTCAAATATTTCATCAAGATTACAAAGAGATCTCGATTCTATCTACAAGAAAACTCACTCAATAACTTGGGGCCTATAAATACCCCCTAAGATAACTCAAAAGGGACATTTGGCCACATCTCTCTCTCACAAAAAATTCGTACTTCCTCCAAGAATAGAAGAGAAAAAGAACGAGCTCGCCTCCAACCATCGACGTTAGATCGTCATTAGGGAAGGACCGATCCCCACACCTGCCTAGAATTTTATGATCTTTTGTAAAAAGAGAGTAACGATTTATAAGTCATTTCTATCTATTTTTTTAATTTTCTTCTCATTGTAATCAAAAAAGGAAAAGAGAAATTTTGATAATTTATAAAAAAATTTCTCTATTCAATGGCAATGGAAAGATCATTTGTTTTTACAGAAAATAGTCTGATATCTACAGTCGGAGAGATCTCCTATACTGAGAGGAGATGGCGGTCGAATCTGACATAAATAAGATTAGAGAGATGGTCGAGATGCTAGTAATCGGAGTCGACCAACAAAAATCTGAAGATTACATATCTTCGATTTTATCGAGTCCACGCCACAAGAGATCTGCACGGCGAGAGCACAAAAAAACTAACTCTAAACAAAATGAGGACTTCATGGTTTTGGATGTTAAGGAGGCGTTGATCCATCAACAGCCCCTTGGATTTTCAAACTTTGGTCCACCGAAGCAAACTGTGTCCCTCTCAATGTTCAGGGAGCTTGCCGCATATGACGTCAAAAGAGAACCTATCGAGGCGCAAAGACGGACCCAAATCTGCAACCGAAATCGAAGAGCGCGTCGTAAGACACTCAGAGCCCGTTTTGCATGCCAGGCTCAAAATCAGCCTAGCATGAAGTAAGAAGGATGTCAAGCTCAAAAACAGCCTGACTAGCCCAGCACTTCTCAGTTTGGCCAGCCTAGCACTCATCAGTTTGGCCAGAGAAAGCCTAGCACACATCAGATTGGCCAGAGACAACCTAACACTTATCAGCTTGGTAAGAAACAGCCTAGCACTCATCATCTTGGCAAGAAGCAGCTTAGAAAATCTCGGCCTGACCAGCCTAACACTCCTCAATCTGGCCAGCCTAGCAAATCTCAGCCTGACCAGTCCAGCACTCCTCAGTCTGGCCAGCCTAGTACTCATCAGCTTGGCAAGAAATAGTATAGCACTTCTCAGCCTGGCCAGTCCAGTACTTGTCAGTTTGGCCAGCCTAGCACTCATCAATTTGGCCAGAGATAGCCTAATACTCATCAGTTTGGCAAGAAACAATCTAACACTCATTAGCTTGGTAAGAAATAGCGTAGTAAATTTCAGCCTGACCAGCCCAACACTCCTCATTCTAGCGAGCCTAGCATATCTTAGCTTGGCCAGCCCAAAATTCCTCATTCTGGTCAGCCTAAAACTCATCAGTTTGGCGAGAAGCAGTTTAACACTTCTCAGTCTGGCCAGCGTAGCACAATTCAGCCCGGCCAACCTAGCAAATCTCAGCCTCGCCAGCCTAGCACAATTTTGGCTCCGTCTCCAGCTATTTTGAAATTTCTAATCCTATCCAAATTTTAAATAGAATCAAATTGGTTTTGATGAAGAACTTTAAATTAATTTCATTAGAGTTTGATAATTCTATAAATTCTAATCAAACTCAAATTGATTTTTGGATGCAGAATTTTAAATTAATTTTATTAAAGTTTGATAATTCTATAAATTCTTATTTAACTCTAATTGATTTTAGATGAAGAAACATGACCCAATTTAATAATTCTGGAGCAAATCTGATCAAATATCTTATCAAGATCTCATCAAGATTATAAAAAGATTTTGATTCTACCTACAAGAAAACTCTCTCAACCAACTGAGCCCTATAAATACCCCCCAAGAGAGCTAAAAAGGGACTTTTGGCAATTTAAATTACGCGCAAGAGTCTTGAAGTCTTGATATCGATAGAGAAAAAGAACCTTTGGCCAGATTTTTCTCGTGCCCAAGAAGTTCATGCTTCCTCCAAGAACATAAGAGAAGAAGAACGAGCCCACCTCCAAATCACCGACGTCAGATCGTCAACAGAGAAAGGACCGATCCTCATAATTGTCTCGAATTCCATAAATTTTCTGTAGAAAGAGAGCAACGATCTATAAGTTCTCTCTATCTATTTTTTTTATTTTCTTTTCATTGTAATCCAAAAAGAAAAAGAGAAATTTTTATAATCTGTAATTTTTCTCGAATCTATGACAATGAAGAGATTACCTGTTTTCATATAAAACAATCGCTTCATTCTAATAAACTTTATAACAAATTTGGCTCCGTTATGCATTCTGATGAGGCAATGCTCATAAAACTCTAGTTCTTTAGTCTTTTGCTCTCTTCAATAGGCCTTACACCCTCTCCAACGCATCCCAACGACATATGCCATAATGGTGATGTGTTAGTACCAATACCCTAGTATATATAAAGCGACCATAACTACAGAGAAAAACTATGCTACCCTGTAGATAGAATAAATTTTTCTTTCAAATACCCTTCATGACTACTAAAATACTTTTAGTAGCATTTAAATTTGAATCTACCAAAGTAATCTGTAGACTCTTGCCTACTCGAACTACTAATGAGATAAGATTTTGTTTCATGTCCAGAATATACCAAACCTCTATCAATCCCCAAATGGTTCCATCATGCATTTCATGCCAGAGTTTACCTATACCCTTAATTTTACAGGATGTGCTATGACCTATATAAACAATTCCACCTTCTAACTCCTCCATGCTAGAAAAGAATTATCTATTGAGGCAAATGTGATAGGTACAGTCCGAATCCAAAATCCACTCATCCTTGTGACAAGTTGCAGATGAACCTGTTGGAGTTCATCTACATGGGCAACATTGGTAATTGACCCCTGCTTCTCCTTTCCTTTCACCAACTTTGAACAATCTTTCCTTTAATGGCCTTTCTTAGCGCTCATCTTTTTCAGAATACTTCTTCTTGGACGACGAACAAGATTTTTCGTGTCAACTTTGATTCTTATCTTCAGATCTACCCCTTACCATCAATGCATCTGAACTTGAATCCTGATAATCGAGTTTTCGATACTCATTGTTCATCAAGATATTAGACACATCTTCAAATCTAAATTCAAACCTTTAATGAAGTAGGATGGTAGTTAGATGGTTCGGTAGTTAGATGGTTATACGAATCATGGAGTGAGTTTAATGACAATAAGGTTTTTCTTCCATCCAAAAATTTTCCATATAAATTCGGCAAATTGATAAGTATTTTGTTGAAATCATTGAGGTGTTTAGACATAGAAGTAACTTATTTTTATTGGATTGTAAAAAAAAAATTCTTTAAATAGATATGGTTCTCTATGCTCTTTGTCATATACTTACCTTCTAATTTCTGTGAAAGATCACTTGCTACAATTTTCTTCATCACAAAATACTTCTGATTGTTTTTACCAAACAAAACCTAATCATTCCAGAGGATTTATCTTTGGTCCTTCAGCTTCCGTCATATTCTCAAGCTTATTCATCACCAATGTTATTGGAGATCTTGTTCAGACAAGAGATCCATATCTTTGCATTGCTACATGTCAAAGTTGTTAGTTCGATCGAAATTCTCCAGATCGAATTTGGCCGTCGTTACTACGAATCTTAAAGATGCCGAGGACTTTGAAAACTCCCTTGGAGTCGATTATGGTGCTTACGAACCTGAAATTGAATTTCCCTACATGATTTTCCGTAAAGGTTACACTTTTATCATTTTCCAATAATCCTAATCTTCCAAAATCCATGAAATCAAACCAAAATGCTCTGATACCACTTGTAACAAATCAGAGTTATTTTGATAATACTTGTTGTGCGGAAGCATCAAATAATAATTCAAATAAAGAATTATTGTTTATTAAGATTCAAAAGATGAATCCACTAAAAATGAAAACTTTAAAAGAGAGAGTAATTCAAAAAATCATACTATAGAGCACCAATGGTTTATATAGTTCAGCGCAATTATTACATCCACTGGTCAAACCAAACTTCATTATTAATGATTTTTACAATTTGCAAATCTTACGACTTCTAAAGTCTCTTAAAGTTCTTGAATTCAGAAGACAAACAAAAAGCTTTTAAAAGATATAAAAAGAATTTCTCCTGACAGAAAATCTCTCTCAATTTCCAAAAAATTTTGAAGGATGCATAAGAGATGCATTTAAAGGCCCTATTTAACCCCCTTATATAGATTAGGGATGTTTGGTACAAATCCTAAATCAAATAGAATTAGTTTGCGCAAATCCTAAGTTAAATAGGATCGATTTGGCACAATGTTAAGTCAATTAAGAATCATAAAAATTAAGCCAAAACTCAATATAATTTTTGGATTAATTTCCCATTTTGTGAACACAAGTATATCAAGTTTTCGCAATATTTATGTTTTAATTCTTCATCTCTACTTTGCTTGACTAGGTGGTTTGTCAATAAAATTGATATTATTTCCTTTCTTGTTTTTAAATTGAAGCTAAGTTTAATCTAATAACAGTGAATATTGTTGCCAATGAGCTCTAGTGACATTATCTTTTTTCAATTTGCGATAAGTTCCGAATTCGATTTCAGTAGGAACTTAATTTGAATAATATTGTAAAAAATATGTGTATGTAAGTTTGACTAGAAAATAGAAAGAAAAAAAAAAAACTGTGAATATTGTTAATGAGATCTTCACAAAGGTTTAGTCTATTCTACTTAAGTTGGCTACTTATTGCAGATTGAGATCAATGATAACGATTGTGATTAAAGAAGTAGACCGTCTACTGTCCGACCACAGTAAATTATAAATCAAATATATATAGCTGGTACCCCAAAGAGTTGGCAATACAACAATAGACATAGAAGTACAGTATAACATTATGAGTGCATATACAGTGATGCAGTTAAAGGTTGTGATATTTCTGGTTGCTAAGACTATTGAGATACGTCCCATGCCTGATTGCAGGGATTTTCCAGAGGAGCACACCACTTTTCCTTAGCCCACTAGATAGTTCATTTTCGGTGGAAAAGTGGGCTCACTAGGAAAAATGGTGTGCTCCTTTAGAAACTTTCCCGGATTGCAACTCATGCCTACATAGATAGACGGTGATAATGATGATGATTCTTGAGACTCTCATGAGAGCGGGTGAGATATTAATGAAGAAGTTGGCCATGATGTTTCCTGCTTTAGTGGGTAGTATATAGTTAATATTAATTGAAAATGAAGAGAAAGCTAAATAGCTAGTTCTCTCTGTTCCCATGCACGTGGGGTGTCTCAGTGTGAGCCATCTCCCTCCGTTTTTGTTTTTGGACTCGTCTCTTCGTCAATGGATTTAATATTAACAATCCAAATGAGGATTCAAAAAAAATAAGTGATGATACTTAAAAGGCTGGTAAGTCGTTCGTGCCGTGTCCGTGCCTATTCGATACTTAAGGTTGGCAAGTGGGGCTATGCCAGACACGGTCCGTCCCCACTTTGGACGGGCCGTGCCCAGGCATGGCACGACTGTCCGGGATCGGTCCGGTCCGTCGGGCACGTGCCGTGCCCAGGGCGGCTCTTTTTATTTTAATTTTTTTTATTAAGTATTAATTCTATTATTAAGTTAGTTTAAAAGAATAGTTAGCTTAATTTAATTAGATTTAATAAGACTAAATGATAGTAAAAATAAAATTTTATTATTTTAAATCTCGTAAATTAATATAATTGCTCAATAGCTCTTTTTAGAAATTATATAAAACTTGAAGAGAAGGGAGATGATTTTTGACGTCAACCTTAACTTGTTCTTAGTATTTTTTCCAAGAAATTTATGAGTTAAAAGTTACATAAAAAAACTTCAAATTTTAAATACCTCTTGAGCGGTGAATCACTTGAGAGATAGAGTAAAAAGATGAGTACTAGAGGGAGGAAACCGAAAAATCGAGGACAAACTTATTTGAGATATTAGAGTTGAGGTCAATGAGGCGTGCTTGAATTTTGATATTGAGACTTACTTGCTTGAGACTTTTTTTATCACTTGATACTTGCTTGACAGAATTGAGAATTAAGAAGAGTTTTGAGAGTTAGAGTTTATTTGTGGGAAAGAAAAGTTTTTTTTTTGCAAATATAAATTGCAACCCCCCAACGGCCATTTTGACCGTTGGGAGAAAAATTTGCAAAAATATTGCAAGAATCATCTCAACAGCTATAAATATAGCCATTGGGGAGCTCTGTGCAAAAAAAAAATTGCAAAACCCCCCATAACAGCTATAATCGGATTTTTTTTAAAAAAATTAATAAAAAAGGGCCGAACCATGCCTGGCATGTGCCAGACACGGCTCGGCCCGAGTGGGCCATGTCATGCCCACAGCACGGGCGACCTCGGCTTGGGCCGTCCCGGCACTGCTCATCCGAGCCATGCCCAGCACGTGCCGGGTTGGGCGTGCCAACAGGCCGTCCGACCCATTTGCCACCCCTAATGATACTCTTCTCGGACCTCTCAGTTATTTAAAAAATTTGTAATATGCAGTTAATTATAAAATAATTTAATTTTTGGTATTTTACTGGATACTTAATATATTCCTAAGTTAGTAGAAATATATGATGACTTTCGTTTTTTTTTCCTCAAAATGGTTGGATGCATATGAGTCATTTTGCCTCTTACACTTTATTAATGGAGATGGACTATCAAAGTGATCCATCCGACGTGATTCTTTTTTGGTTCATGTAGCCTACCCCAAATACTTAGAATGAAAGGCTTAGTTGTTGTTGTTCTTCTTCTTACACTTCATTAGAATAACTACAAACCAAAGAATTAGGGGTTTTTTAAAAAATTTTAAGAGTTTGAGGGGGTATATCAAAATGCTAAGATGTGAGGAGGTTATTTCAAAATAACGAAGATTTGGGGGAATGTAGAGGGCAAATAAAAAAGAAACATCCCCTGATTTATTTAAGGAAAAGACAAAAGTCTAGGTTGAACCTTTCTCCTTGTGATTTTTTTTTTTTTCTTTTTTGGCTTTGTGAGATTAGTGAGATTAGTGAGCCTCAAAGAAAGCAACTAAAGCTGATAAAAGATACTAAGTAACAAAGTTTAACTTAAAGACAGTGAGTAGTTGTGATTCTTTTTGGCTAGAGACTCAACAGATTAGTCCAAGTTGACAAGTTTAATAATGGTTTACTTTATTTTATACTTCAATGCTTTGGTCGTTTGGCCAGATTTGAGATTAAGAACTTTCTTGCTTTGGGTTTATTATTATTATTATTGTTTAGTTTGAGCAAGTGCTAAAGTTACCGATGGTTAGTTATCTAATATTTGGATCAACTTTTAAGTAAAATCTAATTCTCTGTGTTTTAGAGTATAAAAATATTAAAAAATTTAACTCTCAGCTTTCTTTTTAACAATAAATGGTGAGAATATATTCCCATTGCTCCATTAAAGATTTTTAATAGATCAGAAATACAAATGACATATTACATATAGTAGTTTGTAAGAGTGTGATAGAACACTCAACGAAACTATAGAAGAGCAAGAGTAAAGTTGTAGTATTACAACCGAGTAACAAACATAACCCAGAGCACTCAACATGTCTTCAAACGAGCATGTCGTCTTCATCTGCTGGAGAACCATCCTGGATGGGCGTCATATCATGAGCGAGATCATTTCCATCTCTAGAGTTTTTGGTCCTGACATCATCAGAAAGTAATCATGTCTAAGTATGGATGCCAGAACGGATAGTAAATATACATTCCTTTGATGAGTGTGCAATACTTCTAAATATCCTATGGTTCCATTCTTTCAAACATTCCATGCCAATGATGCAATGAGTGTGTGTGAGATGAATCCCTCTGTCGAAGGTTACATCCGTGCTCCGTTTGTTGTAGATGGCGAAGAATACGTGCATAGCACCGATATGTGTTGGATGTAATCACATCTCAACGTAATATGATCAATGGACTCCTCTGCATGTCCACATAAATGCGTATATGCTAGATCCTATCCAACCATGTATTCGGAGGTTATACCATGTTAGGATCAAATTTTTTTTATGAGCAACCATAGGAAAACGTTTATGTTAAGAGGACATTGAATGGTCAAAATGATATTTGCATGATGTAATCTACATCCACCATTATTAATAAATCGGTAAGCCGATTTCATTGAGAATATGCTATTTGCACTTCTCCACAAAGCCAGATCCCTTCCAAAGTTGGAATTACCAAGGTTTGGTAATATGCGAGACAAATTAGGTAATATATGGGAAATTACAACGGCCCACCCCAAATGTATAAGGGCACAAACAAGTAGAGATGGCAATCGGGCCGAGCCTGACACGGCTCGAGCACGGCCCGGCCAAGGCACGGCCGCCCAGGTGTAAGCCCAAGCATGGCACGCGGGCACGGCCCGCTTAGCACGTGCCGTGCCCGTGCCGACCCTTTTTTAAAAAAAAATTGTTTCTTAGATAATTAGTTAGTTTAGTTGGTTTATTATTTTAAATTGTAAGTATTACGATTTAAAGAAAAAATAATTAACCAAATGATAAGTTTTAACAATAAAAAAAGATTATGAAAATAGTATTTTATTATATAGAATCCCATTAATTAACAAATTAACTCTATAAATCTTTTTGGGAATCATACAAAGCCCAAAGAGAGAGAAGACCCTGACCATTACCATCAACTTATTCTAAATGTTACTTTTAAGAGAATTATGAGTTATTAAAAATTACATAAAAAAATATAATGTATAATTCAAAATAAAAAAATTACAATTGTAAAGAGGAAAAAAAATAAAGACTAATAATGTAGAAGTCTTCAATTTTCAATCTTCCTCGGGTGTGAGTTCTCTTGCTCCAAATCGTCTGCAATTTTTTCATTTCTTTATTCTATGTCTAGCCAGTCTTTTAAGCAAACACACATATCCAATATATTTACTGTCATTATGCTTCTCCATTCCATTAGCACTGTCATCTGCACTAAAAGTAGACTCCGATATTACTGTAAATACCGAAGGAATTAGTATAATACGGGTTATGTTGGAAAGCACAAAATGTATTTTCTTCTGTGTTTCTACTAAACCAAAATATCAAAAACTTGATAATAGCCACGTGGATAAGTGCTAATGGTTTAGTAATATTTTTTAAAATTTCTATTGCGATAGTATTTTATGAAATATTATCGAAAAAAATAGAAAAAATCATTATATTTCGAATGCCGCAAAAACACTTAGTAAAGATTGTGAAAGATTATATGCGTTGTGATGAAATTCAAATCTTCTAAACCTTATTATTATTTTTGAATTATCCAATCTTGACCTATAAAGTGGGTTGTTATAAACAAAAAATGACTACCATTTAATGTCTCTCAACAATCGGAGGTTATTGCAATCTATAAGTTAATGAAATTAAAATTGCAATTAAAGTTTGTCTCCAATCATTATATATTTTTACAATATCCGATTTACAAGTTGATCTCGGTACTTTTTTAAATTCGGAATTATGTGATTATAAATTTTTCAAATTTAGTGTCTTCGACCATGGAAAATGGTTGTTCGACATGCACTATATTTGTTGCTAATTGTTCTCTACTGATTGTAGAATTATATTTAAAGGTTTCTAAAGTTCCTCCATATATATTTAATTGTGTTTATTAAGGCTCATTTGGTGGGTATGTTTTTTTAAATATCTTTTAATATGACCCGTTTCGCTTCATTTAGGGAAGGAGTAGGGTTTTTGGCAATATTTACATCTAGTTTTACTAACACTGTTTTCAATAAATTTTTTAAAGTGAGTCCATATATTAGATTTTGAAGCCCTAGAAGAGCTGGTTACTTTGGGAATTATTGATTGTGTGGGCTCTTCTTGTGACAAATTAGAAGACTCTATGTATTCGTGTGATGCAAATGGAATTTGTGAAGTATTTTCTAATAGTTCACACACAAAATAATATTCTTCATTTGATAAGAATAAAATGAGAAAAACTACCCACGGTTTGAGAAGAAAAAGCGTCGGACGAATATAGATTTATAGTTAAAAAAATCATGAAAAAATCGAATAAAATTTAGCTTAAAATAAAATGAATACCTCAACGCTGCAAGCTGAAAATAGAGCTTGAGAGTTGAGATTTTTGCTTGTTAAGAAATATTGAAGCCGAAATTTGCTTGCTCTTTGAAGAAAATTGAAACCAAAACGAGAGATTACATGTAAGAGGAGATCTTGATGCTTGCTCTTGAACTTTGATAGAGCTTTTTGTATGAATTTTGTGTTTGGAGTGATAAGAGAGAGATGAAGATTAAAAAGAATTTGAATATTGTGAGGAAAAATAAATTTGGATGAACAAGGGGTATTTATAGAATAGAGCAGAAGTTTTTTGTAAAAAAATTGCAAATTTAAACCCCAAGTTTAAATTTGCAATTTTTTTGCACAAAAATCTTAACGGTTAGTTTTATAACCATTGGAGGCCTTTCTGTCAAAAAAAAAAAAAAAAAAAAAAAAAAAAAAAAAAAAAAGAACCCCAACCCAATAGCTATATATTTAAAAAAAAAAATGTGATCGCGCTAGCTCGGGCCTCCAAGCTTGGGCATGGTTTGAGAGCCGGTGGCGTACCGTGCCGAGCCCATTTGCCACCCCTACATGCAAGTATGAGTATGTGGGTCCCACCTATGGTGTGAGTGGGTAGAATGTGCCCTCATAGTTTGGGGTGTGCTTTTATAATTTTCCCTAATAAATTGATCAACCTTTAAGAAAAATCTACTACTTTGTGGGTTAGGTATAAAAATATAAAAAATATAACCCTCAGTTCTGACTTTTCAAATTCCTCCAAACTTATATTTAACAACAGTTTTTAAAAATAATTGATTTTCAAACTATATAAAGTTTAGATTTCAACTCAAAAGAATATTCGATCTCTCGAACTGTTTTATAGTATAAAATATAACAATCGAAACTGACTAGAATTTCAAATTTGTAATGTATTGGAAAAAAAAATTAATTAAATAGCCCAATGATGAATTTATAGCCATCATAGAGGAGACGTTTTGTTGCATTTCTTGTTTAATTCGCTCATTATTAAGGAGATCTCTCTGTAGAAATTAAATGGTCGTATTTTGAATTGTAACTAATTCAGTACTTGGGAGTAGTTGATTATAAACTGAGACTACTAGTTGTTAATTGAGGATGATAAATGGAGAGTAAGGGAGGTAACATTGTTGGGCCATGTCTAAAACCAAATCAACTCATTGGGATGGGAATATTCTAATGGCACACCCCAAATATCTATGGGCAGTTTGTTATTTTCTTACTGACTAAGTTATCTTTTTAAATTTCAAATCTCTAAAATATCTTAAAAATTTAAAATACTATTATCGTCTTCCTCTTCTGTTCTTTCTCTAAAACTCGAAAAAAAAATATTTTTTGTACAATTTAAATCTTAAAAAAAAAAATCTTCCACAAACTCATCGATTTTTTGACTCTCTAAAATTTTTTACATTCGTGTTCATAAAAAAGTTAAGAATAATTTTAATTTTTCGAATTCACTGTGACAAGCAGATTAAAGTTTGAGTTTTTTAAAGTAAATGAAAAAAATCCAATATGCAATGGGCGTCAGAGAACAAATTTTAAGTACTGATTAAAATTATTCTTAGTTTTTGATTTGTTTTATTTCCAATTTATTGTTACTATTTTTTTTTGTTGGCCTGACAGTCGATCATTGGATAGGTATTAACACCCGACCAAATTTAATTTCGGTTGGATATTAATACATGACCACGAAATTTTTCGCTCGGATATGAATATCTAACTCAGACAAGTTCAACATTGGGGTGAGAAAGGTACGTTAGGCGGAAGGGCGAAGCAATTGGCATCAATCAATTTGGAGCGAGTGCTCCTGCTGGTAAGATTTATAAGGAGTTCGGCTTGATAGTGGAGAATGTCGTCTCGACTGCAATGGCTCCTGTAGAGTCAATTTAGGATCAAGTTTTAGTATTGAGAAATCACAAGATATTTAGAGTTTCAATAGATTGAGTTCTTGATTATGGACTATAATAAGAAAAATATTTTAAATCTTGCTAAGTCTAGTCCCTGTATTTGAATGAGCTATGGTTTTGGCATTTTTTTTTTTTTTTGGGATTCATGTCTTCTGATCAAGCAAAATTCAAAACATATGCTCTCACTTTTCAATTTAGTATTTACATTTTTGCGAAAAAAATTTCAAGTACCTGTCTACTTTTGTTCTAACGAGGAAGGGAGGGTTAAATTTTAAAAAAGATTTAGACGTAGAGAGTAAATTAGTGATATTTTGAAATGAGAGGTTAGTGTAGAGAGTAACATGAGAGTTAAAAGTAATTTCTCGTGGATAAATATAATATCTCTTGGTTTTTTTTTTTTTCTTCTATAACACTCTATTTTTTCCAAATTACCCTTCCTCCTTTTCTCACAAAACAAAACCTTCACATTTCCCCCTCCTCCTCCCTACAAGGAGAGAGGGAGAATGGAGGAGTGCCTTTGAATGGGTTTGGATGAAGGTGTCCAAGGTGTGCCCTTAGAGATTTGGGGTGTGCCTTTAGAATTTCCCATTAGGATGCTTGAAGTCATGACAACACTATAAACCTCCACTCTTTTTTCTTGGCTCTTCATGTCTTGAAAGCCTTTACCAGGGTCTGTCCTACAATAGCAGGACTCACCTCCCAAAGTTCTAGTCCTTTAAAAGGCCCCAACACCAGGCAGCAAATTTTGCCACCACAATGACTGCATTCATGCTCCTCACAGTGAGGGCTCTCCCTTTCCCCCATCATGCAAACTGAGGGCACATGTCCATGGGATGGGCAATAATCAATCTGTAAATTGATCGAAATGACTGGTCATTTGATCTCTAATGCACTCCCCTTTGCACTTGCTACATTAAATTCAAATGTAAAAATATACTCCAAATAAAATTACAAACAACAACAATACAGTTCCTCACTAAAGATTTTAAAAATCCAATTCATTATGTAACAAGAGATCAAATGACGATACGTTCAGGCTTCTTTAGATGTCGAGGATGGAGCATGACAAAACTTCAAGCTAAAACAGTTGCCATCTCGTAATGAAGAATGCTCAGCATTGGGAAGAGAGTGGTAAGGGTAACTGGTGAATCTGGATCTACCACCGCCTGCAAAAGATTTATGCTTTCTGCTTCCATTGCCTCTATCAAATTTTTGTTTTCCCTTTTTTCAGCTTTGTTATACTCATTCAACAAGTTCCTGTAGAGGAAAAGGATGGGAAAAAAAAAATTCTATTCTTAATTAAAAGCCTAACAAGAGAAGGTTTCAGGTTTCCGTATCAGATTTCATCTCATTCCCTTCTTGATCTTCTTCTGGTGCCAATGCCTGCTGCTCTTCCAGTACCGACTCCTGCAGCTCTTCTGGTGCCGACTCCTGTTTCTCTTCTGGTGCCGACTCCTTTTGCTCTTCTGGTGCCGACTCCTTTTGCTCTTCTAGTGCAGACTCCTTTTTCTCTTCTGGTGCAGACTCCAGATGGTGTGGGAGAGACGACTCCTTCTGTTCTTCTGGCACCACTGACTCCAGCTGCTCCTCGGGTGCTGATTCTTGCAGCTCCGTCGGTGCTGACTCTTTCTGAATCAGCAGCTCTTTCGCCCTTCTTAGCTCATCCTTCACCCTCTGAATCTCATATTCTTTCATTTCAAGCTTCTCTTGCAAAATAAAGACCTGAAAGAAATCATCCGTTGTTACCAACAAATCAGGAAATTGGAAACACACAAGCAGAAGCAGAACATACTACTGCATAAAAGCTTCACAAAGACTGTCGACAAGATTTCTTACTAGAATAATGCAAATGGTACACGTAAAATTAGTTTTGAGATGTACATTGTTCAATCATCAGTAACTGGGGAAACAAATTCCATTGCGAGGACAATTGGACATAATTAATTGTATTGATGGCATCAATGATATATAAGCTTCAATCAAATCTTCAAGCATTTGAGACATGTAAAAGTAGAAGTCCACACCCAGGTAGAGAGCACTAATGAAGTGTCATAACAAGCATCACGTAGCAAGAATTTGGAGAGTTATAATTTAAATAAACACTGTCAAATAAGATCATATGGTAGATGGAAGTTCCAAGATGTAAGCACCACAACAAAAGTAAATCAACTAACTCATGTACCAATTATAAGGGGGAAAAAAGATTCAGAACTTCAAGTAACAAAAGCTATGCATTTAGTTCTGTCTGTATATTCATAATTCTATCAGGAATTGGTGGTAAAAATATCGACAAATGAAGTTACAGATACTAAGACAAGTACCATTTCATGGGATCTCTCCACATCATCAGTAAGCCCATCCATCTGCTGGTATAATGCTGCACTCAAGAAAGGACGTTCACATTATTGCGCCCACTTAGAAGTTCAAAGATATAACCAAAACCAAATATTAGTCACCTCCATGAACATAAAAAAATTCAATTATCATAGCAGATGACAGTCAATATGCGAAGTCAAAACACAAAGCCAATGATCATAATAAGAATACGTTACCTGACGTGAATCGTCATCATTTCTTAATGATCAGAAGCTCTAATTGTAAAACTATATGAAGGTTTGATTTAAGAAATAACTATCATTATCTAGCTATAAAGCATACTATAAATTAAAGAAGTCATAACTGAAGATCAACTGAAGTTCTATAACCAGTCACCACAAACATCACCCTATAAGTTGGTGCCACATACCGTGAGCTATAGCAACATGGGATTTGTAATACGTTTAGAAGGCAAATAGGTAGAGGTTGGGATCAATATTGAAAATAACACGTTATGAAACCCGTATATTGTGTTACATAACCTAACGGAACTCTAGCGCTACGTAACAACTGGAAATAACTCAGTGCACCGTAACAGTACGTTTTTAATGTTATTTTACGTTACATTACATAACATTATGTTAAATTACGTTATACAAAATTATTTCTCAGTAATTTATATATTATTGTTAATTATTATTTTGAATATTAATGAATTGCTGTGATTTTCTTATTTGATTAGTTGTTGGCTTGTTTGATTGCTTGTGGATTGCTAGCTTGTTAGTTTGCGATTGTTTCTTTGTTCACTTGTTGTAATTCCTCTCTAATTGCTGAAATATCTTACTTGTTGATTCTATTGAATTTTTTATTGAACTGAAATCAACAATTACAAATAAGATAAATTGAATATTATAAAATATAAATTACAACAATGATAATAACTTGAATTGAAATAAAAAATTGGAATCTTATTTTCTTGTTTAAATGATGACTGGAATTATGGTTGCAGACTTCATATAATTTATGAAGATAAATGTGAAAATTATTATAAAACTTAATATAAAATTAGAATAGATTATGTAATATAAAATTAGAATAAATTATTGTAACACTTATATATTCTTTTTTAGGTATTTTTAAATTTATTTTCCAATTTATAAATATTACTTTAAATAGTTTTATATTTATTTTTATTAAATACATAGAAAATTGCATAACCTACATTATACGTTATGCTATATGCAACATAACCTAACAGGGGCAAAACGTTACGTTATCGTTATCGCTATTTTAAACATTGGTAGTTATCATAATTTCTCCATCAGAATAATAGTAATACAAACAGCAGCAGGTCATTAAGTACTAAATGATTGTTATTATTATATCCACCATCATCACCAATCATGAATTTATATAGCGAAAAGCAATTAAGAATGACACTACTAACCATCAAACTGATTTCTCAATTCTGTATTCTGGGATTTTAAGGCAGAGATTTCCATGCCCAACTCATGAATCTGCAAATCCAAAAACAAATTGATATATATTAATCCATCAACACTTTCTTTCAGTATATATGTGTTCTATGTTTATAAATGCATATGAGAAATGCGTATCCAGTGCATGTAGAAGATATGAACAAGAAAAATTAATTAAAACTTAAGAAAAAGAAAAGCCTCTAGTCTGAAATGTAATATGAGTATTTCATCCAAAAGTTCAAACCCGTGTGTTGTGGGCTAACAATGCACATCAAGCAGACTAAACACTTCAAGCAGCTTCGCATTTGGGCCACATAGAAAGGCATCCACCACAACCATCACTTCCATGGAATGGCTAAATATAGAGGGGTAAATTAAAAATTTTAAATTGCCAACATTGGCACAGAAAATGGTGCTAACAACCCATGAAACTAACCACTTTACCCAAGCTAATTCTTATTCGTTATGGGTTGAATATGTATATCAAGCATACAAGCAACCTTAACACTTAAAATGAATGATATGACTAACTCATTTTGTATACAAATAAGATTGAGTAATTATGTTAGGAAACTATCAGAATTTTTGTTATTAGGAGATTTTTATTAGTATGGTAGGTAACTTCACCATATAGTGACCATATCTCCTGTGTATATATATTTGACTTAGACGCCAATCAAAACTTGAAATGGTCTATACCACTGTCTTCTCTCCCAATTTTAACATTGGTATCGGAGCTGCCACCACTTGGTGGTGATAAGATCCTTTACTTTATGGATATTAAATCTGTTGATGACCTTTCCCACACAATCCTTCCCCTGTGCATTTGGATTTTGTTCACAGGATAAGATTTACCTTTTGGTTTTTGATAAGATTGTTCAAAAGAGCACTTTTATCCAAACTCCCATGTTCAAAATATTCCATCCTTGTCTTTATTCTCAAAATTCCTACAAAACTCCAACTGCAATGAGCAAATTAAATTTCTAATACAGATGATTCAAATGCTTGACTGGTCAATCACTATTTTAGCAATCAAGACTTTCTCAGCAATAGCCACTTCTCCATATTAGATTCCCACTATATTTCTGGTCCGCTCTCCTCTTCATCAACAGCTACTACTTTCTCAAATTCATTGTTGCTTCTTCTAATTGAACACAATACTCGCCTCCATCCCGGCTTCAGCAACCCTACAACATACCAATCACAACTCTTCTTGTTGAATCCATTGCAATCTTATCAACTACAAGTTCGCAACTCATCAAATAGTCCCCCTACTGACGACACCATCCATCATATGAAATACCACAAAAAATTGCAGACAAAATCCAAAGCCTTAATAAATCTCAGACAAAATCCAAATATTTTATTCAAGATACTAGTCCATTGGATTGAATTCAAATTCATTTCGTTAATATAATTACTTACTTAGAATCTATATTTTAAATCATTAAAAAAAAAAATCTTTTAACTTTAGGAAGCATGTCTTAATGATTACAAGTTTTGATACATACTAACATGCATATGTTCTTGTTTTGCACCCCTTTTATCTTTTATAAGAACGAGTGGCGAAGGATCATCCACGTGATCAATCCAATATAATTCCCTTTTGGTTAAGTAGCCTACCCCCAATTACTTGGTTGGTTTTATTTATTTATTTTTTGTTGGTTTTGTGTATGCATAAGTATGCCCATATTTATGTTGTTGCGTCCTAGTGTCCTTTTTTTTAGGATTTATCGTGTCTGTGTGTCCAGTGTTTGTGTTGTATCTATGTCCCACATCCATCTTCATAGGTGTTTTCTCTATGCAATTTAATACGCGGCAATTTCTTTTCATTCCCTTTTGCTTCCAATAGTTACTACAATAGATTGCCCTGTGGAGAAGGTGAGGGAAAAAGAGGAGTGAAAGAATGAAGAGTAAGCACCATGGGGAATTAGAGAGATTTTGACACAGGTTGTTCTTCAAAAAAACTGTGGAGATTGAGGCCATAATAATCTGTTGAAAGTACATCATATATTTCGTTAAGTGTATTCTATGCTAAGAAATACTATCATTGCTTAATGTTCTTTGTTGCATGTCATCTCATACTCCACATGCTTTTGGTCATCTTGACAGTCTAACTTTCCATAAACGATATTTTGTTATTTGAGCTTTTATGCTATGTGTGAAAGAAACTTTTAGACTCATCCACATTGTCAATCCATAATGGATGCAAACGAGACTAGTAGGTTAGTTTTAGTTGTCGCTCTAGCTTATTCTTAGCACACTTTCGGACATCACTCAAGATCCTTCCTTTGTTCATCTTGACCTCCATTGAGCTTTTTCTTTGCTCATTTGGATGACTATTTGAGTCTTGCTCTCTTGGGAGATGGTCTCACAACTTCACCTCGGTTTTCAATGGCTTTTGAATGTGATCAATGTGGTTGCTTGTTCTCTATTTCATCGATGTGATATGAACCTTCTGGTTATTGGTGTCTTCTTTGCTTCTAGTAAGGTCTTTGATGGTGGATTCAGTTAACTTATTAGTCTTTTATTTTGTAAAACATTTGGTGTTTACCCATGCAGACTTTGAGGGGAGATGTTAAGAATCTGATCAGTTATTATGCAATAATGCTATTAGAATTTGTGTTATTAGTTTGTATGGCATGTTGACTGTCTCTCTTGTATATATATTTGGCTTATGCACTAATAGAAACTTGAAAAGGATCTTATCATTTTCTTTCCTCTACAAATTTTAGCAGAGTGAACTTCCAATGGCTTTCAAATAAAAATAAATTAAAATTTAAGTAAGTGATGTTCCATTTGTCAAAGTGATTGTTCACATCAAGTAAATTCAAACTCGTGCATTTCCATGCAGTTTATAATATGCACGCTTTAGAAATCCTCTTTTTCAAATTTTACCACAAATTAGTAAATTCCTCAACAGTAAACAATGAAGAGGACTGCATTTAACAATTTTATCATCGTCACAAATTTATCTACTTTTGATGTAATGCCCGAACTGCGTAGACAATAGCCACGTGACAGCCAAAAGACTATTTTACACCTCAATCAATGTTAAAAATAATGCGTTATGTAACTCGCTATATTATGTTATAGTACCTAACACAAATCTAACAGTATCTAACAGTCGAAAATAAGTTAGTGCGCCATAATGGTACATTTTTATACTATTTTACATTATTTTGCATTATGTTATATTATATTACATTATGTTGCATTATTTTCTGTATTTTTTGAGTAATTTCCACAGTGTTGTTGATTTTTTATTTTGATTGTTAGTTAAGTGCTACAATTTCTTTACTTGATTGTTTGTTGTTTATTTGTTCAATTACTTGTGCAATTGCTAGCTTGCTATAATTTCTCCTAGTTGCTAGAATTTCTTATTTCTTGTTGATTCTGTTGAATTCTCAGTTGAACTAAAATTAAAAATTACAAATAAATGAACTGAGCATTACAAAATATAAATTACATCGGTAGTGACTATAATTGAAATAAATAAATTTGAAATCTTGTTTTCATATTTGGTGATAACTGAAATTACGATTGTAAACTTAATATAACTTATGAAGATAAATTTAATAATTATTTTGAAACTTGATAGAAACCTAGAATAGCTTTTATGTGTTAATTAAATTTAATATTCTTTTTTAAAAATTTTAAATTTATTTTATATAATATAAATTAATATATAGTTTTATATTTATTTTTATTAACTAAATAGAAAATTGTGTAACCTATATTATGTGTTTCGCTATATATAATGTAACTTAACGAAAGCAAAACGTTATGATACTATAATCGCTATTTTAAGCATTGGCCTCAATTTGCCACCTGGCATCTTGGTGGGGGGCAGGAAACACAAGCAGAAGCATGCAAAAGAAGAAGGCTTGCAGGCAACAGGGGTCAGTGGTGGATTTAGGGCTGTTAAGGGTATCAATTGATATCCAACATTCCTAAATCTCCATTAAAAGTTTCCCTAATTGCACCTTGCTTTTTATTATTTGACCATCTTTAATAGGGAACTTCTGAAAACACCCCTCCCCCTCCCCCAAAACTCTAAGAGCTTCCCTAGCAAAGTTCACTTTTAATACAAGTTTGCATTAAGGGTTATTCTGATATATCCTTCAAACCATTAGTTTATAGAAAATTACCCCTCAAAATATTATATTAGCCAATTGACCATCTAAATCTTGGAAAAACCATTTAAGGTACCCTTCTGCTCTTATAGCATAGTGAGCTCAAGTAAATATTCCCTTGATGCTACAAAAGAGGCCATATAAACCTGAAAATGCCCCCAAGTGTCCGAAAAATTTCCCACCTCCAATTATTGCATTATCAACGTGCTCAGCTTGGGGTTGACAAACCCCGACAGCACAAACACCACACCATCCTGCCCAAACCAAGATTTTTATAAGAAAAACCTAAACTAGTAACTAAAGTTAAAGCATCTCTTCTTGATCAAGCCCTTCATAACTATTATCAGAAGCCTGGAGAACTATGTGTTATCATCATCATCCCGCTTCTTTCTGTGTTAGCTGCTGCCCTTTTCACTAGAACTCATCCAAGATGGGAGATTTCTCTTGGCTGAAGTCGCATCCGACATTGAACTGTAAATCATTGATCACAATGCTGATTTAATTCTCAATCAACACCACCATTATCATCATGCAAACATCAAATTTTCAGTTATGGAATTAAAGAAGAAATTTTTTGAGAAATTGGAGATAATTTACCTCTCGAAGCATGGATTGGGTTTTTGTGAAGATTTTAGCGCATAAGAAATAGAGAGATTAATTTTGAATTTTGGAGAATTATTATTGGAATGAAAACAACAAATGAATAGTGATTTGAGTTTTATATCAAAGATGAAGGTCTTCCTTAGCGAGAGCTGATCTGTTCGACCCAACGGAAGAAGTTGAGGGTGCGGTTGGCGGAGGAGATGACGAAGAGGACAAAGGATTGAAAGAAGTTAAGGACAAAGTTGTGGATCGAGTTCTGAAGGCGGGTGGGCTAAGGGCAGGTAGAGATTTTGTGGGTCACGATGGCAGGGAGGTCCGGCAAGTTACGATGGAGGGGGCAGGAGGTTGGATCGGATTCAGGTGAGGTGGAGGTGGTGGTGGTGAAGTGGAGAACGTGGGTGCAGAGTCCTGTTAGGATTTGGGATTTGGTGGTGATTTTGGAGAAAATGAAGAGAAATAATGCCATTTTTTATAAAGATCTCGCGGGTATAAGTGGGAATTTATTATATTGAGGATATAATGGAAATTCTATGTCATTTCCATCATTCAACTAACGGGAAGGGTACTTTGACCGACTTTCCCAAGGTTTAGAGGGTCAGTTAGTTAATATGATATTTTGGACGGTAATTATCTAAATATTAAAGATTTTAAGAGTCTACCTCTAAAAACCCTAGCATTTGATGCTTAGAACGTTTCTGCCCTTATCTCCTTTCCCTCTCTCTACATCTCTCAAAATCCTAATAATTCCCATAAAACTCATATAATACATCTCTAAATCTCTATCAGAAAATACATAAATAACAAAGTCAAGTAACAATTAAGAGATTTAGAGAAAGAATCATGTTATTAGAAAGTATGGCAAAAGTGGGAAAAAAATTTAAAAAATAAAAATAATTAAACTTTAGCACAAAACATTGATCATTATATAAAATAATTTATTAAAACTTTATTTTTGCACATCTCAATATCTTATTTTTTATTCAAAAATAGACTAAAAATTCTTGAAAAGTTAAGTAGATTAGAATTTTTAGAAGATGGAAGAAATATTGTGCGAGATAGGGATAGGCCAAAGAGTTGCACAAGTTGCTTGTAGGGCAGGGCGCAGGTGGCATGGGTCGCCCACAGGGTGGTGTATAGCAGGCATGGGTCATCAGCAAGGAGGGGCGCCGAACTTAGATGATTTGTGGGTTCATTCACAAGGGGCAACAAAGAAAGAGAGGGATTAGAGAATTGAAAGAAAAAAGGAGGATAGTTAAGAATATAAAGAGGCATATTTAGGAAAATTCATATTTTCTGAATTTCATAGGATGTGTACTTAGCAAGGGTGATACTTAGAAATTAAGGGGTGTATTTAGTAGTTCCCTTAATAATATGTGGAATGTAATAGACATATAATGAGACTATAAATAGAAATTGAAGAAAGCAATGCCTATTTTATAATATATATATATATATATATATATATATATATATATATATATATATATATATATATATATATATATATATATATATATAAGGGAAGGTAACATTCTCATATGAACAAATTTAAAACTTACAACAAATAAAAATGTTATTGACGTGACTATTTTTTTTGGAAATGCTATACGAACCATTCTTTCAAGATGGACTCAAGAGTATAATTGATTAAAAAAAATATTTTTATTTTTATACCATTGTCCAAATGATTCTTATAGGTTTTCTGTCATGAAAATTCTGATATCCTTGTTGAAAAATCCTAGCTCCGCCACTGATTTGGTTTTTTTCCGTTTATAAAAAAAAACAAAACTGAGATGTGGTATAAGATGAGATTGGCATTTAGAGTTCTGGATTAGATGGAAGAGATGGAAAGGATGGGAAAGGATGAAGTTACCTCATTTAAAACCAGATCTAGTTTTCTCTCTTTCCAAACAACTCCAACCGCTACAATATCCCTCATATCAAAAAACCCTAGTTTGAAATCAATAATATTGGGCAATATCTCTTTTTCCAAATACTGACCAATATCAGCCAATACGGAAAGCTTTTTTTGATGACTAAAGAAATCTTGTGACTCGACCTGTTAATCCATGTACTCAAACCTGAATTACATAACGAAAGAGCGAGGATTAGAGTTTGATTTGTCTCTACCTCTTTTGCTCTTCGATAGACTTCACGAGCAAAAGCAGCTGAGAGTGGCAAAGGTGGCAGTGGCACTTGATAACACCATCGGTGCCAACATATGTATTCTCCGAGGCATGAAATATATTTTAAGTAGTTTAATATGATATATGCAGGCAATGACAAGTATATTTATCAATCAATACGACATCCAATATTTAGTAACTATCCCGATATATCACCCAATATACAATAACAAGAATAGATTTTCCTATCTGATATTTAAATTTCTGGGTACAACTTACAAATATGCTAGGAGTAAAGGAGGAAGCATGTTGTGTGAGTATATGTGTGCATATCTGTGTGCACTATAGAATAGAAAATATGATGCTTTAAGGAGACAGAAAAGTCTTAACAGTTTCCACTAGTAGCAGCGGTATCAAAGAAAGAGGTGATCTTGATTTTCAAGTGCAAATTGAAGAATACAAGATGCACTATGAATATCATAAAGCATTGTATGTAAGATACAAGGTAGAGTATCCAAAATATAACCACACAAGTTATAAAAATAGTACCTTTCCTTCAGAAGCCCTAGCTCCAATCTCCTCATTTTCCTTTTGCAAGTCTTTACACTTGTTCATTAACGCTCTCCCCATTCTGCTACTCGGGCTAAAATTGACAGCTGCGACATTATCTTGTAGCTCTTTCACTTTCTTATCTTTCTCTTCAACCAAAGTCTGGAAAATAAAAACTAGCTTGCAAAATCAACTAAATCTTTTATTGAATGAGTCATCGTCAACATCCAGATATTTAACATATATAGTTGTCTAAAAATGCAAATGTTTATATGAAATTAGAAAAAAGGAAAGGAAAAAGAAGCAATACGCATAACCATGTGAAAAAGGAGAGAAGTACAAAATAGATACAAATCAAGCTTCTATTAAAAAAATTTGAAAGCAAAATGAAGGAAAAAAATTTTAATTGCAAGATCAGGCATACTTTCAGACGTGTAAACTCCTCATGTATTGCTGGATCAAGTAAAAATCTTCTTGCCTGTCAAAGTCAATAGCAAGAGAAAGATATTTAAATAAATCAAACAGCTAGAGTCCGATAGCAAGCTTAAGAGAATAAGATTGGACAAACTAAAAGATAACACAGCTAAAGTGATGCAGCAAAAAGAAACTTGATTCTCAGAATATTCAGTTATACATTGTAATCGTTATTTTATGTATGCCGTGGCTTATAATGACTAAAAAACTTAACATTCTAACACTTTAACATGTTGAGCCAATTAGACTACGTTTTGATGACCATGAATGTCATGGCATATCCTAATATTTTGAGATATCATAGGTCCTAATACAATTTTTTTTTTAAGATTAGGATCTATGATATTCATATTATGACATGAGCCAAAATATGAATATCATAGATCCTAATCTTAAAAAAAAAATTGTTGGTTGTTAAAATCTCACATTGTAAGATATCATGAGTTCCTATCCAAATCAAAAATTTCATTTTGCATTTTGGATTATCAAGGATTTAGAAAATAAAAGAGGAGGTTTGTGCTAGGCCAGGTGTAAAGATAACTCCGCCAGTATTGTGCTTAAAGATTTATCTGTCAGTGCTGTGCTTAAAAATTTATCATTTCACTGTCTGTCCCAAGCCAGAATAAAAGAGGAGGTTGTGGTAGGCCGGTGACAACCAACGTAAAATATTGTCACATACTATAACATGACCCAAAATATGAATTTCGTTGGAGCGTTCCCTACTGAGCGACGCGCTACATCGGAGCACGGGTGTAGTGAAAAATGTGAGGTTTGCTAGGTCGTTACTTCCAGAAGCGACGCGTCACGTCGACACCCGGATGTGGTGTCAAATGCAAGAGGTTCCCACATCTTAATGAACAGGTGGGGTAAAGAAATTAGCTCATAAATATAAACATAGATTTCGGTTGGTATCGTGAAATATAAGTTCCCTTATAGATATATTAGTAGAGTTAGTTGATATTATGATTAGAAAGAGAGTTAATATTTTATGCATGCAGGAGACTAAGTGGGTATGTGAGAAAATTAAAGTCATAGAGCCTTGGCGTTATAATCTTTGGTATACGAGTAGAGATAGAAATCATAATGGGGTAGATGTGATCATAAATAAGCAATTACTTGGGAATGAAGTAGAGCTTAAGAGGGAGGGTATTTTATTAGTTAAACTTATTTTAGATAGAGAGATTTTTAATGTTATTAATGTCTATACACTACAAATAAGACTTGATGAATCCAATAAATATCAATTTTGAAAGAATATAGATGAGATAGTATAAGAAATACCCATTAGAGAAAAACTATTTATTGGTGGTGATTTCAATGGGTATGTAGAAACTAGTCGTAATGGGTTTGATAGTGTATATGGAGGATTTGGTTTTGGAGAAAGAAATGAAGCAAGTATTCAATTCTATATTTTGCTTTGTCTTGTGATTTGATTTTAGTGAATACTTGGTTTAAAAAGAGAGTTTCTCACTTGATTACTTTTAAAAATGGATCGAGTGCGCGCCAAATAGATTTCTTTTTAATTAGGAGGATAGATAGAGCTAGTTGTATTGATTGTAAGGTAATACCATGTGAAAGTGTAGTTACCCAATATAAACTCTTAGTTTTAGATATTCAAATTAGAAAGAGACTTAAAAATATTAAGTATAAATTAAATCATAAAATTAAGTGATGGCGATTAGAAGGTAATAAAAAAAAATTGTAAATAGAGTAGTATAAGAAGCAGATTGGAGGGACCATGATAATTCTAATGTAACATGAAATAAAAAGGCTAGCTGCATCAAGAAAATAGCTAAAAATATATTTGGTGAGTCGATGGGCGGTGCTCCATCATGTAAGAATACATCATGGTAGAATGAAGAGATAAAAAATATTATTAAGATCAAGCGAGATCTTTATAGAGATTTGAAGAAGAATAATAATAATGTAGAATAAGTTTTGAGAAATATAAACTAGCAAAGGAGGCTAAAAAAACTGTTCGGAATGTAAAAACTAAATTATATAAATAAGTGTACGAGAAGTTGGATAATAAAGAGGTAAAAAATTATATATATATATATATATATATAATTGTTCGAATAAGAGAGAAAATCTAGAGACTCATGTACTGTAAAGTGTATTAAAAATGAGAATCAAACGGTTCTAGTTCGAGACGAAGAGATTAAAGAAAGATGGAAAGAAAATTTTGATAGATTATATAATGATAGTTTTACTCAAGATTTGGGTGATATTACTATTCAATGTCAGAATATGAATCGTAACTTTATGCGCAGAATTAAATAATCTGAAGTAAAAGAAACTTTGAAGAGGATGAAATCAAGAAAAGTTGTTGGCCCAGATGAGATTCATATAGAGGTATGGAGATATTTAGGAGCGATTGGTGTGAGGTGGCTGACAGATTTTTTTAACAAGATTTAGCAAAGTAAGAAAATACAAAATAAATGGAGGAAGAGTACCCTGAAACCTTTATATAAGAATAAGGGTGATATTCAAAGTTGTTCTAACTATCGAGAAATAAAACTCATGTGTCATACTATGAAGATTTGGGAAAGGGTAATTGAACATAAATTGTGGCAAACTATTAAAATATCGAAGAACCAGTTTGGATTTTATGCCAAGGCGATCAACGGCAAAATCTATTTATTTACTTCAACTTATAGAGCAAGTCCGAGAGAGAAATAAAGATTTGCATATGGTATTTATTGACTTAGAGAAATCCTATGATAAGGTACCACGAGAGGTAATTTGGTAGACATTGATGAAGAAAAGAATTCCCATCAAATATATTGACATAATTAAGCACATGTATGATAAAGTAGTAGCCAATGTTAGAACATGTGGTGATTTAACAAATGATTTTTCTATCACAATTAGATTGCATCAAAAATCTGCATTGAGCCCGTTCTTATTTGCTATAGTGATAGATGAGCTTATTAGAGTTATTCAGGATGAGATACCTTGGTGTATACTATTTGCTAATGATATTGTCTTAGTTGATGAGACAAGAGTAAGAGTGAATGTCAAGTTAGACTTATGAAAGCACATATTAGAATCTAGAGGTTTTAAATTGAGTAGGTCTAAAACAGAGTATATGGAGTGTAAATTTAGTGAACGACAAACCATAAACTATAATATTGTAAAACTGGATGGACAAGAGATACAAATGAGCAGTCAGTTTAGATATTTAGGTTCAATTATTCAGAATGATTGAGAGATCGATAACGATGTTAACCATAGGATACAAGCTGCCTGATTGAAATGGAGAAGTGCAATGATAATTTTAAGTTTTATACGACCATAACATTCCATTAAAACTGAAGGAAAAATTTTATAGGACTGCTATTAGGCCAATTTTATAATATGGCACGGAATGTTGGGCTATAAAAAACGTCATTCATAGAAAATAAGTGTAGTAGAGATGCGCATGCACCGCTGGATATGCAGCAACACTAAGAAAGATAAAGTGATAAATGAAGATACTCGTATTAAAATAGGTGTAGCTCATAACGATGAGAAGATGCGAGAAAATCGCTTACGATGGTTTGGTCATATGCAACGTAGGTCTACAAATGCACCAATTCGATGAGAGGAGTTTATCAATGTATGACAAGTTAAAAGAATGAAAGGAAGACCCAAAAAAACATGGATGGAGGTAATATGAAAAGATATGGATTCTCGAGGTTTAAATGAGAAGATATTACTCGATAGAAATGAATGGAGAAGGACTATCAAAGTGATCGATCCGGCGTGATTCTTTTTTGGTTCATGTAGCCTACCCCAAATACTTGGGATAAAAGGCCTAGTTGTTGTTGTTGTTGTAAGGATTTAGAAAATAAATTTTATGATTTTGATAGCTTTCATCCCAATGGAACCTAAACTAGAAGATACTAATGAAGAGAAGTGGTATGTAAATGGATCAAAATGACTCTGCCTGTCAATACCTCTGCCCTTATATATTACTAGCACAAAGCAGGCGTAATGCGCGAGTAAAATTTATATAGTGCTCAGAATTAAATGAAAAACTATTTGTCATGTTTTAAACGTTGCATATATATATTGAGATTTTATTGCAGCCAGATTTAAGGCAATTTGGGCTTCAGTTGAAGCTTATTCTCCTACTCTTAAAAAACCATAGGCATAACCTTAGATAAAACCAAAGCATATGTATTAACACATGGATTAGAAATCTTCCTCTGCAGAAAAATTGTTTCTGCATTTTTTTTCAACTTCCATAACAATTATAATTGTTCATAGATAATAAAAAAATTCATAGAAGCACATAAAATGCACGTGAAATTCGTTTTTCTTTCAAACTTCAAATATAGGCAATTATAAATAATTTAGTTTAAAATATAACTGCTCTTCTGTTTTAACTCTCTTTGTTAAAGCCTAAAAGGCATCATATTTGACCAGAAGTACAAATTCGAACATACTAACGTTTTTAACAATAAATTTAATGTACATTCATACCTTTACAAACTTTACGCAATGCAAGATGTGTGTTTGGTTATATATTATAATAATTAATGGTTTTCTAGACAATATAAAATCAAAACAAACCACTAAATAATAAATTTAAACTCCAAAAGAATTCAAAAATGGTTGCATTGACTGACTTTCTTTGATTTGCATTCAGTGTTTGCAATTCATTGATCTAGATCTGCTCTAAATGCAAAAAGAAAGCTCACCTAAGCTTAGTATGATTTGTCAAAACCACATTTCTCAAATTACTCAAAAATAAAAAAGACAAAGGAATAATAACTCAATCCGACTATGACACAATAATTATAAACATTGGCATTGAGAAGGAAAAAAAAAAAAAAAAAGGAATTAAAGATATACCAAAGGAAAAGACCTAATTTATGGGCTCTAAAAATCTCAACAAAATGATATGAGGGAGACAACAGGGTGGATAGAGGCAGAGGAGAGAGAATGGAAAAAGAACTCTAAAAAAACATATAAATAAATTGAAATGAAGACATTATTCCTTGAAGTCCAAATCAACCAAGCCGAAAGTACCAAAAACTTAGATTCTTGCCAAATCCGAGTTTACTACTGCAACCATTGCAAGCTCAAACCTATCACGTTTACCACTTAAGGTGCTTCACTAGCATATAATGTAAATCTCATAGCGAATCAATTCCAAAGAGCCCTTCAAACTAGTACTTTTTGTAATCGACTCTATTGCTTCTTCAATAAATTTGGTTCTCCGATCAAGTTTTGAACGACTTTCAACTTCCTATATATAATTGTGTATGGGAATGGACACATCTATTCCTATTTCATTGCCACCCCTTAAACCTACCATTGTCACCATGGAAAGGAGAATGATCACCAGGTCATGAGAGTACTGACAAACAAACCCACTTGCTAAGCACCTTCTACAAGGATCAATTTTTGGTATAAATGTCACCATTGCTTTCAAGATCTATAGCACTACTTGGCGGAAGCTTCCTGTTACAGGTACTTCTGCCCTGATTACGGCCTTTACGTTCATTTAATTCAAAAAAGGAACTAGGCCATCCTCTTTCTCCTCTTTTCTTTAACGAACCTACTCAAGGACTAACGTTCAGTCTTTAATTAACCGAAACAAGATTCGAAAAGCTGCTCGAACAAGGTATAACTAAGAATTTTTCTAAAGTCAATTCTATTAGACAAAAAGAGACGATCGACGCTGCCATACCGAGGGGAATGAAACAAGGGAATCAAATCAAATTCTTGAAGGTAAAACCCAATACAAGAAAGAGGGATCTCCTTTAAAAAAAGGTGATCACATAGTAGTTACCCTTCTCTAGTCTGAGAAAAGAAGCAAATTCGAGAAGGTATAGTCTTTTTCCCTTTTAACAAACACTACTATGTTATTAGCTGAAATCCATGATTGCCTGTTTGTAAAATTCACTCTACTTATTCAGTTCGGTCTAGTTAGAATCAAGCGCATTTCTTTCCTCATGCCTTCCTTTGTCCTTCCACTCCTTTAGCTCGTTCTTCCAATATCCTTTGACGTATTTCTATTATAAGAATCTTTCTATGTCAGGAACCTTTGAAAGAGAGAGATGCGTGAAAGAAAATGTCATTCTCCCTTGCATGATTTCCATTCTACCCAAATGAGTGGCGCCTGGTTATGGGCCCGAGGAGTTCCGACATGCCCAGAGGCCAAAGGCAAATATGTTCATGATCCTTAGGATAGACACCATTTGAAGATGGATGGTCTGCTCTCACAAATCGGGAGAGGAGAAAAAGGGAATAATCGTTATGGAGAAGATTTCTCCTGCTCACTTGCCAGCCATAGGTGTTGCCTATTAAGGCTGATAATAGTACATTTTGTGGGATGAGTCCTCACCTCATATGAGTCTTCCAGCATAAAACAATTTCAAACTCCATTTAAAAGGACTTGAGATTGTCGACTTCTTCCTTAAAGATTAGAAGATGAATCGATGTCGGTTGATGGTGTAAAAGCATTTCTGGATGTCAAATTCCAAAAACTAGCGAGAAGTGCTCGGGGCCTAGGGCAGGGCATTTTCGTTGGTATGTGGGTGGATCTCTTGAGATCTAATTTATGTCGGCCATCAGATCACCCTGGAGCATCTTCATATTGAGAAGGTTCCAGAGAATTTTTGCCCATGTTTGTGCAACCAATAGAATAGTTGTGCAGTTAGTAGCAACGAAAAAACAAATTTTGTAGGTTATGCACTTTAAGCTCATGCAACAAACTTTGAAGTCTATATAGGGAGAAGGCTTTTCAGGTACATTTTCTTCAAACTTGATTCACACTGCCACTTAATAATTTTGTATTGTTCAGTGTTCATTTACTATTTATCTAATTATTTTGCATTAAGAGCTACCTCCAGGAGATTTTTACTAGATTGGGAAACAATAGCAAGCACAGATTTGCAAAACATTAATCACTTTTTCTGCTTACCTCGAACAAGAAGAGTAGGTTTTTTCCTTCATGACTGACAGATTCTATGATTTACATTATTTGAATGGTGCATCTATAGGCTTGGTTTCAGTGCACTAACATGAGTATTTCAAAATGTCCATTAGCAACTTGACTTATCTTGTGCTGCTGTAAGAATACAATCATTAAGCCATCTAATCAATTAAGCAATTTTCATTTGGAAAACTTAGAGAGAATATACAAAAAGATCAAAGAAATAAAATAAGTTCAGAGAAATGGATTGGGAAATACAACATAGCTGGTTTGGGAAATACAACATAGCTGCATTCATTAATAAGCGTTAAAGCAATAAGCCATAAAGGTATCATACTTTGTTTAAGGTTGTGCACGTACAAGGCTTAAGATGCAGTTAAAGCAACAAAGAAACAACACCAACTAAAAGACAGTTACACATGCATTTATTATACCTGAATCGACGGCGGCCTCAACTGTTTCTTTAGATCTTGAACTGCAGACTGAAATTTAACATGTAACTTTACAGAGTCAGATATGTTCACCAAAAAAGATATGGAATAAAAAAATGATAGTAACCAAAAAATATAGGTGTCAGCATGATGGCCAATACTAAGAAGGATGGCTAATATCAAGTGCCTCCCAATTATGCAGCAGCAAGTGTGCGTTTACTAGCTGTGCACTTTTGTAAAAAAGCTGCCTGGCAGAAGATATTTACTTTTGACAGATACATTAATGCAGCAACGTGAAAGTGCACATGTTTCAAGCTCACCCAAACTCTAAATCAAACAGCCACTGACTATAGAAGATAGCTTTAACTAGGGGAAAATAGGAAGTCTATGACATTTACCAAATATTTACATAAAATATTCCTGAGCAGCAGCTTCCAAGGTGGTCACCCATCTGGGGGCTACTCCTACCCGTGCACGGATAATTATTAATCAACAGATTCCTCCATCAAAAAGGCCACCTACGACTATTTTTTTGAGTTTATAGAAATCATTATAAATTATACTACTTATCTCATACCCGATGCAGGACTATTCTTTAACTTGGGAAAAAAAAACCATTTCTGTGCAGGTAAATCATTGCCAAGATTTTTGATGCAGTACAAAGAGAATTTGGAGTCTATGGTGATGGAAATTTAGGAATTTATGAAAGTAGTAGTCAGAATTTTGATAGGAAAATAATACAAGATAAAAATTTGGACCTCAGACTCATTCACCAACTTTCAAGTCACAGGAAAGATTTAATTGGAAACACAAAAATCCCTTACATCATTCACTAGTCTCTTCCAAGAGTCTTATATAAGGCTATTTACAAAAAGAAAACGACATGCACGACACGTTCCATAAATAAATAATGAATAAGTGCCAAAATATCCACAAAATTGTTAAGCATCCCATCAATTCTCCCCAAATTGAAAATATTCACAACTGATGAATAGCGATAACATTAAGAATCGACCAAGTCTAGGGTGAAACCGCTCCATCTCTTCGATCCTCAATCAAGGGCCCTTTGAACCGGGCCATCCTTTCTACCAAACCAAATATCACTAATAGTCTCCCACAACAATTGAAACTATCCCATTGTGCACTGTATAAATTATCACTCAGTCAGATGCCTCCATGGTGGTGGTGGCAGAAGAACAGGAAAACATTGTGCTTCTACTTCTGCGAAGGACGACGAGCCTAGATTGATCATTGGAGATTTGAGTAGAGATGGTCTTAAGTCAAGCCCTTACCATAAAAACAGTTAATACGAAGATCACATAGAATACCAAACGACAGTGTTTAAACCAATCTTCCTCATAATTACATAAGGATTTGCACAACAAGCATGAAGGTACTCTACAGTTCAGGAAGGAACCTCTCTTAATGAACCTTAATTACCACCTCATCTACGACTAGAAGTTCATGCATTCATTATTGTAAATCTGAAACAAATTTATAAGTATCATTGATAAACATAAATTGGCGCCATTTTTTCATACAAAACTACTGCAGGTGATATGCTAGTGAACCTACAGGTGGATTAGGTCCATCTTATACGAAAATAGAAAGTAAATCTATATGTTTCTTCGACCAAAAAGTTGAATGCTTTAGCAGATGTATGACATGACACTCACAATGTCGACTAATTCCTTGTCATTCTCCTAAATTACTAACCCATCCTCAGTACACTAACATTCACATTAACACATCTCCTAAGACCGTGCTAAGCATACCTCCATCCCAATTATCTCCATAAGGTCGCTCTCTACTTGTATGCGTCTATTAGACATCAAAATGTGTCCTAAACTCCCGTTGCCTGTCTCTTTGCTTGCTTAAAACTTTTGATAGCCTCTAATATCTCATTAGTCATAGCAAAGAGGTTGATAGTTTGTTGGTTCTCCATGGCCTCCCTAAATTTCTTGTCACTACGAAACATGCAGTAAAGAATATATATGAAACTAGATGTAATCTCAACCGAACAAATGGATGAACATATATAAGTCCATGACACCGAGACTAAATGCGTGATTATATGAACCAAAAAAAAACATTCTAATAGATGAGTTTTGCCAAATACAGGAAAATATACTTCCTAATTATGTAATGAAATGAAAAACACAAAGAAAATAAGGTGACAAATAGAAATAGCAATGAACACATCCAAAAATGTAAAAATAACAAGAAAAGAATGTGAAAATTAATAAAATGGAGTATTGGTTTAATTAGAGCTTACCTCGAGTTAGAAGAGAATTTTAAACTCTAGCACAAGAGTCCTAAAGAGTCCTTGGAATCTTTATGTGAAGTCCGAAGTCAAAAACTCTAAGAAAAAGAGCTCAAAAAATATCTAGAAAATTAAAACATCTCACTACTAGCTCGAGACATCAGCGTTAGGTACGGATTGACTTGAAGTTGGCTCGGTTGAGCCAACGACATCAACGTCAGCTCGGGTTGATAGGAGCTAAATAAACCGTATTCGGTTGGGGTGAACCGATCCTTTCGTATTCGGCTTGTCAATCAGCGGATGAACTTAGATCGCTTGAAATTGAGTCGACGATCTAGATGCGCATGGAAGGACTATCGATGTTAGAGAGTGGATGGGGCAACCAGCAATGACTCAGGAAAAGTTGGCGAAGCGTCAAATATAATTCACAAAGGGCTGGCAAAAACAAGGTGGCCTCAAATTTTTGAAAGGGGACGACTCTATCGGGTTGGAGTCAAATCTGGTCCACAAGAGCCGATAAGCATTCAACAACATTAAAAATTGGTCGGAGACTCTTAGCATGCCTAGATCAGAGAGTCTTGATTTAATTGACAGTATCGTTGGTGACAAGATTTAGAGGGGGCAGGAGATCGGATCTTGAGATAGCAGCAGCTCTGACGACAACTAAAATTGACAGCAATGATGATGAAGAGTGAGGCAGCATGCCATGGAGAAGACCCGAACTCGAATTTTCAACTTCCTTATCTTTTCTCTCAAATCTGCTATTTATCTTCTTTTTCAAAACTACAACTACGAAGAAGAAAGAAGATGACAGAAGTTGATGAAAAACTAGATCCTTTTTGGTAGAATGTGTCTTCACCCGAAACTCTTCCCGTGGCAGAAGTGGCTTCGAATGAAAATTTCAAATTTTCTTCATCTCCCGCCGGCAGAGGACTTGGGGCTGGAGGAGTCACCAACGGCTCAACAACCATTATTGTTGATGATGTTAATACGGCTGGCTGGAGAGTAAAAGGCACGCCAACTACTACTGGAAAAGTTCCCTCAGAGCTAACAGGCGGAGTTGGAGATGGCAGACTTGGAGATGGGGTAGCCTCTTTGGCTGCGGCCGCAACAACCACCTCTGTCCTATCGTCACTCCCGAGTTCATCGATAGGAGGAATTGAAGAAGGAACATGGAGAACTATATCTTTCGGACTCAGATACCGAATATGACGTAGCATAAAGATGACTTAGAATTTATGGTAGTGGAAATTAGGGGATTAAGGAAAGAACTAGCTAGGATTTGATAGGAAACATAATACAAGATAAGATTTGAGCATCACACCTTGTTGACACGCTCACCAACTCTGAAACGTAAGAGTCTCTTCGTCAGTCATTAATCTCTTCCAAGAGTCCAAAACAAAGTTATTTATAACAAAAACTATAACACATTCGATAGATTAAAAGTAAATAAGTGTTAAATATCCACTAAATAATTAAGAATCTCATTAATTCTCCCCCACTAGAAAACATTCACCATTGTGAATAGCAACAGTAGTAACAATAGAGCAATTCATGGTGAAGTTGCTCCAACTCTTCTATCCTCGACCAAGTATCATCTAAATTGGGCCTTCTTTTCCAAAAACCAAATATCTCTAGAAGTCTTCAGTAGCTGGTCATATCTTGCAATATATATCTTCTCTGTCTAATGCCTCCATGGTGATGATGGTAATAGTAGAATAACAAGAAAAGCATTGTGCATCTATTGCTACAAGGACAATAGACCTCGATTAGTTGCTGGAGAGTGGACTAGAGATAGCACTGAATCAAGCCCTCACCATCGAAGACAGGGTTAATACTAAGATCCCATTGAATATCGAACATGTAAATGTTTGAACCAATCTACCTTAAAACTATGAAAGGGCTTGTACATCGAATTTGTAGCTTCTCCATAGTTCTTCAAGAGAACCTCTCGAGGCAAATCTTAATCGTTACCCCGTCTGCAAATGAAAATTCATGCATTCATTCATATAAATCTAACAACATATTTGTAACTATCATTGTTAAACACAATTTATCGACAAATTTTCACACACCTTATGCAGATGATGTGAAAGTGAGCCTAATGGGCGGAGTACGTCCATCTCCAATGAAAATAGAAAGTAAATCTATAGACTCCTTAGACCAAAACTACATGCTCTATCAAATCCAAAATATGACCCACTTAAAAAGTGGAATGGTTCATTGCCATTCTAATCAGTTACTCACACATCCCCAGTATTCTCAACATTCACAACATCCATCTCTAAAAGATCGTGATCTCCCCTAGGCATACCCCCACTCATATGATTATCTCCCTAAGATTGCTCTCTATTGACATGTGCCTCTAGGACACCTAAACGTGTCATAAACTCTTGATTGGCTCTCATGGCTTGCTTAAAACTTCCTGATCGCCTCTTAACTTCTCGTTAGACATTGTGAAGAGGTCATTGTTTGTTAGCTCTCCATGGCTTCCCTAAAATTCTTCTCGATAAGAAGCATGCAGTATACAAACCTACATGAATGCAAATGTGATCTCAATCAAACAAAGATACAAATATACACAAGTCCAAAACACCAAGACTAAATGTGTGGCTATATGAAAAAATAAAAATAAGACATCCTAATAGCTTAATTTTGCTAAATTCAGGAAAATACACTTCCTAATTATGTAATGAAATGCAATACACAGAAAATTAAGAGACAAATAGAGATAATAATGAACATATCCAAAATCCATACCCGTAACAAGAATGTGAAATTAATAAATTGGAGTATTCAGTTAGAGTTTATCTCAAGGAAGTATGGAAGTTTACACTCTAGCAAGGGAGCCTTAAAGAGTAAAGAGTCCTCAGAATTTATGTATAAAGCCTAGAGTCAAGATTCCCAAAAAAAAACAACTAAAAAAATAGCCTAGAAAATTGAAACAGCTCAAATCAAGCTTGGGTCAGCTCGTTGATCAGACGATATCATGTCGACTCCGGTCGACTCAAGGTCAACTCAATAAAGTAGATGACATCAAATTGGCTTGAGTCGGTTTGGCTGAACCAATGACATCAATGTCAGCTCGGATTAGCTCAATCTGCACCAAACAAAGGCGGAGAGATGATTCCTTCATATTCGACTCGTCATTGAGCCAGAAGTTGGATTGTTTTAAAATTGAGACAATGATCTGAATCCGCTTGGAAGGAGCCATCAATGTCGGAGTGTGGTCATCGGCGGCTGGCAAGATCGATGAGTCTTAGGTATAATTGACAATGGTCGAAAAGATGAGGCAGCCTCAAATTTGAATGGGGATGATGCTGTAAATTTGGGTTGGAATTAGATCTTGCCAGTGAGGGTCGGCGAGCAATTAGTAATATTGAAAGTTGGTTAGAGAGTATTGGCACTCCTAGATCTACATCAAGGAGTCTTGGTTTAATCGATGTCAATAACGACGACAAGATAGGACGGGGCACGAGATCGGATCTCAAGTTGGCAACGACGATGGCGTGTACCAAGGTTAACATCAGCGAAGACGAGGAGTGAAGCAGCCGACGAGGGAATGGAGAAGACCCGATCTCAATTTTTAATTCCTCTTCTCTCTTTTTTCTCTAATATGTTTTTTCTCTTCCTTTATTTAAACTAAAACTACAAAGACGAAAGATGAAAGACGAATATGAAAACCTGGATCTTTTGGACTGAAGATGAAGAACTAGATCTTTTTGGGTTCAAAATTTTAAATACCAAATATAACACAATACAAAGAGGAATTAGGATATGGTGGTGGAAATTTAGGGACGTAGGAAAGAACTACCAAGGATTTGATAGGAAAAACAATATAAGATAAGATTTGGGCCTCACGTTCTTGGGACTCAACAAATCACATGAAAGATTTCACTGGAGAAGTAAAAAACTCCCTTCATCACTTACTAATCTCCTCCAAGTGTCTCGTACAAGGTTTGTTATAACGAATACTATGTGCATGACACATTCAATTGGTTAAAAATAAATGAGCGCGAAAATATTTACTAAATGGTTAAGAATCCCCATCAATTTTGGACCTAACTTTGGGTGCCAAAACATATTCTCTCACAAAGTTTAAAATGACAGCAAGTTTTATAAATGAAATCAAACCACGAATATAAAAAAGATGGCCTTTCTACTGAAAATTCAGTAGTGTGTACTAACATTTTTTGTCACCAGCTCAGGCCAGCAGAATGAGATTAATTTAAGTGGACATAAGACTCCATCTACCGGTGTTCCGATGCCAAAAAGAAAAACTATGCAATATCCTCTTCCCTTCATCTTATGATGGGTAAAACATATTGACTATTATTCTTAATTCACAAATGAATGGGCAGGAGTAGCATAAATATCAAGGTTTTAAATATTACCAAAAACCAATATGTATCTTATGCTTGAGGCGTTAATTTACCTACTAAAATATCACCACCTTCTATCCAAGATCCCAACATCACAACTCCGTTTGTCTAAATTTCAGAGTAAACGAGCCTCTAAATTTGGTATTTCCTTAGTGATTCTTTCGGTACGAGATCACTCCTTTCATTCTGGGGTGACGGAGGATCGTACCATTCGTGCCTTTTCTTTTCATGCTTTTCCCGAAGGTCTGGAGAAAGCAACAATCAGTAGGATTTCCCTAATCCCGTTCCCGAAGGGAAGAACATGAAATTCTTTTTCCTTTCCGTAGGGACCAGGAGATTGGATCAGCCATAAGAAGAATGTTTGGTATTAATAACTAATACTTGCATATCCATCATTTGAGTCTCCAACAATTATTTCAATAATTACATATCGGTCAAATTACATATCCGATTTGACCGATGGACAAATATGCAAGCATACGTTTCATGCTTGTTCATTCCGTTTGAAGGAAGGATCTTTCAAATTACATATCCGATTTGACCGATGGACGAATATGTAAGCATACGTTTCATGCTTGTTCATTCCGTTTGAAGGAAGGATCCCAAAGAATCCGATATAGACCCTTGAGCAATGTTGCCAATATTTCACCAATATTTCTGAAATTGCAGATATGATGTGTGGAATAGCACTGATATCTAATGCCCCAAAATCAGGCAATACTGATATTGGTTCCTCGATTTTAAAACTTGATCCATATATGCGATATTGGTGACCACACTCGCAGGCATTGTAATTAATAGTGCAATTGATAATAAGCTAAGAGAAGTGGGCAAGTAGAAGCAATATCAAGACATTGCAGGCTGAGAATAAAAGACGATTTACACACCTTCAAGTCTGCAATTTCACGCTCTCGTTTTGCATATGTTACTATGAATGCAGCTTCCCTTTTCTTAGCTTTCTCAAGCTGACAGACAACAATTGAAAAGAAGAAATAACTGGGATTGGGCTACACTTTGCCGCTTATCAGTATCACATGCAGAGGTTTGTCAAACCTTTTCTCTTAAAGACTCCTCAGAAGATTTTAAATTCTGGAGATGCGTTACAACTAACCCAGGGTCTGCAATGCAGCAACTGTAGTAATTAGAAAATCAAAAGATAGAAGAGGAAAAAGAATACACATACAACAGAAGTCAACATAATATTTTTGGAATACTATCATCAGACTAGTGAAATCTGCGTTAAAAATAAACACAGAACAAATATAAAAACAAGAAAAAACCAGGTCACCTGGAGTGGTGCCAGCAGGTGTAGCAGGGCCATCCTGGAAAGCAGTTTGCCACTTCTGTATCTCAGTCCTTGTAGCTTCTAGCTCTGCCTGCCACATGCAAGGTTATTTTTCACCTCATGCTTTGCCAGAAATTAATTCAGGTAACATAGAAAGCGATGGAACTTCATCTAGTTAATTGAACATTTGCAGATTAGAAGCAAAGGCTGAGATATTAAATCAAAAAGCAAATTAATTTATTATCTAAACCTTTTCCAATCAAGATGAAAAATACTTGACTAAAATATACAAGTGGTTATCAATCTCTACCATATAATGCAAATTGAATGACATTGTTATGTTACATCAAACAAGCAGATAAAATTTTTATAAAAATTGTTAAGAAAAGATTGCTTCCTATTGGTTTCTCAGTTTTAAGGAAAATTTATGATATGATTATAATGGAAGGAGTCTCAAGAAGGAGCCTAATACACTTTTAGAGACAATAGATGACATATACTACAAGTAATTTGATACATATACTACGCTCGTTTGCCTATGAAGAATGACGTATATGAACCCTGATCCTAAGGCACAGCAGCCAAATTAAGCTCTGGAATCTACATGACTTGCCAATCCGTATGGCCCATGATACTGAAATTAAAATAGGAAAATAGAAAAAAAGTCAACTAAGGTTGCCAATCTGAAAAGGACTCCCTGCTTCCTATGGGAATCACCAATTATATGGTACAGCCAAGCCAAGGATACCAATACGATATAAGCCTCCTTCACTCCAAGATAATGACTATAATACATAGTTAAATCTGTACTATCCAACTCGTCAACTATTGTATACATCACGTACTAAGGAAACCGAATTGACCCCCTAAAGTCTAATCCATTCTATACTTTCTGAACCCATTAATGTAAAACAGAATCCAGATTGAGGTTGAAAAATACGCACAACTCAGAAGCATATTGGTTATGTGATTCTTCTTTTTTCTTCGTCTTCTACTGTCTCTTGTAGATGAATGTGTTTCTTTATGCCAGAAGTTATTATTTAATATCCGTTATGTGATTCTTCTTTTCTCTTAGTCTTCTACTGTCTCTCGTAGATGAATGTGTTTCTTTATGCCAGAAGTTATTATTTACCCTTTCGTCTAGATTCTTTCTACTTACATGGAATTGGATGCTTGAGCCCAAACTGCATAAAGAAGAAAGAAGATACACAGGCTACACGTTTCTAACATAGCAACAGTTAGTAAATTGGCACCAACTTAAGTGAGTTGAACTGAGTTGTATTACTAATAAATTTGCATTCTAAATTTTGAATCTTCCTCTGCAGCTTACCCACTTTAGATGGAAAAGTTTTGAATGAGGATGATTCGAAATGACTTGGATGGTTAGAAGGATTAACTTGATGCTGTTAGCGAAATATGTACTGTGCGGTACAAGAGGGATTTGCTAAGACCATAATAAGAAAGTTGTCAAGCATGAAACTATAAACTCAGAACTACAACATTGTTCAGATAACCTATGTATACCTCCTACCTAGGCACCTCATTGGTGCTCGGGATGCATTAATAGACAACCCCATCTTAAGTCGGGTGTCTGAATGATAATAAGCAATGGCCTGGATGGAAGCCAAGGTTAATAGCAGTTCTCCAAATGTAAAGGGTCAGAAAAAAAAGAATTTCCTTTGGTTGTGCAGGATCAGATAGCCACAATGCAATTTAGGTGTGATTATTATTTCTAATACGTCATTTACACAACCAACACTCTTCAAGTTTAGAATGCGGTGACAAACACGTTTAATAAAAAAGAAATTTGACTGATGAATAACTCATGGAATAACTTCAAGCCTTCTTGATTATGATAAGTTCACCACATTTTACAGTTTTCTAATCAGAACCCGGATAAAACCTCCTCGAGTCCTAAATTGTCTCCCCGGCTGGTCCCAATGCCTGTCTGTTGTCGAGGGCAAGCTTGCCCATTCACATTTGATCGATTCGTGGTAGCTTCATCAATGGTACCCACCAAATAAAAGGCCTGCTCAGGGATAGACCTCAACAGAAAACTGTTGAGTAACGTACATTTTTAGCATTTTTCTTTACATTACATTTATATTAATATCTGAAGTACCTAGGCAGCTAGGAAAATAGTCCTTTTCCTTCATGATTATATAAAAAAAAAAAAAAAAAAACAAGCAACTTGATTATAGGCCAAGAAACAAAATAATTCATAGATCCAGGGTAGTACTCTATTATATGCTAAAATACACTTCACCAAGAGTTAAAAAAACAGAGTTAAAAATCACATTTCCTAGGTGGTGCATTAGGCTACTTGTTGCAGATTAAGAAATTCTGCTTGTGTTCGTAGTTGAATGCTATACAATCCTGACACGTTGAAAAGCCTCTCTTAAACTAATATCTATAGTTAAAAACTTCATAATTTCATTTCATAGTACATTACAACTCAATTCTTCTCTTTGAAAATTGTTAATTTCAAAAATTATCGACTAATCTGCCAAATCAATTCTAGAACCAAACAGGAGTTGGGTATCAAGCGAGACTCATATTAGGATACAAGTGCAAAGGGAATCATAGCCTGCAATGGACCAGTTAGAAATAAATCAGAGAGACCAGATAAAATACACACGACAATGTTGAAAATAATGTGTTGTGTAACCAATTATATTGCATTATAGTACCTAGCACAAACCCAATGTCATCTATCAATCAAAAATAACTTTGTGCGCCATAACGATGTATTTTTTACATTATTTATATTATTTTATATTATGTTATATTATGCTACATTATTTATTATTATTTTTTGAATAATTTCTAGAATACTATTGATTATTTATTTTTATTATTGGTTGATTACTGTAATTTTTTTTACTTAACGGTTTGTTGTTTGCTTGCTTGGATATGCTAACTCGAATGCCTCTTCCACACACTTCTGTTGTAGAGCTAGTAACATCACTTTGCTTTTTGTTGAGCTCATTGTAGACATCAAAAAAATAATAAATAAAAATTAATTAATTTAAATAAATAAATAAATAAAATGGACGCGGACACCCGCAGGAGAATTCCCGCAGGGCACCCGCGGGAATCTTCCGCGGGAGACCCGCGGGGGGCACCCGCGGGAATCTCCATCGGGTGCGCCCGCAGGAATTTTCCCGCGGGCACCCGCGAGAGAATTCCCGCGGGAATCTCCTGCGGGAGGCTCCCGCGGGTTGCCACCCGCGGGAGCGATCCCGCGGGTGCCACCCGCGGGTGCCATCCGCGGAAGCGATCCCGCGGGTAGGCACCCGCGGGAGCGTTTCTGCAGGTGCCAACCCACGGGTTGTTTTCCGCCTATTTCCGTTTATTTGTTTCGTCGATATTCCGTGATCCGATTTTTCAGGAAGAATTGGAGCCGGATTTCAAGCTTATTCGGTCTATAAAAGACAGGAATTGACTCTAAAAAAATGACTTTTGGATGATTTTGGGCGAGCTCATGAGATCAAGCAGCGAAGCAGAGCCATCCTCTTCCCAGTCAGACGATCAACGGAGTACCAGCGAGGCTCCATTGCCACCCGAACCCATATAAAAAAGGGAATAAATTAATATTCTCGTTCTTATTATTCCTCAATTTTGTAATCCAAATCCTTTTATTGTAATCCAAAAATTTTATAATGGAAGGAAAGATCCAATTTTTGAGCAAACAAGAACTGGCGACTACAGTGGGAGCCCCTCTGTTTACCACAGAGAATCTGGTGGCGCAGTCCGACCGGATGCGGATTGGCTCAATAGTTGAGACGCTGGTCATAGAAGTTGACCAGCAAAAGTACGAGGAGTTCCTATCATGCTCGGATCCGGAACCCAGGCGTCATTGCCGGGCAACGATTAAACAAGGCGAGGCATCATCGCCCGCCAAAATTGAAAAGGCGTTATCGCCATTCAATACCTACGAGGCATCATCGCCCGTTGAAACTGACAAAATGTCATCGTTTGTCAAGAACATGGCATTATCGCCCGTTCCAAAGTCAAGCCAAAAGTCAAACCAGACCCTGACCCGCTCCCAAAAGAGAAATTTAAGGCGTAAAACTCAACGAGCATGCCTCAATCATATAAAAAGAGTTTCAGAAAATTCCGGGACAGAAAACTCCGGGACAGTAAAAAATCTCGGAGCAAACCCACGGTTGTATCCCGCGAAAGCAACCCCACGGGTTGCCACCCGCGGCTTGCAGGTTGCACCCCGCAGGAGCGAACCCACGGGTACAAACCCACAGTTGCAACCGCGGGTTGCATCCCGCAGATATAATCGACGGTTTACGTTCAATGAACACAACTCTCATGTCTCTTCGAGCACGCCTATGGTGAGTACGCAACATACACCAAGAATTTTAATCTCTCTATCAGAGGCGTGCGGGGCCCACACAACTACTCAGACTAGTTTGCACTCCAGAAGAATCAGCAGAAGGCTTGGAGAACAATCTGATGCTGGAAAAGAGCTCAGCCCTGAAATATTATAAACTCTCCAGTATTATGAATCAAATTTGCGACGCAAGAGGCGTCAAAATGCAAGTAGAGAGGAGAAAGTACCTCAAGATTTGAGAGAGTACAATTGGAAGAAGAACTCCTCACAAAATATTCCTCACTGCCAATGCGAACATCTAATCTCAACCGTTCTATCAAACTGCCAATGCAACTCGAAACGATCCATTTTTGAGTGGATCACTGAGCCCAAAAGAATACGGATGCTAAAAAAAGTGTGCTCTGGAACTGATCTGCCTGCCGCCTCATCACATATGGTTAATAAAGGCAAAAAGGTGGTCGGAAACAACCCTTCAGATAATGAAATCACTCCAGGGTTAAAAAGAGTTTCTATTGAGCCAGAGGGTGTGCTTCTAGAAGAAGTCTCTGGAAGGCTTGAGAGACAAGAAAAACGTCTCGAACAGTAAGAGGAGACCATAAAAGAAATGAAACAACTTTTAATTGAGTTGTTAGCTCAAACTAGAAAAAGCCAATCCTCGTCGTCCATTTTTGATCGGCAGAAAGGAAAACGACTTGTCCAAATAAATGAAGACAGCGAGGACGAAAATGAAGAAATTCCTCCTCATTCAAGAGAGGAAGAGAAAGTGAAGGTTATCATCAACCCTCACGCAGAGAAAATAGAGAAGATGGAGAACCAACTACAAGCTCTTCTTCATCGCAAAAAGCTGCAAGAGGTGAGGGTAATACGTCCTTATCCCATAAAATGGGAAACCGTACCTTATCCTGCAAAATATAAACCGTTGAACCTTCAGTCATTCGACGGTAAAGATTCGCCGCAACAGCACATCTTCTACTTCCTGTCGCAGACAGGACACCTCATGGGGAACGATCCGACTCTGACTAAGATATTTGCGAGCACTTTAACAGGACCCGCATTTACCTGGTTTATGCAGTTACCCCATGGAACAATTAAATCATGGGCCGATGTAGAACGTGAGTTCTTAGCCCAATTCTTTGAAGATGATACTAAAGTCTCTATACTATTTTTGCTAGCAGCGAAGCAAGAAGAAAGCGAAACGGTCAAAACTTATGTCGAGCGGTTCCGAGAACTTTCTGTTCGATGCCCACATGGCATGACGCAGGACACGCTTGTGGAAACCTACAGACACAACTTGTTGACCGATATCCTAAATAAGATGGGCTCGGTCGAATCCAAATCATAGAAAGATCTGCTTAAGTAGGGTGAACAGGCTGAAGATATACTTCGACGCCTCGAAAAGCCGCAGTCCGCAATCGGAGGCAGTACAAATGAATCTCCATTCCATTTTTCCCGTTCCAAAGGGAAGGACATAATGGCAATGGCGGTAGAAAGTACACCGAAGCAGAAAGCATGGCCAACTATAAGTAACACAGCAAAGTCGTCCAGACTTCAAAAGCAGTATTCGTTCAATGATGAACATACTGCTACTATATTCAATCTGCTCAGCAAATGCAAAATACTTGAGTTGCGGGAGAGCAAGAGGCCGGAAGAGATAGGGAAGACTAACGATCCGAATTACTGCTTGTATCACCGGATTGTAGGTCACCCTACAAAGAATTGTTTTATTTTAAAAGACAAAATTCAAGCATTGATTGACGCTGAAACAGTTCAGCTTAAAACTAAACAAAAAATGAGTTAGAGCTAGTTCAGACATATTTAATGTGGGTGGTCTAAAGGTACCACTTGAGCTCACGACAATTCCAAAAGACGAGCTCAAGAGGGTTAATTTAGACCCCCATAACCTGCAAAAGAAAGGGTTAACCCCTTTTCGTCGCTAAAAAGCAGGGGGGTCGTGAGGGTGCACCTTAAAAAAAAAAATCGCCCAACGCCGTCAAGGCAAAGGGAAGAGAACCAGTTTCTCGTCAACCCCGCCATGCTGGGGGTAAAAAGCATGAATTACCCAACGCCATCAAGGCAACGGGAAGAGAATAAATTTCTCGCCAACCCATCATGCTGGAGGTAAAAAGCATGAATTACCTAACGCCATCAAGGCAACAGGAAGAGAATAAATTTCTCGACAACTCACCATGCTGAAGGGAAGAGCATGGCTAGCCCAACTCGAACGGTAGTTGGTAAAGACAAATCAAATCCGTTGATAGCTGGGGGTTTGCTAAAAATCCTATGACAAATCTGTCACAACAGTATTCTTATCCAAATATAAGGATACATTACTGTCCTATGCTGCTAAGGCAAAGGGAAGAGGAAAAGTTTGGCATTTAAGCCCAAACGAAATCCTCGACAACTCACCATGCTGAAGGGAATAGTATGGCTAGCCCAACTCAAACGGTAGTTGGTAAAGGCTAATCAAATCCGTTGATAGCTGGGGATTTGCTAAAAACCCTAATTAGATTGATCCCCTGTCACGTTAAGATTTCACCTCTGGCAGAAAAGAAAACTCACACTTCATCAAGTCCAATGTTCTAACTTATGATAAACTTGTTTTTGATATCGTTAAGTTAAAAATTATCTCTGACGAAAATCATCTCCCTATCAAGTTAACAGTTACCTCTGATAGTCCGATTCCAAGACTAAATATGTTAACCGTCACCTCTATTTAGTCAGCTTTTCCTATCACGACCAGATCTTCTGAATAGGTTGAGCTACGAGACACGTTTAATATCACCTCTGTCTTTCTCTTATCCGTCATACTAGATGTCACTGAACGGTTAGGATTTTACTAAACACGTTAACATGATACCTCTGCTTGACCTAAAATAAGCATGTTAACATCATACCTCTGCTTGTCACCAAATGAGTACGTTAACATCATACCTCTACTTGTTATCTAATGAGCACGTTAAAATTATATATCTGTTTGTTACTGAATAAGCATATTAACGTCATATCTCCTCCCATACTCCATGAAATGTATTAACGATTATTTCTGTCTACCAAATTCTTTACACGTCTGATAGTCAAAATCAAATAATGCAAAGTATTTCGGAATGGCTAAATACAGAACTTCGAAAACTTTGGAGGGGGTTATATAGACATAAAAAATAAGAAATAAAAATTAATTAATTAATTTAAATAAATAAATAAATAAATAAATAATGGACGCGGACACCGGCGAGAGAATTCCCGCAGGGGCACCCGCGGGAATCTCCCGCGAGTGACCCGTGGGAGAATTCCCACGAGGCACCCGCGGGAATCTCCCGCGGGTTGCCACCCGCAGGAGCGATCCCGCAGGTGCCATCCGCGGAAGCGATCCCGCGGGTAGGCACCCGTAGGAGCGTTTCCGCAGGTGCCAACCCGCGGGTTGTTTTCTGCCTATTTTCGTTTATTTGTTTCGCTGGTATTCCGTGATCCGATTTTTCAGGAAGGATTAGAGCCGGATTTCGAGCTTATTCGGTCTATAAAAGACAGGAGTTGACTCTAGAAAAGGACTTTTGGACGATTTTGGACGAGCTCGTGAGATCAAGGAGCGAAGCAAAACCATCTTCTTCCCAATCAGACGGTCAACGGAGTGCACCAGTGAGCCTCCATCGCCACCCAAACCCACATAAAAAAGGGAATAAATTAATATTCTCGTTCTTGTTATTCCTCAATTTTGTAATCCAAATCCTTTCGTTGTAATCCAAAAATTTTATAATGGAAGGAAAGATCCAATTGTTGAGCACTCATATTGAAGGTGCTAGAGCTAGACCCAAACCTTTCCTTGCTTGCCTTTGAGTTTTCAGAGTCAAGGTGCACTTCCCATTGTCAAGCCAAGCCAAGCTTTGTCGTTTGTGACTTCTTAACTTTGATAAAATCCTTATAGGTAGGTAGCCTAAAGCCCGATGGAGTCGCCTAGCCTTATAAGCCCACACTTGTTTAGAGTAGAATGTTCAACACCTGCAAAGTCCAACGAAAAGGCGACAGAAAAGAAAAGATGAATAAAGATAAGATGCTCGTGAAGCCTAAGCTAAAGCACGAGTTCACAACGGATGCCAATCCTCGCTTTTTCTACTAGGCAGACTACTCTTATTTAGCATGCAAATTTATTATCTAGGAGGAAATACTTAGCATAATAAAAAAATAAAATATAAATTCTTATTAGTCAATTAAGCTTTACCAACCACATAGTCAAACCTCGCCAAAAAAATTGGAGAAAGAGTGAGTTTAGTGTGGTTAAGCTGGGACATCAAGAATGGCTTAGTCTTTTGTTTCATCAACTGTGATCCAAAGAAGAGAAGCTCTTGTTCAACGATTGATCTTTGCCTTTGTTCCGCTTTTCTGAAGCGCTTGATCAAATCTTACTTGGTCCGGAGTATTAGTTCCCCATAACAAAGCTAACTCTATCTTTCAATTGCCTATCCTATGCTCAAGAAGGTCCCCCCGTTCCTAGACCGCATCTCGAGGTGCATGTAGTTGTCTAACTTTATACTGAGTATATTTTCTATCTTCAACATGTGCAGATTTGGAGCAACTATGCATTGATTTACCAATTTTTGTTTTATCCATCCTAGTAACAACATTCCTACTTTTATTATCACTTTCCGTATTGGCAGAGGCAATTACCATGTTATTAACCGATCGGAACTTTCTTTTAACCTTTATTTATCCTGCAAGTATTAAAAATGTCTGAAGTTTCTAGATTCATTCCATGGCACAAAATCCCTCATTGGCTAAACAATTATTTGGTTATCCCATTTTGGGATTTTCACACTTCCAGAACCGATGTCGGCCGAGACAAAATCCACCCTTCAGCAATATTCCTATATCAACAATAATCCATTTATTTTCAATGTGCCAATTGCTAGTGAAATTACTAGCTTGTTAAGTTGTGATTGTTTATTTGGTTATTTATTGCAATTCCTCTCTGGTTAATAGTTTATTACTTGTTGATTCTATTAAAACCTCGGTTGAAATTAAATAAACAATTACAAATGTAATGAATCAAGCATTATAGGACATAAATTATAGCATTGGTTATGATTAAAATTAAAATTAGTAAATTTGAAATATTTTTTCTTGTTTGGTTATGGCTAAAGTTCCAATTGCAACTTAATATAATTTATAAAAACAAATTTGAAAATTATTTTAAAACTTATAGAAACTTAGAATAGATTCTATTTGCAATAAAATGTTTTTATATTCTCTTTTTAGAACTTGTAAATTTATTTTTCAATATATAAAATTATTATAAATATAGTTATATTTATTTTTATTAAATAAATAGGAAATTGTACAACCTACAGTATGTGCTATGCTATATGTGTTGTACTCTAAGGAGGCAAAACATTATGTTACCATTATTGCTATTTTAAACATTACTCACGGATATAACGAAGTTCAAATTAGAAGATGTTCGAATCTACGTCCTCATATAAATGTCGATGAATCAGCACGATTTTTATATTAATGGAAGAAATATAAGATCACTTAAATAATCATTTTTCTCTCTGATTATAAGCTCTCAATAGAGATTTTCTAGTCCCTTTCAGCATACGTGCTTAGAAGAAATTCTTGATTCATGGAGAGAATTCTAGTGAACTTTTCACGTCATGCTTGGACTGGACTATTTTCATATGGATATTCATGGGTCTGAAGTCTGAACATCTTTGCAAAGTATCTGCTTCATGGGCCTCGTATCCTTAAGCTTGGATCGGTCATTTTTGAGACAATAATAGTCCTCTCACTCCCAAGCTCAGTCCAAGGCTCTTGGAGTGTACCTATGGCGACTTTGTTAATCCAGAAAACAGAATCTAACCTAGCGACTTGCCATATCTTTAAAGTAAAATGATAAAGCTATAACTCCAACCATAGTAAATCTTTGTGACCTTCTGTATTTTCCAGTCTCATATCTAAGGACAAATAGAAATCGGCTTTATAAATCAAACATTGGCGAGTTTGGTACTCACCCTGAGGTTTGGATAGCAGCAACTTTGAAAAAAATAAATCTTAGCGGTAGAGGGAGGGGCATTGTATTTTAGACTTTTCACTCTCCTAGGCTAGTAAGGAGGGCAAAAAGCCTTGTCAAGATGCGAGCCAAGCCAACTCAAAGTGCCAAGTGTTTGATATTGCCCAAAGGAATCTAGGATCAGACAGCCATAGGAAACCTTAGCACCAGGTTATCCACACAAAGTTTGAGATGAACAGAGGTATCATGTTTGCACTCTTCCATGAGTATTTATGAGAATCCAAGTTGGTTTGACTACCCAGAGGGGTCAAGTATTACACTAGGCAGCTTGGTATCCTTTTTTAGTGATAACTCGTGTGAATGGAAGTTCCATGTTATCGTTGCTTGGGTGAGTGACGTTTTATGGGAATTTGCAACTAGCCACCATGTAAGAGGTTTTTCAGAGTTGAATTTGGCTTGAAATTGTTTTTGTATTAACCATCTGGACACGAACAATTTTACACCTTGAATAACTGTCTTAAAAAACGAACTTTGACCTATTCAAAAATGAGATTTATATCAAATCTTGGTGCATTGAATGCAAATCATCTCATTTAATAGATGAGCAGCTGAGATGCAATTCTGAGACTCTAGGCACTATTTGTGCTTGTCTTTTTTCTTGAAACTTGCAACAAAAAAGATGGTCATTTTCTGAAATTCAAAAAGGTAGTTTCGTAACAAACGGTTGGGGTGAGTTGTTTGTCACACAATGTGCATCTGTTGGCAAAATAGTTATATCACCTCCTTAAAGTCATGCCCACATTTTGAGGACAAATTCTGATTCATTCACTTGAAGAAATTTTTCCGTTGCCACTGCATTTCAATCAAAGAACTATCAGAGTTTTTCCTTCATATTCAAGCTTTAAGCTCTGACTTTAAAATTCAATCTTGCTATTTCTTCTCTATTAGAATCATATCTGAATCTTCCTCTATATCTAATAGCACTTCCACACAATCTCTTATCAAAGGGGTTTGATTAGCCACCTCTCACTGTACCAACAATATTTTAATTGAAAGGATGCTAGCTAATAAGCCAATCTCATAGATAAAGAGTCAAGTTGTTCCATGGAAACCACAAAAGCTGAAATTCAAACTATGAAGTAAGCCTCTTTCGCAAGGAAATCTCTTTTCCTAAGGATACATCATCCAGAATCCTAGTGATAACTGCTACATTACCTATCTCCTCGCTGGTTCCTTTGGTGTTCATATACACGCCCTTAGGCTAGGCCTTGGATTTCCCTCGCCTCCCTTTTGATCGAAACCCTCCAATTTTATGATGTTGGATTGAATCAACTAGCCCCGAACGTCATAGGTTAGTCATCTCCTTTAACGTCCTTTGGCCCCTCTTCTCAATTCTTCCACATGAAACTTTGCAATTTCTTCTATGGCACCAACTTGACTTCAACTTGGGCTACTACCTAAGCCTCATCCTCTAAAATAGTTCAGACTTTTCAAGTTGATTTTGACCGTTTATTTCATCTTCAGTCTCTTTTTGCTTGTCCTCAAGCAACTCATGCATCCTTTTTGGGTATGAAGGCTTTATATTATTTCCTCTATATATCCATAGATTGTGGAGCCTCTTCCCATATAACAGATATTGAAGACAAATTTAATTCTTTAGAGCTTTCAAATAAACATCCTCATACTCATATTGATGATAGTTCTTCCTCTTATGAGGTTGGCAATGCTCTAAATATTGAATACCAGTGATAAACCATTGGTAAAATTATATACCAGATATCATATACCAGGCAATATTAACATGTTATGGCACTAAACACCGGATGTGTATTTTAGTGTCATACTGGTTAACGAATATCCATGATAATACATAAATAAAACATATTAAACTAGTTTTAAAAAAGAGTTAATTACAGTTAGACCCCCTATAGTATGGGGGTCTGTCAGTTAACACCCCTGAAATTTGAAACTCTAAAAAAAAACTCTGTACATCTTAACGGTGTCAGTATTTGGGGCACGTGATGTGCACGTGTTATAAAAAATCTAAAATGCCCCTAAAACTATGACTCCTCCCTCTTCATTTTTCTCCCAATAATCTCTCTTTGTGGCAGGGAAGTAGCAGTTCCCCCTCTCTCTCGCTCTCGCTAGCAGAGAAGCAGCGAATGCAAGCTACAGCAGCAGCAGCTCTGCAAGCTGCTGCTGTGCACAGTTGCAGTTGCTATTAAGAGAGAGGAGGGGAGGGGGAGAGAGAGGGAGGGGGGAGAGAGAGAGAGAGAGACAAGAGAGAGAGGGGAGGGAAAGGGAGGGGAGAGAGAGGCACGAGAGAGAGAGAGAGGAGGGGAGGGGGAGAGAGGACACGAGAGAGAGAGAGAGAGAGAGAGAGTGGTGTGCTGGTTTAAAGAATGGAATGGGTAAAAAAGGTATTAGATAAAAAGAGTGTATTTTAGTATAAAAATGAGTGATAATAACTAACTACTCACTAACAGGTGTAACGGTCTAGGGATTTTTTTTTAGAGTTTCACATTTTATGGGTGTTAAGTGACAGATCCCCCATACTACAGGGGGTTTGACTGTAATTAACCCTTTAAAATTTGGGGTCTTAGATGATATTTAACTTGGCCAATTTGCTCGATAAGTAAAACATACTCGAGAGTCGGGACGGAAGGGAGTTAGCTCGAGAAAGAGAAGGGGCGATTTTCCCGAGAGGGATAAAGAGCTAAACTATATGCGAGAGAAAGAGGGGTCATTATCAAAGCTCAAGGATTGTCAGGGTCAGAGCTCTTGGTGATTGTGCTAGGAGTGGAGAAAAAGGTGAAGGCTCATTTTTCATGGCTTGTTCGTTGTGGTCGCTCGATCGAGAAAGAACAGTAGGGAAGAGGAAGAACCAAGACAATGAATCATCAATCGATTCACGGATTGCCAGGATCATCATCAGGGTTCATGGGATTGTTGGAGTTGGGGCTCTCGGTAGTTGGTGATAAAAGTAGATAGGGACAGGTGAGAGCTCTGCTACAACCTCCTTGATACGATTACTTAATCGAGCGAAATATAGTAGAGAGGAAGAGGAATAAGTGAAATATCAAATCGTTGATCGATTAAATTTAAGGGAAAATGAGAAATTGAAGAGTCAATGATATTTATATAAATAGATACAGCTATTAAAGAGTTACGTTTAATGGGTCTAAATCTTAATAAAAAAAAAAAGATAAACCCGACAATATGTTAATCTTGCTGATATTTAATCTTGTTGATATTTTTCATCTCTTTTACGAGGAAATATATCGCCATGTAGCTGATATATCATTTGATATAGGCCCAAACTGAGAACCAATAAAAAAAATTGGCTTACCATATCGATTTAGTTCTAAAATCGGTACACTGATCGATATACCAGTATACCGCCCGATATTTAAAACACTGGTAGTTGGTGATGCAGTAGTTTGTGCTACCTCATTCTCTTAAAATAACAAAATTTCATTTCAGTCTTTTATCTATCAGTCAGCTCACTACAACAACTAAGCCTTGTATCCCAAGTAATTGGGGTAGGCCACATGAATCAAAAGATAATCACACCAAATCGATCACATAGATGATCCTCCACTCATTTGTATCAAACAAAATATAATTCCTTAAATTAATTAGGGGACACGATGACTTGAACCATTAATGTATCAATCAGCTCACTAAAAATAATAATTATTATGTGAATTTTTCCTTCTTATATTTTGTATTTCTGGACCTTCAAACTGTGACAAGGATTGGTACAGATTATGAGAAAGGAGACATGTATTATTTGGATGAAGAAGTTCCTTTGAGGTTTTACTACTGGCTCTTCTGATATTCTTCTACAGTGGCACCACCACCTTGATAATCCTTCCATTCATAGTCATTGTTTGATATTACCTATTGTTTCCTCCATTTCCAAGTTAGAGCATGAGTTGCGAGCTTGAAAAACATCACTGTGCTTATTGTAGTCAAGTCAATAAACATAATATCATTCCTTTCAAATTAGCCCATTCTAATATGTGTAGTTCAGAGTTTTTGACACTTTATTATTTCTATAAATGATTTCTTTCGTATGACAGCTTTATCTTTTGAAAGAGTGATATGAAATTCTCAAAGTTATTGATCTATTTTATAGAGAGATAAAAAAAAGTTTTTCACATCTATTCAGGTTTAATGCACTGGCAATGCATGGAGTTCATGAAAATGGTGTCTCGATTTTTTATGCTGATAATGGGATCATTCATCAAACACCTTGTTCTCATACACATCCTAACAGAATGCTATTGCTGAAAGGAAACATAAACATATTCTAGAAGTGGCTCGAATGATGATGATTCATATGCGCATCCCCACATATTTATGATTAGATGTTTTATGTGCCTGTCACCTAATAAACCAAATGTCATATTCAGTTTTGTGCAGTAAAATTCCTTTTTCACATCTCTTTCCTGACAAAGCATTGTTTGCTCTTTTACTACGTATATTTGGTTGTACCTACTTTGTTTAGGATTTGTCTCCTCAGTTGGACAAGAGTCCCCGCTCTATTAAATATGTATTTATGGACTATTGCATACTCAGAAAGGTTATAAATGCTACCATCCTATATCTAAAAAGTATTTTATTTCTGTAGATGTCAAGTTCTTTAAGTCTGTTTTTTTTTTAACTTTATCATCATTTGTGGACTAGTTACCTACTTCTCTTTCTATACTTTGCAGGTGCCCAATATAGGGATTAATAAAGCACCTCAACCACCACCGTTGCATGTGTAATCTCATGGTTCAAAGAACCTACTCAGGTGTTGCGCCCATCTGAACCTCTATCTCCAGCTGCTGGCTCTTCCCATCATTCATTACCTTCGGATCTTGATCTTCCTATTGCTCACCTGAAAGGCAAATGTTCTTATACTGCTCACCCCCTTTCTAACTTTGTTCCTATGATAAGCACTCCTTTCTTTCGCCAGCTTGCTCTTTCTCTGACCTATGTATCTATAACCAAGTCGTATCAGGAAGATGTGATAGCACATGCCTGGAAACAGCTTATGGATGAGATGCAGGCACTAGTCTCTCGCGGGCCCTTAGACTTAGTGCTCCATAAGGCACTCCAGTGATTGGCTGTCTATACCATCAAATTCAATCTGGATGGATCTATGTACGGACTTAAGGTGCATCTTGTAGCGAAAAAGTTCTCTCAAACTCATGGTGTTGAGTAGTTTGAGACATTCTCTCTCTTGACTCATCTCAAATCCATTCGCAAATTATTCTCTTTTGCTGTCAATTTGGAGTGGTCCATATTCCAATTGGATGTCAAAAATACTTTCCTTTATGATAATCTATATGAGAAAGTTTATATAGAGCAACCTCCATTGTAATGTAGCTCAGCAGAGAATATGGTTGCAAACTTAAAAAAACTATTTGCAAACTTAAAAAAATTTTAGAGTCTGGTTTGAGAAGTTCTCTATGGTAGTTGCTAGTATTGGTTTTCAGAGGCGTCAGTTTGATCCCTTCATTTCATTTGGCATATGACTTTTGGAATTGCTCTCACCGTCCATGTGGACGATATCCTCTTGACTAAACGTGATTCAAGAGTCTTGACTAGGATGAAAGACTATCTTAAGTAGCGGTTTGTAACCAAAGATATGGAAAAGCCAAAGCATTTTCTTGGAATTGAAGTTGCATATCGGAGAACAAACTACTTCTTTGTCAGAGAAAGTCTGCATCGGTTTACTTGGATGCAAACATGTTAGTATAACAGTGTAAGCAGAAGTGACCTTCTGGAGTAAAAAATAGTAAAGTTTATGATGATGTCAAACTATACAGGAGAATATAGATGACTCATTTATCACATAGTTAATAGACCAAAGATTTCTATTGATGTTGGATGATCGAGTCAATCCATGCACAAACCAAGAGAAAAACACTAGAAAGCAGCTCTAAGGCTTCTTGAATATATTAGGAGTCCTCCAAAAAAGGAATTGTTGTACAAAAAGTATAGTCGCGTTTATATCTCTGCATACTCAAATGTTGGATATGCGAGAGATAAAGGTGACAGGACGCCTACAACCGGTGGCAATTTGGTGGAATAGCAAAGCAAATAACAAGATATTGTATCTCGATCGAGCGTTCGTACACTACATGCAAGCGACTGTGGTTAAACTTCTTATTCGCTGAGTTTTGGCTTGAGTAAAGAGTCTAATACTCATGCATTGTTATAATTGTCCATCTATATTGCAAAGAATCATATGTTTCATGATCGCGCAAAACATATCAAGGTTGATTGTCATTTTATTCAAGATTATTTGGTAACTAAGGTGATTTGTATTTTGTTCGCTCCATCGTCAGAATAGTTTACCAATATCTTAATGAAAGAGATACCACCTAAAGATTTATCAACACTGTGTGACAAGCTGGGCATGAGTGATATCTAAGCATTGTTGTATATATTAGGAGTCCTCCAAAAAAGGACTTGTTGTACAAGAAGTATAGTCACATTTATATCTCTGCATACTCAAATGTTGGATATGCGAGAGATAAAGGTGACAGGACGCCTACAACTGGTGGCAATTTGGTGGAATAGCAAAGCAAATAACAAGATATTGCATCTCGATCGAGCGTTCATACACTACATGCAAGCGATTGTGATTAAACTTGTTATTCGATGAGTTTTGGCTTGAGTAAAGAGTCTGATACTCATGCATTGTTATAATTGTCCATCTATATTGCTAAGAATCATATGTTTCATGATCGCGCAAAGCATATCAAGGTTGATTGTCATTTTATTCGAGATTATTTGGTAACTAAGGTGATTTGTACTTTGTTCGCTCCATTGTCAGAATAGCTTACCGATATCTTAATGAAAGAGATATCACCTAAAGATTTCTCAACACTGTGTGACATGCTAGGCATGAGTGATATCTAAGCTCCAGCTTGAGGGGTAGTGGTAAATTATTATGGGTTTGGTTAACTGGGTTTAGACCTATTAAGAGTACGATACACTTTATAATCCTAAATATATTATAATAACTGATTGGTTATTCCATAAGACTTGAAATAAATTATTTAGTCTGATCTTTTAATAGTCAGCCAATAGTTATAGGAAAGAGGAACACATACGCATGGGGCAAGAAGAAGTGAAAAGTTCTTCAGTATACAGGCAATGGGGCAAGAAGAAGTGCAAAGTATTTTGTTTTACCAAAATGAAGGCATAACATGTTCCATCTCAAGCTTATTCTCAAAATGGATAAAAGGAATACAAACTTGAACATTTTAGACAGAACGGACACACGCATCAGGTCCTATGTGGCCGGGTACGCCACTTTTTTGGCTAGAAAAACATCCTGCAGATCATAGCGGAAAGGACATGCAACTACAGTATAATATATATGTCAGTGATCAAGATTCGATTCAATCTTCGAAGTCCTTATAAATCAATTTGAATTCCAGCTTAGGTGTCACTTTATGCGTAAAACTCAACCTTGAAAAATTAAAAAAATATAGGCCTAAGTCATCACATCATTAGGCAATAACTACAGAAATTGTCAATTTTGTTATTGACTAAGCATAAAAAATATCTCTTAAATGACTTAAAAGAATGTAAGACTTTAGAGATCTGACAAACTGCTAATAAGATATTGTATCGAATATCGAGTCAAAACTATAGATAAAATAAATTCTAACACAGAGCCAAAATCATTAGTGAACCAACTAATGAAATAATTCTCATATCATTCTATGAACTACAAACCTGGCATGTTGCAAGATTATCCTTGCAGTTCTGGAGACTGAAACAAGAAAGAGAATTAAAATGTTACATTAGTGTCATAACAAGATAATGACTGGTTTCATTTCTTGTGTAGTGAGATCAGCGTAACATTAAGGACAGAGATACCTTTCACGTAGAGACAAAATCATTCCAGTGTCAGCACCAGGGCCAGCAACTTTTGATTTCCCCTTCAGCACGTGCAGAAAAATTAGTTTTTTGCATATTTTTATTACCGATACAAACTCATAATTTTTCAGATATTGGATTCCAAAACTTTCACCAGAATATAAGATATACACACAATAAATGAGATATTAAGTCATTTAGTTTCGACAAAAACATCAACAGAAGTAAATGTTTGGGGAGCACCATTGAAGCAACAAAATAAGAATAATACATATTTACCCCCCAATATCTTCCAATTTTCATATTTGCCTCTAAATATTCATATTTTCATTATAGTCCACAAATCATGAAAAATATTTAAGTTTTGCCATTCCACATCATAGAAAACTGAGTCAAAGTAGAACACTTTGTTTTCTATATTAAACTTACTAATTATTTTAAATTATAACTAAACATCCATATTTAAATTAATTAAATTCAATCATCATTTATTTTAAAGAAGAAAAACAAACTAAATAACACAATTTTTTTTCTCCATCTTTCACTCTCCCAAAGTCGAAGCAAATTCTATCTCTAATCCCACCCAACAACCAACCGAACACATCCCTCCCCATCACTAACCATATCCAGCAACCAACACAAACCCCTTCCCTTCCCTTTCTCCCTCTGACCTAAGTTCCTAACAACAAACTCAAACATATTTGCGGCAAAGAGCGAGGAAGGAGAGAACTTCTCTAGTTATTTTGTTTATTATGGGTTTTATTCTTTTGAATTTGTATTATAAAAATGGGTTTAGCTGAATGAAAAGGTGGAGATGAGAGGAATAGGATGAAGTAGACAAGGTTATAAAGGATATTTTACCACTGAACTGCTAAAAATCTAACTTAAGAGGAAACACATCTAATTTTGATGGTTTGCGGACAATTAGAAAAAATTTAGCAGTTAAATATGAAAATATGAAATTTTGTATCTTTTTTGGGTTAACATAAGAAGCCGTTTTAATTCCATAGCGTTCAAGCAGTGATATAGTTCGATGACATTTTTTTCGTTGCATATATGCAGAGAAATATTAGAAAAAAAATTTAGAAACCAAATACTACAATCCTCAGTAGTATGAAGGGAACCATCACAAAATTCTATCGCCTGGCATGAGCAATAACAAACTAATATTCAAGTACATCAACCTGCAATATCTTATTTACCTCTTAAATAATTTTCCGACTAGCTAATAGCTAATGATTTAATCGGTTCGGCTATATGAATCTTTTTTCTGCACTTGAACTCTGTTTATGCATCATTCTTCCTGAACTAGTAACCCTGTTACCTCCTTTCAAGCCTTGATCGAAGTTGGGTTTTCTTTGCCTCTAACATGAAGCACCTTTAACTACAACCTTAGCAATCCTAAACAGCTACAACTTTGTTGCATGTCTAAACCATCTCAAGTGAGTTTTCCATGTTGATTTATCATTTCCTATTGTTGCTACCTCTAGTTTTCTATGTCTGAATTACTTTCCTTTCTCTTATCATTACTGATTCATCTCAGCATTCACATTCAGCTTTCATATCTTAGCCATGTTTTCTATTGATTTTCCACATTATAAACCGTAAAGGTTCTCGTGACAATCATTCAAAAAGTTTACTATGGTGGATTTTCTATGACTGAAATTTATAAGGCAGGCTAGTGCAAGTATCCATTTACCGTTTCAGAAATTGAAGAGCTATTATGGTAATACCTATATCATTACATGCAAAGTAAAATAGGTTCCTTAGATTATGGTGTCATATCAAATACGCTCTTGAAATTGGTTGTTTAAATTAGACATGCCAAAAGTAGCACGACCAGTATGCTAATTCTGAGATAACCAATTGCTTATGCAAAACCACTGAGAGAGTGGAGGCATGTTAAGGTAGGACAGATCAGGTTTGAACAAGGTTTTCTTTAATTGGGAAAAAGAGGAGATAAAGTGAGGTAATAACCGTTTCTCTTTTTCTCAGTAATACCACCTCTTATTCTCTAATTATTCCTCTTTTTTCCATTCAATAGTAATCTGGGGGGAAAAACATCCACAAATGTGGACTTCGGTTCTAAATAGCTTGGATCAAGACATACACAAACAAAACCAAAAGCAGCAGCCTAAGTTACTAATTAGCTAAGTTCAAACCTCGGTTAAGTTCAAGTCAAAACCAAAAACTGACACCATTCATGTAGGAAACCAGTAATAATGAATCCAATTAACAAACAGAAAAAATAATAGAAATGAACTCTCAGTCTGATTCGATAACCAACAAACACAATGGTTACAATTTAAATGGGTTAGGACTTTAAATTAATCTAGTCTGAGTCACTTCATTCGAGACCAAATATAGTATAGCTGTAAGTTGATCAAAATACCTATGAAGGCTTCATAAAACAGATATACTTAAATTTAAGGTTGTTTATCAATTAAATCATATTCAAACCAGCATTCACGCTAAAGTCTTTAACAAAAATATTTCCTCCTTACTTTGAGCATTTAGAAATGACATATCTATGGATCCCTAGGGATTATTTCATGAAACTTTGCGAGGAAATTCAGATGTAATTCTTTCCATAGAAGACCTATTGTTCGTGCAATTCAATATCCTCTAACTAGGTTATCATTTCCATTAGGGTTACATTTTCGGTTCATGGGGACAAACTAGGTTCTTTTGTACTCACATAAACAGCTAGGCTCAGAATGTTGCATATCTAAGTTTCCTATATATTTGTTCAAATTTTAAGAATTATATGAAACCCCATACCGTAAAAGTGTAACTTTTACAAATCCACCTAAAAAATTTCTGGAAAACAAATCCCACATAATACCTTTTATTAAACCAACGTTCTTTGATCATAATAAATGCTTGTTTCCGTCTTTTTAAGTATTTAGACACATACTTCACAATATACTTCTCCAGCCAAAAGAAGTAACCACACAGATTAAAAAGTTAATTAGTACTGTAAATTGACAACATTAGCAACTACTTCTAATTTCAAAATCTCAAAGGCATGTGTTTATGGTTACTTTCTTCGCGCCAAAGATGTCGTCTTCATCGTCCTCAAGATCTTCAAAGGTTCTCTTATCGCCTACCATAAATTACACAAGAGACAAAATCAAGCAAAATAATTAAAGAACAAAAGGAACATGATAATCGAATAAAAACCCGCAAAAATTCATATAACCTGGGCGCTTGCTGTCGCTGTGGCTCCCAGGATAATCGCCATCATCCGCCTTAATTGGAAAAATATTGTAAAATAATTACCAAAAGGAGATAAATGCGAGAGAGAGAGAGAGAGAGAGAGAGAGAAGAGGGGAGAGAATTAGAGATCTTACATCTTCGAGCTTGGAAGTCATTTGAATCTAGAATCCAAACTCTTTTTCTAATTTTTTTTTTTTTTTTTTTTTTTTTAATTTGAGAGAGAAAGAACCAAGAAAAGGGTTTTGAGTTCGCGTCCTTCGGCTTGGCACCTGGGAAATTCTAAAGGGGCACCGCAGTGGGCTAAGTGAGCCCACCTCTAAGTGAGCCCACCCCTCTTTTGAATTTTATAAAAAAGTGTTTTTTGGGGTGCGCCCACCCTATTTTTTCCGGACCCCCCCCCCCTCACAAACCCCAACACACACCCCCACAAAGAAATACCTCCTACCATCATTGTTGCCCCCTTCTCCCTCTGCATCTATCCCTCTCTGGCTATTCCCTCCCTCTCCTTCCTTATATTTTTAGCTAGCAACAGTAATCGAATTTTATTTAGATATTAATACGTGAACGAGTTTTACATCATTTGGATAGTAATACCCTAATAGTTATTGCACTATCTGGGTATTAACAACCGAATGGCCGGTAAGAAAATAATTGTGACTTAGTTAAAAAAAAAAAAAAAGCAAACTTGTAATTACTGAAAGTTTTCTAGTGGATGTGCTCATTTAGAAATTTTATTGGCACCTTTAGTTGTTAGGAGGAGAAAATTGACTAATTGGTCCGTCATTTTCAAAGAAACACAAGTAGATTGTATGCGCTTTGCATGTGCTCTACATAGTTAACTTGCCATTTGATGGCACTAACTAGACACGGATTAAAAAATCTAGGGAAGGTGCTCGGGTTGTGGATGGCTCGAGCCTACTGATGGCCTAGTTTATCGGGTAGACTTGAGCCCGAGCCACCTCCGATAAAGCCCGAGCCGGCCTGGCCTACCCAATCCCCAATATAAAAGACAGTTTTTATGGGCTCAGCGCATCCTAGTCATGACTATCCGCCCTCAACTGTTAGTCGAATGGTTTTACCGTTTGGGAGTATTTTGACTAAAATATGCCCTCCAATAGTTAAAAAAACGACTAGTTGGTGGAGCATTTTGGTCATGTTGAAATTGGGATGCCCTTAAGTTGGGAATAGTTCCTCTTCTTCGCCTTCTAAATATGAGTTCAAAACTCATGAGATTAAAACACAAAGAATAAGATACATGTAGTATCACAATACTAGAGATACAAAAGTATACGAATAAATTATGTTAGTGTTAGTGCCACATGAATAATAGAAAATAAAATAAGTAAGATTATGTATGTTATTTGTAAATATCAAGTAAATATTTTGTAAAAATGACGAGTCTAGGTTACGTTCTTGTTAGCATTTGAAACTAAGTAATGATAAGATAGCGTATAGTTTTCTGTATTGTACAAGTGTCCGTACATACCCAGGACCCGACCTCAATACTCATGGCGCTGAACCATGACATCTTGCTAAACTTAACAATTCAATCCCCCTACTGTTTTACAATAGCGGACATACCACTCTGGGTATCAATTATCAATCGGTGATCCAGTAATCATCCAGACCACTGCAGTAAAAGAATTCTGGCCCCAATCAAGAAGTTGACCAATAATACCCTTATACAATATGGTTCTTATCCATCATGTAGTTTTTCCAATTCACATGTTAATAATACACGATATACATGAATAAATGGAAACACATGGTTTGTCAAGTCAGATTGTGTACTTGCCCTTTTACAAGAAACAGAGATTCAGGAATCAAGATATAGGACCAAGTACATATCTATCACAAGAATACTTTATTTCCATATGATCAAGATATATGAATTTTGTCATCATATTCACATGAAATGGTCATGCTTATCGCCTATCGAGTATTCAAATAATTCATTCAAACATATCGAGTATTAGGTTTAAATATTTATACCATGTATTACATGTCATATATCACATAAACTGTATTATTCATACAAATATCATATAATACATTTTAGGGTTAATTACAGTCAGACCCCCTGTAGTATTGGGTGTGTGTCACTTAACACCTCTGAAGTTTGAAACTCTCAAAAAAACCCCTGAACTTAGTTATTTTCACTCTCATTTTTTACTAAAGTGCACTCTTGTCTCTCAAATTCCTATTCTACTCTCATCCTTCCTTTTAACTAACAATAAGAATTTGAGAAATGAGGATAGAATAGGAATTTTAAGGGACAAAAGTGCACTTTAATAGAAAAGAAGAGTGAAAATAACTGAGTCGAGGGGTTTTTTTGAGAGTTTCAAACTTCAGGGGTGTTAAGTGACACATCCCCAATACTACAGGGGGTCTGACTGTAATTAACCCTACATTTTATTATTGACAATTATCATACACCATGCATCATGGTACTCATCATATAGTTTCTTCCATCTCTGAGTTCATAATACATTATACACATGGCTTATAAACATCACAACATATTGATTTTATATTATATTTATTTGTTTATTTTCCTTTTTCTTCTCTAATTATTTCTCAACTTGCTCGAATATTTTCTTAATCCAAATATCTTCTTAGTCCAAAGTTAAACTCTTAGCAAATATCTTTTTAGTCCAAATTCAAGCCCCCTTTGTAAATATCATTTTAGCCCAAATTCAAGAATCTCATTTGCAAATTCAAGCCCAATTCGGCTCTCTTTCCTTCTTTCAAAAAGCCCAATTCATGCCCAATTTGCCTCTTTCTTTTTCTTTCAACAAGCCCAATTCAAGCTTTCTTTCTGTTTCTTTGAAGAAACCCAAGCATGCATATATATATATATATATATATATATATATATATATATATATATATATATATATATATATATATATATATATATATATATATACATGTTTATTCTATTAATTTCCAATTAAAATTCAAGCCCAATTCAAGTCTAAGTCCATCAATTATTTATTAATTATTATTATCATTATGTTTAATCCAGTCCAAACCCACTGCACATTATTTTATTTTTTTTCTATCTAGCCCAAGCCCAAGTCTACTGCGTTATTTATCTCATAAAGTCCAAGCCCACTGTATATTCTTTGTTTTTAACTGCAGCCCAGCCTACTGCACATCTCATTGTTAAAGTCTATTACAGCCCAACCAATTACATCTAAGTTCTCTCTTCTCTCTCTTTTTTACTAGGTTGGGTCGGACCCAGCCCACTATTGTCTCTTCTCTTATTCTCTTTTCTTTTCTCTTCTTCTCTTTTTTTAGCCCATCTTTTTTCTTCTTCTTTTCTCTCTTCTTCTTTTCTTTTCCTCTCTCTCTCTCTCTCTCTCTCTCTTGTTATTTTATTTTTTTTACCTATTTACAAAATTTATTGTAAGAAAACTTGTAATACACAATATGGACATAATTATGAATACGATCACCTTCCTACAACATATTGCATGATCACCTTCCTGCTACAATAGTATATCTAAATGGCTAAAAAAACTAAAATTTCTAATCTAAACCCAAACTTAATTTAATAAAATGACCAATATTTAGTCATTTCTACAATAAATATAATCAGCATAAAAATTTTATAATTAAAGAAAATCATCAATTTATAATTAAAGGAAATCATCAATTCTATGTGTACTAAAAGAAGACGAGAAGCGTTATTCGTATCGAGTTTCTTTTAAATTTTCTTCAATTTCTTGAATTCACCTTTTTTTTTTTTTCTCTTTTTTTCTTCTTTCTTTTATAAAATCACCTGAGTCTCTTTTTCTCTAGCTCTCAGATGTTTTGAGGGGAGAGAAGAATATGGTGTAGGTTATTTTGTCCTTCACATCTTTAGTATGCTAACACTCAAAAATCCAAGTCTCCCCATATTTGACATGTCATGAAGTCCTATGCCACCACAAACTTGGTGGAGACAAACTTCGTGGAGACAACACAGTGATGGGGCACCGTCTCAAATAAATAATTCAATTAGTTATTTTATTTATTTATTTAATAATTTAATAATTTCGGTTCCATTTAGTATTATCTAAATACTACTAAATTAATGCATAACATAATGCTCAATGAGAGAAGTACTATAACATTATCCGTTTGTTATTTCGATGTCCGAAATAAAAGAACTAAATTCCGAAATAATTAGAAAGATTATTTTAATATTATTAAATTAGCAAATTTGGAAATATTTTTTGGGCTCACGAGAAAAATATCTACAAATCATAAATATTATAAAACTAATAACTGCAAAGATCGAATATCATTTGGAGTTGCAGATTTAAAGTTACATTCACTGAAAGTTATTTTGGTGTCCAAAATTGATTTCAGTGGACTTATTCGGCACGACATTCGGCACGACTGGACTCAAAAGAGGAATACAGATAATTCGAACTTTGGATATTACATTTACTATCATAGAGAATCTGCATTATGGTTATAAATAATTTTATCTATGTTTTTTTAAACTTTTTTATCACCAAAGTTGCCAAAGCGACATTTTACATCATTATGCAACTAAAAAAGAGAAATATTTTTGTTTTAAAAATCTTAACGCAAAGTTGCTCTATTTCGGAAATTTGGTCTACTAGAAGCCATAAATCTTTTCTATGTATGTTCATTGGATTGCTGATTCTTAGCAAATGCAAAAAAAAAAAAAAAAAAAAAAAATTATTTCTTTCGATAATTTACACATAGGGAAAATATCCTAGAATTGATTTTTAAAAAATTTCTTCAATATGAATTTTCGATCTTAACAATGTTATTACTAACAATATAGATCTAGAATATATGCATGCATTCTTATTGTTAATACTTTCTATGATGAAGAGTATTTGATAGAGTTGATTTAGATATGGTTTTCAGATAGAGTTTGAATTTCGTTATATTTTGATTTAAATTTTGATTTATGATAGAGATCTATTCTTATCTATATTGTTAGAATTTTTTTATAAATACGTCTTGTATATCCGATTTAAAAATGAATAATAAAAATAAAGAATTGAATTTTGAGAAAACCGCGTGGGTTCGCTGTGTTCTAAGAAAATCTCTATTCGTAGATCCATTGAGAGTGGGTGTAGATTCGTTTTACTGGATTTCCAAACCCCTTTTTCTTCCCCCAATTCTATCCAAAAATCCTAAATTTCCAAATTCATAATCCTAATTTACTTCCGTCATTCGTTAAATTGGTATCAGACCTAAAAAATTTCGTCTCTTCTGGTATAAGAGCCTAACTTTCTTCTTCTCACCCTTCCATCTTTTTTATTTTGTTCAACTTTTATCTTTTATTTATTAATTTTTTTAAAAAATTCCTCCATAAAAATTCTTCACTTGAGCCAACACTCCATCTCAACCCTCTCCTTCTTCCTTCATCTTTTCGGATTTTAGTTTTATTTTTTTCAAACAAATTTCAGATCTGCCAAAAAAAAAAAGGAAGGTTAAAGACCCGAAAAGAAAAGAAAAGGAAAAGAAAAAAAATCTGATTTAGATCAGTCCTGAAAAAAAAAAGATCTGAGAAAGAGTTCAGATCAAAGAGAGGAGAGTGAGTAAACTTACAGATCTGAACAAGAAAAAAGAAGAAAAAGAAAGAAAGAAATTTTTTTTTACCATCTATTTCCTTCCTCCGTTCAAACCCAATACTCTTTCTCCTCTCTCCTTCCTCTACTCAAGCTCAACACCCTTTTTCCTCTCTTTATTTCCTCGACCCCATCTTCCTCCACTTTTTCTTCTTCATCTTCGCTATCATCTCCTCCCCTAACCCAACAACAACACACAACTTCTCTCCAAGATCTCCCTCTTTCCCAATTCCCTTCTTCTTCACTACAATAGTGCCCCCCCCCCGCCCCCCCCCCCCCCCCCCCCCCCCCAACCGCATCCTCCAACTAGATCGTCAACCAGATCCAGTGATTCTCCCCGCTATCGACAGCCCTCCTCCCCGGCTACCTGCAGTAGCCTGCATCTCGTCCAACTCAACAACAACTACTCAAAGGAAAGAAGAAATTGACTTGGATTTGATTAGTAATTGGGTTTGATTTGGATCCAATTAACTAAACTCCCATCCAAAATTTAAAGAAGAAGTAGGTTTTATTTCCGTTCAAACCCGACCAGTTCTAGAACTAACTCAATTCAATTTTGGGTCACTCCAATAATAGTGGATTCGATCTGACAGCAGAAGCAGACCCTTTAAGGAAAATTGTGATTCGAAACCCTATTTTGAGTCTGAAATCCAAACCAGTTTTGAGTTGTCATTATCTTTGGTATTTCTAAAAACTTTTTGAGATAAATTTTTGAGTTGATTATATATGGAGTTCATATTCTATGGTCATTACATCAATATTAATGCTAAAATATTATGAATTAAGCATGATATGTATACTACTATACCCATTTTTTTACGGTTTTGACGATCGACATAATTATAAAAATGGGGAGAATTATCTCAAAATTTCTTTAGATATTTCGATCCAGCATCAATACAGAAATGTTGTTACGCCCGGCAAAAATTGGATGAAGAAGTTTATACTTGGAGTAGGAAGTATAAATTATATTTGGATTGGGATATTGTTCAGCGTCTACTTCGTAATTGGTATGTTCAATACTACCTTTCAAATTTATTATTATTATCTTAACAGTCTCTATTGTTAAAAGAATGACTGGTGATGCAAAACTTCAATATGTGATAGATGAGCTTCAAAAATGCGACCGAAGACTTCCCAGGTTTAACAAAAGAACAACTATATTTCCGGAAGTACAATGAACGAAGGGATGAAAAAAGTCAAATGGTTAACAATAATAGTATTGCACACAAGGTTGTAGCAGATATTCTTATTTTTGAAGGTAAATTTATTTTATAGTCTGAACTGGATACAGAAATACATGATGAGTCACCATCAGTGTTAGATAGAACTTCCTTTCTGTCCGTAAAAGTTGAAGACTCAAAATATTCAGATTTCTGAATATATTTCCATGACACCAACTTTAAAATTTTAGCTACCTATGGATGCATATGACGATCATATTCATGAGGAGGAGGAAATAGAAATACCTCATACTCTTCTATATGACACGCCCATAAAATCTGTAGTTTCTTTTGAAAATTTTCTACTAAAGTTTTGTAAGAAACTTCGTCGACAATTTGTATTTATTATTAGTATTTATAAATGATTTGAAGATGTACAAGGAGTACATGAATTTCAAATTCGAAGTGAGGTAACACAAACGATTTCAAAGTCATCATCTTTTGGAATTGTAGATACACATTGCTCTCAAGTTTTTATACTACCACCGAGGAAATTACCACACATACTTCTGACAGAAAAGGTGAATGACATGATGTAAAGTGATAAAATTTTGACAGCTATGACAAATTATAAGCAATACTTGATCTGCTGGAAAGACAAGCCCAATTCAGAAGGTGACTTATCAGATTTATCTTCTATTTTAGCAGATGTATTGTAAAATCCAGTTCTACCTCCATCGTCTTGGTTCAAATGTAATGCACATGTTACAATCCTCGATCGCCACCATGGCCCAATTGAAATGCTTCAGAAAAGAATGCAGATCAATTCAACCTGGACTTATTTAATATTCCTTATCTTTGCATTCATTGGGATAAATGTTTTGAAATCATGGAGAATTGATGGAGATCGAATAAGATCACTAGATAAAGTTTGATTTAGATATGGTTTTTAAATAGAGTTTGAGTTGGATTATAGTTTAATTTAGATTTTCATTTATGATAGATATTTACTCTATCTATATTGTTAGATTTTTTTTTTTTTAATAAATACGCCTTGTATATCGGATTTGAAAATGAAAAATAAAAATAAAGAATTGAATATTTAGAAAACTATGTGGATTCGCTGTGTTGCAAAAAAACTCTCCTCGTGAATTCGTTGAGAGTTGGTATGGATTCGCCTGGATAGATTTTCAAACCCCTTTTTTCTTTTCCTAAATTCTGTAAAAAAAACTCCTAAATTCCCAAATCTCTAACTCTAATTTGTTTCCGTCCTACATCAGTATTTTCATGTTAGGTGCATGTATCATATAATCAATCTAATTGTAAAATCTACTTTTCTTATATTAAAATATTATTTCGAAATTAAAGATGTTTGTTCTTTTATGGAAATTCTTTGGGTATAATTTAGTTTTACAAGTAAACTTGTCAGAATTCAATGAAAGACCAAAAAATTGCCCTGTATTATTGAACATAGATTTATGTTTGATATTGTATGCTGCTACTTCCTATAGACATCTTGTTGATGCATTCATTCTTATTTTAACGATATTAATCTTAATCATCAATTAGATAAAATTGAAGAATAAGATGGGTGTTATGCCTTCACAAAATGTTATTCAAGTTTTTTATGCTTCCACCATATATTTTTCTGGTTCCTTTTATCCTACCGTTACACAAGATTTTTTACATGTTCATAATATTCAATCAAATTTTAATAGGTTTGCTAACGATATTAATTTTGAACTCATGATAGGCAAATTAACAAGCAAAATTTAATAAAAGTTGTATATTCCTATATTTTTTATTTTTATATACTAATAAAACCTTATATGAGAGATTAATAATTTGTTTAAACTTTTGAATCCTAAGGCATGTTAACAAACTGTACTATGTAAGTATAATATCTATTGTTATTTTATATTATTATTGTAAGAGTATAATACTAGGTTTGGAACTCTAAAATCCAGTCCAAGCAAATGTAAAAGTAAATAATAAGAATATCTTTAATCAACTTTATTATAGCTGACTCGAGATTAAAGCTAAGCATCGATCAGTTCGGTTCGGATTTTGACAGAAAAATCCCCACTGAAAATCAAACTGACTTTCCAAACTCGAAGTCGTAACCAACGAAACCCATTAAAACAAATTTTCAGCTCAGAGTCCCAAACTTATAAATTGTACTCAGCCCATTACTTGCAAATTTTTTTTAACTTAATAAGTTATCTAATAGAAAATAATTTCACAACGAACAAAATAATAAAATTACATAATAAATAACAACTATAACAAAACTGAAATAATGTAGTAAGCTACAAGTAACAATTACATACCGTAGTGGAAATTATGAAGTTAAATTACATGATATGGTTATGATTACAAACAGTAATTTAAATCACATGACATGATCACAACTTGAAATTAACATTTTTTTTCCAAATCAATTACAAACAGTACATCTAATAGGCGGCGCCCGTAATGTTAACCAAGATGTTTGCAATGAGAGAGATCTTGAAAGAGTTCCATCATACACCGAAAACTAGAAGTTGTACTAATCTGCTTAGTATGAAAAAATAAATTAGTTTTAAATAATTATGCAAAATTGAGAGTTACAAGATATAAAGTAAGAGAGCTCAGTAGCCCTCTGCAAGAGAGCTAAGAGCTCTGTCGCTTCAACACTCAGCAGAGAGCTGCACAAAGCTGTGCAACTCGCTACAGAGAGCTCAGGAACTCTCTGCAAATAGTAAGTTTGTTTATGAATTGAAATATGCACAACATGTGTTCAAGAAATAAAGAATTCACTAACATGCACAACAACATAAATTAATGTAATGATTAATAAACTTAATTAGATACACACCTCAAATGAACAAAGTGAGAGGAGCACCTTTCTTGCTTATCCTGAAATGAACAAACTAAATGGAATAAATTCATAAACAACTGTAAATAACAAAACTAAGATTCTTACTTTTTTTGTTTATCTTCATTGACATGTGCATCATAACTCGGTGATAGTTGACTCCACAGACATTAAATCCAAATCTAGAAGGAAATAAAATTAAGGGTTAATTACAGTTAGACCCCCTGTAGTATTGGGGATTTGTCACTTAACACCCCTGAAGTTTGAAACTCTCAAAAAACCCCCTGAACTTAGTTATTTTCACTCTTTTTTTTTTTACTAAAGTGCACCATTGTCTCTCAAATTCCTATTCTACCCTCATCACTCCTTTTAACAACACACTTATTAAAGGGAGAGATAATGGTAGAATAGGAATTTAAGAGATAAGAGTGTATTTTAATAAAAAAGAAGAGTGAAAATAACTAAGTTCAGGGGGTTTATTGAGAGTTTCAAACTTCAGGGGTGTTAAGTGACACATCCCAATACTACAGGGGTCTACCTGTAATTAACTCTAAAATTAATTAGAACTTATAAGGTTAATAAATTTTATAAATATAAGAACAAACTAATGGTATATTAATTAGATGAATAGAATATTGGTTTTTCTATATTGAAACAAAAAATAGTATGTTAGTACATCCCTGTGACATCAAGATCATTAATTAGATGAATGCAACCCTTATTTAGCAAGTTCTATCTCCTTGTCTAAAAACTGATTTGGTAAATGCTGCAGGACAGAGAATGTTTTTTTTTTTTTTTTTTTTGGGTATTTACAGATATGTTACTTAAATCTTTATAAATTATAATTTAGTCTCCCATATCTTCATATTTAGGATTTAATCCTCCAAATCCTTTAAGTTACTACAATTTAGTCCCAAGTTTATATTTTGGTCCGATTTTTCCATTTTACCCCTTGTTATCTTCTTCTTTCTCTATTCATTTATTGGGTTCTTCCTCTCTATATTGAGACCAAATGTATTATTCTCAACTAAATGTATTAAACTTTTAAGTCTCAATATAAATTCTTTTATTGGGTTCTCCCTCGCTATATTGGATAAATTCATTTCTAGGTTTAATATATTTAGTGGAGAATAATACATTTGGTCTCAATATAGTGAGGGAGAACCCAATAAATGAATAGAGAGAGAAGAGAAGAAGAAAGGGGAACCTAATAAGAACTAAGAAGAGATAGGGAAGAGGAAAGGAGAATTAAGTGAAGGAAATTAGGAATAAAACGGAAAAATCGGACCAAAATATAAATTGATGGACTAAATTGTAGTAACTTAAAGGATTTGGATGGCTAAATCCTAAATATGAAGCTTTTGGGGACTAAATTATAATTTATAAAGATTTAAGGGGCAGATCTTTAAATACTTTTTTTTATTAGATAGATGCAACTCTTATCAACTATGAGAGCTTTAACACACCCTTATTTTATGTAGAAGCCTTAAAAACTGATTTTGTGTATGCTGCAGGACTGAGTCATTTTGTTCTATTATTAACAAAATAGTCTGAGTCATTTTATTGATTTATGAAACTATGTATCTCAGCTTTTAATAGATCGATATCAAGTTGTTACATATATATATAGATTTTGAAGTTCATCATTTTTCTACTTTCCTTCACTAGAAGCACATTGGGGATACTGTCAACCATCAACTTATAGTAATTGAATATTGAAAAGTTTGAGCCTTTCATTTTAATGATTAATTAAGTAACTGTTAACCATCAACCATCAACTGTTGACAGAGGCCGTTCCTAGGGTTTTACCTACTGGGCGATAAATTAGTCAAAAACAATTAAACTTACCGGGTGTGGAGGAGCAATTACAAAGGCGGAGCGGCGCGGAGTCAAGAGAGTTGCGGCTAGGGTTGGGGTTTGGAAGTGGAGATTAGGGATTAATCGGGGAGAGAGACAGAGTTGACTCAGTCGAGAGTCGAAGACTCGAAGCACGCTGCGGAGGAGTGGTTTAGGCAAGGAGAGGAGATGAGGGCTTGGCTTGCGTTGGGCCTAGGGTCAGGATTTGGAATTGCCGAATTGGGGACTTCTAATTACTCGAGTCGGGGAGAGAGAGTTGAGAGTCGAAGGTAACCCGAGAGAGAGAATTCATTTTTGAGAGGAATGGATTTGCGTTACTAACGGGTCGGGTAGGATTAATTGGTTAACGGATCAGATATTTATAAATATTTGATTTTTTCGGTCGATTTTGGTTGGCGCTAATGCCACCGAAAGCCGACCCGATACCCGAATTAAATTTCGGTTTTGCATCCGACCCGAACCAAAAACCAATCGGTTCTGTTCAATCCGGTTTAGCGGATAGGTTTTTTCAGAAAATTGCTCACCCCTAACAAGTAACCCGAAAAATAGATCGAGAGCAACTCGAAAAATAGACAAAAAAAAAAAATTACGTGGTTCAACTAAGATGGATCATAGTTCTCGAGTTTTTGTAACCTCGGAATTACTTGCTCCCATTTTCCTGGTTCAAGTTAGAGATGATAATGAACGCATCCACGGATCAAATTTTAACCTTTCTAATACAAAATTTTAAATTTAAAATAAATTTTTATTTTTAATTTAAAATTTTATATTGAATGGATTAAAATTTGACATATACACGCATTCATTACTATTCCTAGTTCAAGACATGCAGTTGGGTTTTCGTTTTTCCTCTTGTTGTATTTTACATCCAGTCCGTCTTAGTTTCATTCTGAAACCAATGTCAAAGCCGCCTTGTTGTCACCTACCTTGTCGTTCTCGATCGCCATTTCGAGTTAGTCTCCTTTAGGGTTTGACTCTTAGATGTTGCCTGTCTTAGGTAGGCTACTTGTCTTTTGTTGAGTCTTTGATTCTCAGTTTTTTATCTTCCAGAAGGGCCAAATCCTCCTTCTGTCCTATCATAAAGTATCGTCTTGTCGAGTGTCTGAGTCACTGAGTTTCGATGCAGAGGAGCACCCTTATGGCCTGCTAGTTGCACAGCTCGACTAGGGGAACTTCTAAAGGGGCACAAGGTTTTTCCTAGTGAGCCCAGTTAAAATTTCCCCTATGTAACAAGTGTGCCATGGAAAAAATTACCTATATTGCCTTCTGCTTCTCCCGCTGCCTCCTTTCTTCCCTCCCGCGCGCATCCGTTCGGACTGACAGTCCGAACGAAAGGGATTCGTTCGGACTGTCAGTCCGAACAACCGAGAATCGTTCGGACTTAGAGTCCGAACGATTCTAGCCGAGATCTTGAAGGTGCATACAATAAGCAATTAAAAGTAAATTACAATGTAACAGAGAATTGTGCAGTTATGTTTCGATTTTTACAAAGCTAAAGATTAGGGCTCCATTTGGGAACTCAATTATGATAACTATAAGACAATAATTGAAATTAAATCCAAAAAATTTAGGCTAAACCCTCACATTAACCCTCACATTAATTTAGACAATAATTGCTCTGTGACTGCACAAGCTTGTTTCGTCCCTCCCGCCGTTCGGACTGACAGTCCGAACGAACTAACTCCGTTCGGACTGTCAGTCCGAACGAATCCGACCTGTTCGGACTGACGGTCCGGACAGGAGCTTGATTTGGCCACTGTAACGCCTCCATTTTTCAGCTGCTTCCCAAAACGGAGGACGTTACTTATTACTTGCACTAGACAACCCAACAGTCACAGGATCTTGGAATAACCGTAACTACTGCCACAATCAGATGAATAAATAACATGTCTAAAACTGAAATGATTTCATTTATACAAAGAGTTCATTACATAAAATGACACACTGTTTTAAATATGAACACAAAAGAGTAGAAGAGAAAAGCAGTGCCCAGATAAAAGGAAATATAAACAAAATATACAAAAACTCCCTAGATAGTACTTCGCTTGCCTATTTTCACTCGATCTGTCCAACGAAGTACGGGTCTTCAACTTGGGCTAGATCCCCTTCTTCACGTTCCAAATCTGGGTTCAAAACCCAGGGGATTAAACCCGGCAAGTAATACATTTAAAATAGGAATTGTGTACTATCATAGTACAGGAATATCAGTGTGCATGAGCAGGTTTATGTCAGTGTTGTTTGTGTGTATATAAAGTAACATGAAGGCAACATATAAATAACATGAAGTTAAGCATAAATAAATGCACAAATAAATGAACATGACAATAACTACTCTATCTATTTAATCATATATTCTATTGGTCTCAGTCATCGTCCAATTTAAAATTTTGAAACTGTATTAATGGATAAGATAGCGCTATTCTCCATTGTCGTATAAGTGCCCGTGCATACCCGGGACCCGGCCCCAATATTCATGGCGCTGAACCATGACATGCCGCTAGGCACTCAATCACGTTCCGTACTGTATTACAGTACGGACTTACCACTCAGGGTAGATATCAATTGGTGATCCAGTAATCACCCAGGCCGCTGCAGTAATAGAATCCCGACCCTAACAATACAATCAATCCTTATACGGCAAGGCTCTTATCCATCCTACTGGTCTCAAGAGAGCAATACAGATAGCTTGAAATTTTGGGGTATTACAGCCACTGCCCCATCGACTCTATTTACTTATAAAAATTGATGTATTATTAGTTAACCGAATTTAACGTCAGTTTATGGACTTATATTAATAACAAATTATATATTATTATCGAAATATAGGGAAGGGAGAAAAAAATATACAATTATACACTGACACACTGATACACCAACCCATTGATACTCTGATACATCGTTTATTGCGATACAATGATACACCGACAAACAATGATACACAAATACAATGATACTCATGATACACCGATATACTGATATAATGATACTTGGATACACCCATACAATGAAACAACAATACAATTACTGATACAATGAAATAGTAAAGATTATAAATAGGGTTCCCTACGTATAAAACAAACAATATTTTATACAAATTAAATAAATACGATCAAATACAAACGTAGTGTTTATATTAAACGAACAAAAAGTGACCAATAGGGTTCATTACAAACAAAAACCATAAATTCAACAAATTCATCAAAATATTTGCAAAATAAGTATACACCGGCCACTTGAAGTTCCTTACATCATCCATATCATTATACATCTCACACATTGATCACTGTCTCCTTGTCTTCTTCGGCGGTTGACGTCTGCTTCTGGTTCGAGTCAAATTTACCGTATCGGGTGCATTAGGAGTGGATTGATCTTGACTTGGTTCCTCTGCTTGCTCTTCAGGTGGTTCTTCTGACTGAGTGCAACCAGTTAGTATGGTTTTGATCTTCGCAAGTGCAGTAAATAACAACTCAGATCGCTTCTTGAATGCCTTATCCCCTTGCGCAAGTAATGGATCGATTATTGCTTCTATGCGTGTATATCTCTGTAATATTAATGAAGCGAAAAAAATAAGCATCAGATAAACTGGGTACTATATGGGACAAAGAATAAAGAACATATATGGTTAGTACCTCATCAATGATATTTTTCGCTCTCATATCGGGCGACGGATTTGTGGTCGAAATGCTACTTTCTTCCTCCTTAACGAGATAGTTGGTCGTACGAGAGAAGATTCCGCCGGATCCATCTATGGAATACAAAGATATTTCATTTTTAGATGTTATTTTTCATAACACTAAGTTCTGTACATATAAGTATGAACATACAAAGTAAAATTTGCTACAAATATCATTTTTTTATCTAATTTTTTTTCCCTGCAAGATAGTATAATATTAAATTTTAAAGACACTAAAACCGTATTTTGCAACTTAATCAACCATTAGGACAATACCATCAAACTTCATAATTAACTAATAAATTTTAATACTAACGTTCATAATTATAAAAGATAACTAAATTTTGCATATTTTAAAATTGGAATTACAATATTAAATTTTCTTAATAATTACAATCTAAATATTAATAATTAAAATTAACAAAAAAATGTTACAACTAAACTTGCTACCTCATCCCCTCTTCCTCCTCCCAAACCCAACAAAATCACCAAACCCTAATATTCAAGAGTTGTTTAATCCAAAAATAATAAAAACTAAATTTTACAACAAATTTTACTAAATTAGGAAAACTCACCGAGTAATGGCGGGAAGGCAGCGGCGGGAGAACAACGGCGGCGGCGGCGGGACCTCGGCGGCGGCGGCGGTGGAAGCTCGGCGGCGGCGGCGGCCTGCGGCAGCAGCGAGAGGGAGGTCTACGAATGGGAGGGGGAGAGAAAGAGAGAGAGGGGGAGAGAGAGAGAGAGAGATTTCGAAGGAGAAATGAGGAGAGAAAGTATGGAGAGGAAGAGTGAGTTTGGGTTAGGTTTGGAAGAGAAATGAGGAGAGAAGAGGAAGAGGAAGAGGAAGAGGAGAGGAGAGGAGATATATGGGGAAGGGTATTTTGGGAATATCATATGTGCTCACTAAGAAATTTTCCTTCTTATGAAAAATTTACTGGGCTCACTAGGAAATCTGGGCTCACTAGGAAAAAACTTGTGCCCCTTTAGAAGTTCCCCTCGACTAGCCTCCACAACGGCCATATCAGCACCTCAGATGAGCATGATGGATCCATATGTCACTGATGGTGAAGTCAACATCCTCCCCTGTCGGCTCATGTGGTCTATTGATAATTAAATAATAGATTAATTATATTCAGTTCTTTAGTATCAAGTGTGTAATTTAACATTTCTAAAATTTGAAATTCTTAAAAAATCACTTGAACCGTTACATCTGTTAGCGAACAGTTAGTTATATTCACCTCTTTTTAAACCAATATTCACTTCTTTTCTTTAATTTCCATTTTACCCTCACCCCTCTACTTTAAACAACATTATTTCTCCTTCCTTTTCTCCTTTCTCACTCTTCTTCCCATCGAGAGATAGAGAGAGAGGAAGATGAAGAGAGGAAGTGAGGGAAAAAAAGGGAGAGAGATAGAGAGAAGGGGATGTGAAGAAGAGTGAGGAAGGAGAAAAGGAAGTTGTTTGAAGTAGAGAGGGTGATGGTAAAATAGAAATTAGAGAAAAGAAGTGAACATTGGTTTAAAAATGGTGAATATAACTAACTATTCACTAACAAATATAACGGTTCGGGAATTTTTTTTGAGAGTTTCAAATTTCAGAGGTATTAAGTTACACACTTCGCATACCATAGAGGGTCTGACTGTAATTAACCCTTAAGTAATTCTTTTGCCAATCGAATGCTCTATTATCTCTGCTCCAGTATAATATATAGGCATGCATTTTGCACGCCCCCCTACTAGGTCTTAGTTTTTTTCTATTATATCCTCTGATTTTAGCAAATAGGCTTAAAGTTGTCCAAGGACCACAATTATAATTTGTTGTACTTTACAATGTGAGAAATGAAAAATATTCAACAAATGCTTGCCAAACAAGAAGTCGCGGATGGGAAGTATGTCTTTGCTCGAGAACCTGCGACCCAACTAGATATCAACCTTTCATATTGGCACAAATTGCATGAGCGTGGGTATATACTGAAATCCGGATAAAAAATACACTGATAGGTAGATTTATTAGAAAAAAAGTTATGCTACTTTAGAAACTCCACAAATAAGTCGTCCTTAAGTCTCTGCAGGCATAAGCAATGCTAAGCGATAGCGTGAGTATCAATAATATTATTTTGATTTAACTACGTGGATGATGTTTGACCATTTGTTGATCTTATGTAGAATTTGACCACATCAGAAACATGTAGACCAAAGTAAAGGCAACCGCCTTTGTTGAATTATTCAATGAGAAGGCTTGCCTAGACATTGAGAAGAAGTCCCAACCAATGCTTACGTTGTTGGTTAGGTTTACTCATATCAAGAAGTTATTTGTTTGGGTAAAGGAGTTGGAAAATAGAATTGAAAATTCATTTCCTATACAAAACCCACATCACTTTCATGTGTTTATTTTGTTACAGTTTTGTCGTAAATGCAACATTTTGCTCCGGCAACAAATCAAATAGCCTTTAGATGTCATATTTTTTTTTTTTAAGAGCTCAATTCAAATTATTTGGTTTCCTCTTATACTCCCTCCTATATCTTACCATATCTTTAATCATCATTTCTCTCGTTATCTCTACCATCGTAATCAAAAAATGTCTTGGGCATGTTCTACAGTACTGTATGGCCCACACACTGGAGCTGACGCTATTGACTCCACAGAATTTTACATCAATTCAGACCCTGCACAAAAAAGAAAGGAGTATTTACAGGTTTATCCCTTAAAATCTTTATACATTATGATTTAGTTTTCAAATTTTTATATTTAGGATTTAGTCTCCCAAATTCTCTAAGTTATTACAATTTAGTCCCTCCGTTAGTTTTTCCATCCAAATAAACGGCAGAATTTAATTTTAACTTTTTTAAAACAATAAAATGACTTAAATATCCCTACAAAGAAAAAGAGGGAAAGAATAGATAGATAGACGAGAAGAAGAAGAGGAGAAGCTAATGAACACAATGAAGAAAAAGAGAAGAGGAGAGGAAGAGAAAATGAGAAGAAAGGAGGAAGAGGAAAGGAGAAGAGATGAGGAAGAATGAAGAAAAGAAGAAGGAAAAGAAAGAGCGAAGGATAAGAGAGGAAAAAGAGTGAAGAAGGAATTAAGAAGGGGTAAAATGGAAAAATCAAGTCAAAAAATAAACTGGACTAACGGAAGTTAAGGAAGGGATTAAATTGTAGTAACTTAGAGGATTTAGGAGAGTAAATCCTAAATATGAAGATTTATAGGACTAAATTATAATTTATAAAGATTTAAGGACAAATCTGTAAATATCCCAAAAAGAAAATGCAAAACCATGCATTGAGCCCCACTCCTCATGTAAGTGATGGTACCGTATTGACTCTATATTCATTTTACATAGATTTCCAATCCCTAAGCAACAAATAGAGCGGTTTTTGTATTAATAACGTAAAGCTATTAAAATTATAATGTTTAATTAATCTCGTAACTTCTGTATTCAGATACAGTTAGCATTATTTAGAATGAGAACGTCAAATCTCAGATACCTGTAAACTATACATAAAATATTGCCCTACACATACATAGCGGTAACAAAAGAAATGATTTATTCAATAAAATTATGAAATCAATGTAAATAGCTAGAGCCCAATGGAAAGACAAAATAACTATAATATGAATCTGAAAATTCAAAATGAGGTACTATAATCCTCAACTCAACTTGGAAAAGTATAAGATCGACTTCTGCTTAGGAGCCATCGAAATGAGCTTCTACATTTCAATACGGACTTCAAAGTAAAGGTATAATGACGATGAGAAGTAAAATGAGATATGGACATGCTAAAGCATGATCGTAAGATGACGTAACAAGTATGTTAAATGGAAGAAAATATACACATAAAATTTATGTATATCAACAAAGAATTAAAAAAAAGAACAAAACAAAACAAATCAAGCCAAGCATCCAAATATAGATGCATGTCATGAACCTAGAAATAAAACTGTCTCTTGTATATAATATCGATATGAAATATTTATGTTGTTGCTTCTTTAAAATTATTTGAAACTATTCAACAGAAGATACCACATGTTTTAAAAGAGTTTCGTACATGTCTATAACTATAACTCCATATTCTTGGTATTGTCCTAGAACTATACCACAAGATATTCAATCAAAGTTAACATAAATCCCCTACTTTGCGAAGCCCTATAAATAAATGTTAGTTCTGAAATCATGCAGGGCCTCATGACTAAGTACCTAGTCATACAACCTAAATAATTATATACCTCATATATATATATATATATATATATATATATATATATATATATATATATATATGAGGAAACGGGAAATACACCGGCGGTGAAGGGAGTTCCTTCACCGCCGCTTAGGTGGCCCAATAAAATTATTACACGTGGCGCCACTTAAAGTAACAAATTAAAGAACTCTCTTAAATACCCCTTGAGTAGCGCCACGTGTAATAATTTTATTGGACCACCTAAGCGGCGGTAAAGAAACTTCCTTCACCGTCGGTGTATTTCCCGTTTACTATATATATATATATATGTGTGTGTACACACAACTCCATAGCTTACTTCTCTTATAATCTCATCAATTTATTTTATGTTTAAGTTGAATTTAGAGTTTAAGTTATTTCTAGTCCTCAAGTTGTGCCAACTACCTAGTCAAGTTATGGAATATAATTACAAAAATAGTTTAGTAGTTCCATGTATAAAACACAAAAATGTAAACAAAAACAAAAATTTCATTTTCCCAGTTTCCTGTAGGTTTAATGATTAATTAAACCTTAATTATAATTAGCTCAGTAAGTTTTTGGGTACGTAACTATTTTGCAAAAAGTATAGATATGTGAGAACATAGAGTAACGAGAAATAAATAAAGCAATAAAGTGATAATTAAGTTACCTATATTATAATATATTATTTCAAGGATTTTTTAATATATTAGAGACTACTCATGATCGTTAACAGGAGATAAAGGAACAAAAATAAGTAGAGATTAATCTACAACTAATAAGCACATTGATTGACTAATATTAATTAAATAGAGAGTGGGCCAAGTCTACTAATTATTAAATTTAATAATATGAATTTGAACTACCACGATGCATATAATTTAAAAGAAATTAATTTACAACTATTATTAATTTAAAGTAGATAATAGTTTTAATGTGTACATGGATCGAATAAAATGACAGTCGATTTGAGAAGATGAGAGGTAGATTTTATTAGGATAGTTTTAAGTAGAGAGCTATCCTTATTGTATCTAATTATGAGGATAAAATCAAAATACTATAGGAGATACAATAAAGTTAACTTATTAATATTATTATAATTGATATTAATTATTAGGATAATACAATTTAAATAAATATGATATAAGAGGACAAGGGCATTAGATGAAAAGTTTACTTATGTATTGATTCATGCTTGAGTCAGGAGTTAATCCTTTGAGTTATTATTGATTTAAGTAAGATTAAACAAGTTCATCAATTTATGAGTCTCTATGTGCCCATGTAATAGTATCAGGGCCAATGAGAATAGGATTATACTTTGAAAACGTGCATGGCTTGGTAACTCAAGATGGAGCACACATCATATCATATCATATCGAAAGGAACAAAATGGACGTGATAAAATTAATAAGACACAACGAAAGGCTCCATAAGGCTGAACATGTTATTGCAAGAATAGTAAGATTTGGTTCCTTAGACATAATATTAAGATACTATTTCCGTTAGCCGTTACCTTGGTAAAATGGACGAAGGATTTGACCGAATTCGAGCGGGGGTGAAGATTCTTTAAGGAACAAAACAATGTTGAAAATAACGCGTTATGAAACCCGTTATATTGTGTTACGTAACCTAACAGAACCCCAGCACTACGTAACAATTAGAAATAACTTAATGCACAATAACAATACGTTTTTTATATTATTTTATTTTATATCACGTAACATTATGTTAAATTACGTTATTTACAATTATCATTTTTAGTAATTTCTTGTTGTTGATTATTATTTTGATTATTAGCGAATTGTTGTTATTTTATTACTAGATTAATTGTTGGCTTGTTTGATTGCTTGTGGAATTGCTAACTTGTTAATTTGCAATTGTTTCCTTATTCGCTTGTAACTCCTCTTCTATTACTAAAATATCTTATTTGTTGATTATATTGAATTTTTAACTGAACTGAAATCAATAATTACAAATAAGATAAATTAAACATTACAAAATATAAATTACAACAATGATAATACTGGAATTGAAATAAAAAATTAAAATATTATTTTCTTATTTAAATGATGACTGGAATTACGGTTGCAGATTTAACATAATTTATGAAAATAAATGTGAATATTATTGTAAAATTTAATATAAAATTAGAATAAATTATGATTATAAAATGGTTTTATATTTTTTTAGATATTTTAAATTTATATTTCAATTTATAAATTTTTTTATATAGTTTATATTTATTTTTATTAAATAAACATGAAATTGCATAATTTACATTATGCATTACGTTATATGCAATATAACCTAATAGAGCTAAAACGTTACATTACTGTTATCACTATTTTAAACATTGAAACAAAAGATCAAGAACTTGACTAAATTCAAAACCAAAGTGAATATTTGTAAGGAATACCTCGAATCTATTCATTAAGAGGTAATTTAGCGATATAAAGACAAAAGACAGATTTGGATTTAGTCTAATATTGGCAAAGGGATCTATAAACAATTGCATACATATATTTATACTCATGACTTCCTCAAGGAGTAATCCTTTAAGTTATTGTTAGTCTACATAAAATTAAACAAGTCTGTAGGCCTTTGCAAATCCATACATTATTCAAATTATGTGTCTCCTTATCGTATCATATTTTAATCAGTATTCTATCTTACAAGAAAAGCCTAAAAATGTAGAGGGGGGAAGTCTAAATGAGCACACCAATTGACTTAGTGAGCTTCATATCATAACTTATAAAGTATTACAAGTTTGGTACTTTTTCTTGACAAAGTTATCCTTCATTTTGGTCTCGTTCGGTCATTTTATCGAACGCTTAAAATGCAACATTGATAGAGTTTAAGAGATCTGATCTCATTCCGACATTTTGTTGAATATATTAAGTGCGCTGGTAAGATCCCATCTACATTGTGATGAAAGTGTTGACGGTGGTAGCCGAAAAGAGTAGAAGTTGCACTTTGTGAGGGAAATATTGAGCTGACAGCATGTGAACAGTCGATTTAGGCGAAGGGTTAATCTGGAAAAAAGATTTGGCTAACTTAGCCAATAGACGGGCAGGGGTAGGGAATGACTGCTTGATCAGGCAAGAGAGGGAGCAAGCGAGAGAGAACAAGCATAGAGCGGACGGGAAAAGCGATGTATTGGACATGATGTGGATGAGGAAAAATAGAAAACGTACATTTAAAAAGGTTAAAATTGAAAGAAGAAGAATATTCACTAAAAAAACTCTCGAGAGAGCCAGATGCTCACTAAGCGAAGGTGCTCGCCAAGTCAAGTGGTGCGCTCGTCTAGAATTTCCCAACTTAGAGCTTTAAAATAATTACAGTTGAATCTTTGTTTTTGTGTTAGTGACTAGAATTATTTTTATGCAAGAGACTAAAATGCATCACTGGATGTGTGAGCACAAAAATCTAGAACTCCACCCGTGTCGGAAAGAGTTTTAGCATCCTCCCCAGTCCGTAAGCTTCTCAGGTTTAGGGAGAGGGGAATTTTTTTTTTTTTTTTTTTTAAAATAGATAAAATGCAAATGTCAATATTATTCATTTCCCAGTCAATTTTTCCTTCTGCAAAAATGAAAACACACGTCATTACACGTAACTCCACATAGAGGCACTCGCTCACACATTCACCTCACACCAACACACGACATATTCACCTCATGTTCAAACCATGAGGTACCTCGACCCATACACATCGAGAGTTGCTAGATGCGTCCCATACTTGTCCCAGTGAGCCCCAATTTCTTAGTGAGCCCTAATTTCTTAGTGAGTCCCAGAATAGCTTGAAACTAGCCTTTTTTTTTTCTTCATAGTAAACTCCATAAATTTTTCAATTTTGCCTCTGTAACCACCAATGTAATATTTGAGAGGGAAAATAGGGCTCATTAAGAAAAATTTAAGACTCACCAGGAGATTAGGTTTTTCAATGCCCTCTCTCTTCTTCTTCCTCCTCACTCTCTCTCTATTCTTCCTCCCACTCGCTCTCTTCTTCTTCTGCTCAGGTTTTTCCTTTTTTTTTTTTTCAAAGACCACCGCCCAAATCGAGTCTTAGATTTCGGTCGCGCCCTCCGCCGTGAAGATCAGCCCGCGAAGACGACGTCGTTGAGCCCCACCGACAAAATATTATTCCTATCTCCTTCCTCTCATTCCATTTTCATTTCCTATGTTGTTTATAGTGCTAGTAATTTCCTATGTTGTTTAATAGTGCTAGTAAAGTTTGTGATATAATAGAGACATCCAATTTTGAGTAGTATTTAGAGTTTGATAATTTGAAAATCCAATTTGAACATCCAAATTTTATCTCCTCTTATGTGATAATATTTAGTAGGATTTTTATGGAATTGGGAAAAACGCATTGTTAGCAAACACAATATTGGACCAATTTTATGTGGTTATTGTTGGAATTTTGGATTAATGTATATTCAATTCTTATGCAGATGGATCAACCTGAGTCATCTCAAATTAGACAGACGGCCTTGCATCGGAGGAAGAAAGCTGATACGAAACCATCAATGTACGTCTACTCACTTTAATGCGTATATTTATAAGTTTCACATTTGTACGTCTACTCACTTTAATGCGTATATTTATAAGTTCCACATTTGCGTAGTTAGATTTGATATAATAATTATTGTCAAGAAAGAAAACTATTGAAATGCATCAATCATACGAAGAAAAAATAGTTATCGGCCACTAAAATTGAGCTAGTCGAATATATGGTTTGTCGAGCTAATAAAAAAAATCCTCATTTTATAAGCAGTGTTGAGATATCAACATTTGTAAAAAAAATGACATTCGAAAACAAGTACCAATTTCATTATATAAGCAGTATTGGGATATCAACATTATACAAGTAGTATCGGGCTTATTTGGTTTAGCCGAAGTCGAAGACCAAGTCGAGACTAGATCTCCGAAACTGTCAACAATGGGTGGACGAACCCACCGCCGTGTTAGAAAAATTGTTAAGCGATAGTGTGTTTGTACTTCCATGCTCAGTATACATAACTTTGTAATTATGATGTTATGAACAATTTCACTTTTATAATTGTACTTTTTCGTTTGTATTGAACAGATGATGATGTTAACTTCAACTTATTGTCAATATTATCTATTTTTCGTTATGAACATTTTAGTTTGATGGTTGTCAATATTCGTGATTTATGCATAATGTTCGCTATTGTTTAATGATATAATTTATTCTCAATGGACATTTGTTAAAACAACAAATTCATATGAAAAGCCTACTGGCCGAGATTTTATCACCGACCAGTGAACTTTGTTGGCCAGGGTGTACAACACAGCTAATAGGTATTAGTTTCTTTATAAAATTTTTCTAATCTTACTGGCCGAGAGTGATAAACACTTTGAATTAGGTAATTTCTTGTTTGTATTTAGAGAATGATGCTAATCTCAACTTATCGTCAATTATATATAACTTTCGTTATCAATTTGTATTTATTTTGATACAATACGCTATTTGAAAATTTGGAACCTTACTGACCGGAGGTGGAAAACCCAGTCAGTGAATACTTTGGACAGGGTTACAATGCCGACTAGTAAATACACTGGATGAGATTACAACCTCGACTAGTGAATACTCTGGATAGAGTTACAGACCCGACCAGTAAATACTCTGGATAGAATTACAACCCCAACCAACTAGTGAATACTCTGGACGGAATATTAATCTCGATCAGCATTTTCTTGGGTCAGTATTGCCGTTCTGACCAGAATTTCCACCCCGACTTCCAAAAAATAATCGCGACAACCAAACATATTACCAAAATTTTTAAAAACATCCATCTTCATTCATCATTCAACTTTTGCTATTTATTGAGTCCATAAATGTTTAAACATACCTCTAAACAAGAACATTTATCGATTTTTACTAATTTTGTAATCTTATTTTTCATTTTCTTCAATCTATTAAAAAACTGTCAATAAAATATATCCACACCAGATTTGTAAAAAAATAATCACATAAAATTCAAAAAATCATTAGAAATTATGATAAGATGTAAATTTAGTTGAAAATTTAGGATTTCTTGGATCGTTTCTTTTTCTTCCCTTTTTTTTTTCCTTAAAAATGAGAAGAATAGAGATTAGAGCTCACTAAGAAAAACAGCCTGAGAGAAAAGAAGAAATGAGATTCACTAACAAATTTACAAAGTCAATTTGATCATAAATTATAAATGACAAATTTGTAAATAGTTTTGACTTATTAACTTGGGCTCAATAGGAGGGGCGCATCTAGCAACTCCCATACGCATCTCTTAATTAACCGCAGGCTTCCATTCAAATGACAATGGAAATGACCAAACTATATTCATATATCTTTCAATTAACCAGCGATCTCAATGGCCTTCACCTCAGGCTTCTTCACTTGTACCTACCTTAGGCACCGTCACTGTAAGCACGCCGTTCTCCACTGCGGCCTTCACCTCATCCATCTTCGCGTCCTCCGGCAGCCTGAACCTCCTCAGGAACTTCCCGCTGCTCCTCTCGACCCTGTGCCACTTCTCGTTCTTCTCCTCCTCCTCCTTCCTCCACTCCCCGCTGTTCTGGAGCACTCTCCCTTCCTCGACCTCCACCTTCACCTCCTCCTTCTTGATCCCGGGGAGGTCAGCCTTGAAGACGTGAGCCTCGGGCGTCTCCTTCCAGTCGGTGCGGGTGTTGGCGAAGGCCGATGTTTTTCATTAGAGAGCCGATGCTTTTCCTTCGATGCAACGGAGAGAGAGGTGAGCACCACATACTATACAGTAAAGCGATTTACAAAACAGGGGTAATGGTGCTCACTAGTGAAATATGGTGCGCATTTAGAATTTTCTTGAAAAGAGGAGGATCTTGAAATTTCTAGATTTTCCGAAAGTACTCGGGAGAGCACACAATGGGTCTAGAATCCTCTCGTGCAGGGCAATTGGGCAGGGCCAACTTGATTCAAGCCCAAACTTTAACTGGGCCAAAATTTTAAAGGACGAGAAAGGCCTACAAAGTTTGTAACTTATTCGTGAAAATACATGTATTTAAGGTGTAATATTGATGCATAAATTAACTGGCTGATTTCGGTGAGGTTCTCACGGTGAAAGCCCAATAAAGTTGACAGATCTAGGTAGAAAGAATAATGATTGTCTAGAGCAAACAATGTCTTGGAGAAGAGAATTGATGGGGGATTTTTATCTTAAGCTCTCTTGCCACTAAAGTTTAAGCCTTGATTGATGCGAACCCCGTTAAGAATAACGAGACCCGTAGAAGAAAAGAAGAAAATCCAAGAATGTTCTCGATCAGGTTTGGATGGGAGATCTCGACCTGTTACTTCAACAAAAACAAGAATCTCGGTATAATTGACCTCAACCCGTTGTTTAATGCGAAGAAAGAACCTTGATATAAAGAAGACGCTACAAACGATCATGGAAAGCCGTTTGATAAGTCGATAATGAACGCCACGGAAGAATTCCGATAAGTTCGAATAGTCCTTCAAATAACCAAAGAGAATAAACTCACAAATTATCTGTAAACTGTATCCCTTCTATTCCATTAGACGTCTTTTTATAGGCTAAAAAAATACAAGGAAAGTTTCCTATAAGAAAAGTTCAAGAAATAGAAACAAAATAAAAGGAAACAATCAACACCTTAATTTGGCTGATCAATACAAGAAAAGTTTAAGAAATATAAACAAAAAGGAAACAATCAGCCCCTTAATTTGCTAATCAATATAAGAAAAGTTCTAGAAATAAAATAAAAGGAAACAATCAATTTTGATCAGATTCTTCTACTAGTTGAATCATATTGATGCATATTTGTTGAACTCGTGAACCATCCTCAATGGGCCTCTACGAATTTGTTTGAGCCCAAACCTCTTGAATCAACCCATTAAGTGTATCTTTGAAGTTCTTTCCTTGTGCTCTTGTAACCGGCCCAGTTAGAACTTGAATTGGCTCCTTTATAGTCAAGTCATTATTTGCATCATTTCCCTCATCTTGAAAAGGATTTGCCCTCAAATCATCACCTACATCAAAATGACTCAAATCAGTAATATTGAAAGTAGCACTAACATTGTACTCACCGGGCAAATCTAGCTTGTAAGCGTTCTCATTGATGCGTTCTAGAACTTGGAAAGGACCATCCCCTCTTGGAAGTAGTTCGGAATGTCTTTGCACCGGAAATCTCTCTGATCTCATATGCAACCACACCCAATCTCCGGGTTCAAAAACAAGCTTTTGATGCCCCTTATTGGCTTGTTTTACATACTGCTCCGTTCTTCTCTCAATATTGAGCCTTGCCTTCTCATATATCTGCTTAATAAAATCAGCCTTTTCTTTCCATCAAAATTAACACGCTCAAAAATATGTAATGGAGATAAATCCAATGGAGTCAAAGGATTAAACCCATAAACAATTTCAAGCGGTAAGAATTTAGTAGCAGAATGAATAGATCTATTATAAACAAACTCAATATGTGGTAAACACTCTTTCCATGTTTTGATGATCTTTTTAAGTATTGCCCTCAATAAAGTAGACAAAATCCTATTTACTATTTCGGTTTGACCATCAGTTTGTGGGTGACAAGTAGTAGAAAACAAAAGTTTGGTACCTAGCTTACACCATAAAGTCTTCCATAAGTAGCTCAAGAACTTAGCATCTCTATCCGAAACAATAGTTCTAAGCATGCCATGCAATCTCACAATCTCCCTAAAAAACAAATCAGCAGCATGCGAAGTATCATCCGTTTTGTGACATGGATAAAGTGTGCCATCTTAGAAAATCTATCCACAACCACAAAAATCGAATCAATTCCACGTTTAGTCCTAAGTAATCCTAACACAAAGTCCATTGAAATATCAATCCAAGGCTCACTAGGAATGGGCAAAAGAGTATACAAACCGTTGGGCTGCACTCTGGATTTAGCTTGCCTACATGTGACACATCTACCACAAATTCGCTCAATATCTCGTTCCATGTGTGGCCAATAGAAGTGTTCCTGTAAAATAGCTAAGGTCTTAGCAACCCCAAAATGTCCCATTAATCCCCCTCCATGAGATTCCTGCACTAACAAATCTCTCAAAGAACAGTTAGGCACACATAATTTATTTTCTCGAAATAAGAACCCATCATGTCTAAAGAACTTACCACAAGCCCGAAACTCTTCACAAAATTCATGATCATTAATGTATAAACTTTTAATGTGTTCAAAACCAAGCAATTTTGCATCAAGTGTAGAGAGTAATGCATACCTGCGAGAAAGTGCATCGGCGACCACATTCTCCTTACCTTACTTATACCTGATGACATATAGAAATGTCTCAATGAACTCTACCCAACGAACATGCTTTTTATTTAGCTTGTGTTAGCCCTTCAAGTGTTTCAAGGACTCATGATCAGTGTAAATCACGAACTCTTTAGGCCATAGGTAGTGCTGCTATGTCTCCAAAGCTCGAACCAATGCATACAACTTCTTGTCATAAGTCGGGTAATTTAAGTTTGCCCCGCTTAATTTCCCGCTGAAGTAAGCAATTGGTCGTCCCTCCTGTATAAGAACTGCGCCTATGCCAATACCTGAAGCATCACATTCAATCTCAAATATTTTAGAAAAGTTAGGTAAAGACAATAACGGGGCGTTGGTTAGCGTCTCTTTGATTAGTTGAAACATCTTCTCTTGTTCTTCCCCCCATCTAATCCGACGTTCTTCTTGATCACTTCGGTAAGTGGTGCGGCTATGCTACTAAAGTCCTTCACAAACCGCCGGTAAAAACTAGCAAGTCCATAAAAACTACGAATATTACTTACACTTGTGGGACTCGGCCACTCTCGGATTGCACGTACCTTCTCTTCATCAACCTGTATACCCTGTGCACTAACAACAAATCCCAGAAATACAAGCTTATCGATGCAAAAAGTACACTTTTTCAGATTAGCAAATAACTTTTCTTTCCTAAGCACATCTAAAACTGATTTCAAATGTACGGCATGATCAGTCAAGTTTTTGCTATAAATGAGTATATTATCAAAATAGACAACAACAAGCCTGCCTATAAATGCTCGCAAAACATGATTCATAAGTCTCATAAAAGTGCTTGGTGCATTAGTCAACCCAAAAGGCATAACTAACCATTCATACAAACCATATTTTATTTTAAAGGCAGTTTTCCATTCATCTCCTTCTTTCATTCTAATCTGATGATAACCACTTTTTAAATCAATTTTAGAGAACACACAAGAACCATGCAACTCATCTAACATGTCATCTAAGCGAGGAATAGGATGACGATACTTTACCGTTATGTTGTTGATGGCTTGGCAATCAACGCACATTCTCCACGTCCCATCCTTCTTAGGTACAAGTAAAACCGGAACGGCGCATGGACTCATGCTCTCCCTCACATATCCCTTCTCTAGCAACTTACTTACCTGCCGTTGAAGCTTCTTTGTCTCTTTGGGATTGCTCCTATAGGCTGGTCGGTTTGAAATTGTTGCACCGGGAACAAAATCAATTTGATGTTCAATATCTCGAATTGGTGGTAATCCATGTGGTGTTTTCTCGGGAAAGATATCCTCAAATTCCTGCAAAAGAGAAATAACAGAACTGGGCAAAGCAGGATCAAGTTCGTTAGTATTTAAAAATGCCTCTTTGTACAAAAGTACAATTATCGGCTGATTTGAAAACATCACTCGCTTAATCTCACTCACTTTTGCATAGAAATTCTTTTGTTTTCTCTCTGATTTTCTCTCAATGGCTGAATTTTGATTTTCTTTTTCTCTCTCATTTTGCTCGGCCACTCTCTGATTTTCACTCTTTTTCTTTTGCTCACTCTCTTTCTTTTGATCACTCTCTTTTTTTTATCACTCTCTTTTTGCAACCTCACTTGATCTTCATAAACTTGTTTTGGTGTCATTGGCACAAGAGTGATGGGTTTTTGGTTGAGCACGAACGAGTATTTGTTGGTGAAGCCATCATATTTAACTTTTAGATCGAATTGCCACGGTCGGCCTAATAGCAAATGTCCAATTTGCATCGGAACTACATCACACAAAACTTCATCTTCATATTTTCCGATGCGGAATGAAACCAAAACCTGCTTATTTACCTTTACCTCGCCACTATCATTCAGCCATTGTAACTTGTACGGCCTAGAATATTTCAGTGTGGGCAGTCCTAATTTCTCCACCAGGGTTGTACTTGCAACATTAGTACAACTTCCTCCATCAACAATCATACTACATACCTTGTCTTTGACATAGCACCTAGTATGAAAGATATTCTCCCACTGCACTTCTTCAATTTCTTTTGATTGCAAACTTAGAAATCTTCTTGACACCAACAATTCATCTTGAACTGCATATTCTTCTTCATCTAAGTCCTCCAATGGTGGCATAGAGTCGGTATCGGACTCGTCGTCGGTTTCGATCTCTCCATTACCCCTTATTACAATGACTCTTTTGTTCGGGCATTGACTTGCTATGTGACCCCTGCCTTGACATTTAAAACACTTAATGTCACGATTTCGAGATGTGGAAGGGTCAGATTTATCTTGAGTGTCATAGTTGGTTGTCTCTTTTTTGGCTCGAATTTAGGTTTTACAGCTGGTTTCTCCTCTTTCTTCACATGACTCGGTTTCCATGGGGAAAAATCTGAATTATGGGATGCACGTATACCACCTCTCCTCTTGAGTTGTTGCTCCACCTTGATGGCCATGTGCACCATATCCTCTAATTCCACATAATGCTGCATCTCCACCCTGTCATGAATTTCTTAATTCAAGCCATTCAAGAACCTAGCCATAGTCGCCTCTCGATCTTCTTCGATATTAGCCTGGATCATAGCAATTTCCATCTCTTGATGATAATCCTCCACACTCCGGTTACCTTGTCGGAGCGTTTGCAATTTATTGTACAATTACCAGTGGTAATGGCTGGGCATAAACTGCTTTCTCATCACTATTTTCATCTCTTCCCACGTCTCAACCGGTCGTTCCCTATTTCGCTTCCTGTTCAATACTAATTGATCCCACCACACAATAGTATAGTCAGAAAACTCAATGACAGCAAGTTTTACCTTCTTCATCTCAGAATAGTTGTGGCAATCGAACACTAACTCCACCTTTTTCTCCCACTAAAGATAAGCCTCGGGGTCATTTTTTCCTTGAAACGCTGGAATTTTCATCTTAATACTATCCAAGTTGTTATCTTCCCGATTCCTATCTTCTCTAAACCGCCCTCTATATCTCCTATTACCAACAACTGAACCCCGATCTTTTTCATCATCAAAACCAGCCCCATAATACTCTCCATCTTCATCTCTCACTCCCCGATATTGAACTATTTCCCTCCTATGCACCTTATGAGTGTTTTGTGGCTGCTCCAAACGTGTATTCTCCATCCGATCAATCCGCTCATGTACCTGCTCCAATTCTAACCTCATCACACGCCTCATCTCACTCATCATGGCTTCCATGAGCAACTTTAGGTCAGCCATCCCTGTAGCACCTTCGGTATACTCTTTTCACTGTTGTGAGACATGATTGCTGCAAATCAAAGTTAGAAAACAAAAAAAAAGGAAAAGACCTCACATACTCAAAGAATGATTCACTCTATTCTACTCGTGTTTCACTCAGTATAATCGGCTTTTACCCTTTAATATGCTTATCACTATTGTCTTTTTCCACTCGATAATCCTCTTTCAGTTCTTTTAAAACTATTCGAACAATATTCAAAATTCCAGCAACAATTCACCAAGAACTCACCAAGGGAATTCAGATTCAAAAGATAAGAAAACAAGCGATATGAGTGATTAGAATTTCAAAACACAATTCAGCAAAATTTCTAAAAAAAAAAATTTTGGTCTTTGGGGTGAGGAGATTTTCGGGCTTATTGGAAACAAATGAAAGAGAATATTTTTACTCCCATTTTTTTTTGACCTTTTTTTTTTTTCGGATCTTTTTTTCGGATCTTTTTTTTTGGATCTTTTTTTTTCCAGATTTTTTTTCAGATTCTTTCTTTCGTTAATAACAGAACAAGATTTCGAATGTGGTAGAAGAAAGAAATTCGGCTAGATAAGAAAAGGAAACTAAATTTAAATGGGATAGGCAAATCTGAGACGAGAAATCCTTGGCTCTGATACCAAATGATGCGAACCCCGTCAAGAATAACGAGACCCATAGAAGAAAAGGAGAAAATCCAAGAACGTTCTCGATCAGGTTTGGATGGGAGATCTCGACCCGTTACTTCAACAAAAATAAGAATCTCGGTATAATTGACCTCAACCCGTTGTTGAATGCGAAGCAAGAATCTTGGTATAAGGAAAACGCCAAAAGCGGTAGTGGAAAGCCGTTTGATAAGTCGATGATGAACGCCATGGAAGAATTCCGATAAGTTCGAATAGTCCTTCAAAGAACTAAAGAGAATAAACTCACCAATTATCTGTAAACTGTCTTCCTTCTATTCCATTAGACGCCTTTTTATAGGCTAAAAAAATACAAGGAAAGTTTCCTACAAGAAAAGTTCAAGAAATAGAAACAAAACAAAAGGAAACAATCAGCCCTTTAATTTGGCCAATCAATACAAGAAAAGTTTAAGAAATAGAAACAAAAAGGAAAAAATAATCAGCCCCTTAATTTGCTGATCAATACAAGGAAAGTTTTAGAAATAAAAGAAAAGGAAACAATCAATTTTGACCAGATTCTTCTACTAGTTGAATCATATTGATGCATCTTTGTTGAACTCGTGAACCATCCTCAATGGGCCTCCACGGATTTGCTTGAGCCCAAACCTCTTGAATCAGCCCATTAAGTGTATTTTTGAACTTCTTTCCTTGTGCTCTTGTAACCGGTCCAATTGGAACTTGAACTGGCTCCTTTGTAGTCAAGCCATTATTTGCATCATTGATGATGCATAAAAGAAAAAAGATGAAAAAAATGAGGAAGACTTAGAGCTCAGGCAAGAGAGAGGGAGAAGGAATATGGGTATGGGAAGCCACAATAAGGCATAAGCCACATAACGGAGGATTACTCTCCCAAACCACTCTCTCTTGCATAATTATAAGAGTGCTATTGGTCAATTATTGACCAAGTCAGTAGTTCATATTATAATACTAGAGATATATAGAGCGTTCCTGATGGTGAAGAGAGAAAATTGTAAAATCCTTAAACCATCTTCTTATCAAGTAAGATTTGGAGACCTTTTTATTTTTTATTTCCGTATTCTTTCTTTGATTTTGAATCTTTGGAATTGTTTTGGATAGAACAATCGTTTGAAAGAGAGATCGATCTAGCATAACCATTCTCTTAACCGGAATCCAACCAACTCCACTGAAATTTGACCACTTTTGATCGACTCATCATTGGTCGGAGTTCAATCGGTTTCTAGCCAAGATGACAGTCTGAGTCTTAGTTTCCTCCGCCTAGTTGGATATATGTTAGAAAAATATTCTAGATAAAATAAAAGGATATTAATAAATTATTACAGGATCTATCCAAATATTGATTGATCTAAAATAATTTCAAAAAAAAAAAAAAAGAATTCAGTAAAATAAGATGAATGATGCCTCTCTATCGGAATTCTCTATTCTAGTATGAGTTAAAAATGAGTTTAATTTACTCAATATCAGTGTGGATCTTGAATCAATATGTTTGATGCAGAATAAACTAATAAAAGGAACAGATTGTTACACATTGGAATCTCTTACCACCAACTTATGAGGGTGGAGAGCTAGTCTTCCTAGAAATTGTACAAGGACTGTTGAGATGCAATATTCAATGGATTTTGTATGTAGAGAAAACACATTATAACACTAAATTCGTAATAAGTTTGACCCGTACAAAAATATCTATCTACATATAGGATGGTAGACATATAAATAGTATGAATATTTTTTATAGCAATTAGGACAGAGATAGCAAGATAGTTTCCAATATAGAGAGTCAAGTTTAATTTAACAAATGTCGGCTATATATATATATATATATATATATATATAGCAATTTACATAAGTATAGCACATGTATAAATAACAAAAAATATCAAATTTATTATTGTTAATTATTTATTTCTACATATGTCATTTGGTATAATAAACTATGCATGGAATTAGTCCTATATGTTCTAGCAAGGCAAAAGAGAAATAAAGAAGTGACTAAGTGATGAGATCCAAACCTTGTTTATTCTAACTATCCAAGATATGAAAGTTTCTCATAAACTTTTAGCTACGTGAATCTTTAATAATGATCTTATTATTTTTCCAAAATTTTTCACGAAAGAAAACATAATAAATTACACTAAGACTTTGTTTACTATAGGGATTGTAAAACTTATTATTCCTAATTTGTTTTTTCGCACTTTGATCCCTGGGAGAATAAACGAAGTGAGGAGATCGTGACTTTAGAGGTATTGTGAGCTGCGTATAGGTGGAAAGAAATTTTTGTCCTCTAGTTTAGGCAAATATCCAAACCCTTGTGAGTTAAGAATGAGATGGTGGCATCTGAGGTTCACCTAAATATTATCATTAACGGGGTTTGCAAGGTGGCGACAAGGTTTGTGAGCTCTTGAAGGAGTTGCTACGTGCAACATGGAAGCTGTTGAATTCATGTATGTTGAACTTGAATTTTTGAGCCAATTCACTAGTTCAAAAAATAAATGAATTAGGTGAATGGAAAATGGTTTCAAAGAGGAGTACATAGCAAAGGGAACAAAAAAAAGGGTACAAGAAAAATAGTCCCACATTGGCTAGAGGTTTGTTAGGATGTGGGTTTATATAGAGTTGTTTGTTCCATGACTTTGCTTATGTAAGAAGAGGAGAAACCTTGAGCATTACAGGTGGTGCTACGCACGCACGAGGGCGAGGGCGAGGGCGAGGGCGAATGGGCGTTTAGGGCACATTGGGCGCTTTAGTGGTGCACTTGGCACGTACGCATCGTCGCGAGGAGCTGAGGAGCTTTTGATTTTTTGGTGCTATTGGATTCGGGTTACCTCTATTGGATTCAGCTATTTGGATTCTACCCGCACCCGTTAAGAGTCGTTAGGATTTGTCCGTTGAGATCCAACGGTCATCTGTTAACCGTTACCGTTAAACGGTCACAACTGTTAACAGCCAACCATTGTGACCGTTTGCCCAGAAGCCTATAAATAGGCCTCTGTCCAGACTTTTTAAAAAATACAGAATGCGGAATTTTACCTTTTTCTGCTGACAGAAACTTGGTCTTTTGACAGAGAGTTTCTGTTTTCAGAAGAACAGTTCTTCCTGAGTCATTCCTGCATTACACCATACATACATACAGAGAGTGTTCTTTATCAGATTCGATAGAGCAACAGGATTGCTGCTTCTTTCCTATTGCAGACCGGTCGTTGTATCCTGGGAGACCGACGCCCACTGTAATCTAGAAGCAAGTGGTGGATGGCGAATCGGTTTTAAGGAGATAGTGTTCAACACTAGTCTCGATCATCTTCCAGTCGTCTTCCTGTCTTCATCAGTTCAGTCGTCTTCCTGTCTTCATCAGTTCTGTCATCTTCCTGTCTTCATCAGAACTTCTGCATATATCTTTCTGAATACAGGTTTTTTCTTAATCTAGTAATCTTATTTATTCTGTTTAGGATAGTAAACTACTTAAACAGTTTAATAGTTTTCTGTAAACAGTAATAGGAGTATTCTTCTAATTCAAATCTGAAAAATTCGTAATTCTTATTCTCCAACTTTATTTCTAATTGAAATATAATTCTGAAATCTGTGTATAATATATAATTAATTTTATGCATGATTACAGTAGTAATTCTGTGTAGTAATTCTGTTAATCAAACAAGTCTGCCCATATAATCTAAAACATTAGTCACTAGCAATATTAGCATATCAAGAACCAACAATCTTAAAACCGATTTTAAGTTTTTGATTTAGATTAGAATATTATCGTGAAATTATTTAGAACTCTGTCATAATAGTATTCAATCTTAAAACCGAAATTCTTGTTTTAGATTAGTTTCGAATACTATCATAATAGTGTTCAATCACTAGTTATTTAAATCTAATTGCTTTTGGAAAAATATAGTTAAATCTGTTTAGAGGAAGAAATATTTTTAGAAATCTTGTGGTTTGGAGTAAGAATTGATTTTCAGTTTTGAAGTAAGAATTGATTTTCAGTTTTACCAGAAAGTTAAAATTTGTTACAAAACATTAAGATAGATAAATTCTGAATACAGATGGCCACTGCATCTGATATGTCCACTGTGGTAACTCCTGTCATGGTTACTCCTGTACGCCCGAAAATTGCATCTTTGATTCCATTGCAAAAATTATTTGATTACAACGAAGATTTGAGATTACAAAAATTCCGAAGAATTACAAGAACGGGAATATTAGTTTATTCCCTTTTTTATGTGGGTTCGGGTGGCGGTGGAGTCTCGTTGCTGCCTCCGTTGACCGTCCGACCAGGAGAAGATGGCTCTGCTCTTTTCTTTGATTTCACGAGCTCGCCCGAAATCTTCCCAAAGTCCAAGAATCCCCCAAAAATCAAAAGTCCAAAAGTTCCTTTCTCTCGTTAAATTCCTGTATTTTATAAACCGAAGAAGCTCGAAATCCGGCTCAATTCTCTCCTGAAAAAGCGGATCACGGATTATCAGAAAAATAAAATAGGAAATAAAACAACGGGAAGACAACGAAAAACAACCCGCGGGTGGCAACCCGCGGGATCGCCCCCGCGGGTTGCCACCCGCGGGAATCCTCCCGCGGGTGGCAACCCGCGGGGGCTCCCGCGGGTTGCAACCCGCGGGAGAACTCCCGCGGGATGCTTCCCGCGGGTGCCCCCGCGGGTTGCAACCCGCGGGTGTTCCCGCGGGTTGCATCCCGCGGGTGCACCCGCGGGTGTGCCCACTTAGAATTTTTAATTTTTTTTTTTTTTTTAATTTAATTATTTTTAGTGTCTACATAACCCCCTCCAAAGTTTTTGAAGTTCTGTATTGAACCGTACTGAATTTCGAAATACTTTGGATTTTTTAATTTTGGTTATGGACCTTTTAAAAGATTTGGTCGATAGAGATAACTGTTAATATATTTATTTATTCCATAACAAGCAGATGTATGATTTTAACGTACTCATTAGAGGACAAGCAGAGGTATAATGTTAACGTGCTTATTTTAGGTCAAGCAGAGGTATAATATTAACGTGCTTATTTTAATCCTAATCGTTCAGTGACATCTAGTATGACGGATCAGGAAAAGACAGAGGTGACATTAAACGTGTCTTGGAGCTTAACCTATTCAGAGGATCTGGTCGTGATAGGGACAAGCTGACTAAACAGAGGTGACGGTTAACGTATTTAGTTTTGGAATCGGACTATCAGAGGTAACTGTTAACTTGATAGGGAGATAATTTTCGTCAGAGGTGATTTTCAACTTAACGATATCTAAAGCACGTTCATCAGAGGTTGTAATGTTGGACTTGATGAAGTGTGAATTTTCTTTTCTGTCAGAGGTGAAATCTTAACGTGACAGGGGACCGATTTAATTAGGATTTTATCTCTTTTGATTTTGAATTATGATGTCAGAGGTATGATTTTAACTTGACTAATATTTTTGAGTGTCGCTCGCTCTGTCGGAGCAAAATGACAAGAAAAGTTTTGCTGTCGGAGGTGAAATTTTAACGTGACAGGAGATTTATCTGATTAGGATTTTTAGCAAACCCCCAGCTATCAACGGGTTTGATTTGCCTTTACCAACTACCATTTGAGTTGGGCTAGCCATGCTATTCCCCTCAGCATGGTGAGTTGTCAAGGATTTCGTTTGGGTTTAAATACCAAACTTTTCCTCTTCCCTTTGCCTTAGCAGCTTAGGGCAGTGATGTATTCTTATATTCGGGTAAGAATACTGTTGTGACAGATTTGTCGTGGGATTTTTAGCAAACCCCCAGCTATCAACGGGTTTGATTTTGCCTTTACCAACTACCGTTTGAGTTGGGCTAGCCATGCTATTATCCTCAGCATAGTGAGTTGTCGAGGGTTTCGTTTGGGTTTAAATACCAAACTTTTCCTCTTCCCTTTGCCTTAGCGGCATTGGGCAATTCATACTTTTACCCCCAGTATGGTGGGGTTGACGAGAAATTTATTCTCTCCCCGTATCCTTATCGGCATTGGGTGGTTCGTACTTATTACCCCCAGTATGATGGGGTTGGCGAGAAATTTATTCTCTCCCCGTAGCCTTGTCGGCGTTGGGTAATTCATACTTTTTACCCCCAGTATGGTGGGGTTGACGAGAAATTTATTCTCTTCCCGTAGCCTTATCGGCGTTGGGCGATTCATACCTTTTACCCCCAGTATGGTGGGGTTGGCGAGAAATTTATTCTCTTCCCGTAGCCTTAGCGGCGTTGGGCAATTCATACTTTTTACCCCCCAGTATGGTGGGGTTGGCGAGAAATTTATTCTCTTCCCGTAGCCTTGTCGGCGTTGGGTAATTCATACTTATTACCCTCAGTATGATGGGGTTGGCGAGAAATTTATTCTCTTCCCGTAGCCTTGTCGGCGTTGGGTAATTCATACTTTTTACCCCCAGTATGATGGGGTTGGCGAGAAATTTATTCTCTTCCCGTAGCCTTAGCGGCGTTGGGCGATTCATGCTTTTTTACCCCCAGCATGGTGGGGTTGGCGAGAAATTTATTCTCTTCCCGTAGCTTTAGCGGCGTTGGGTGATTCATGCTTTTTACCCCCAGCATGGTGGGGTTGGCGAGAAATTTATTCTCTTCCCGTAGCTTTGTCGGCGTTGGGTAATTCATACTTATTACCCCCAGTATGGTGGGGTTGACGAGAAATCTATTCTCTCCCCGCAGCCTTGTCGGCGTTGGGTGGTTCATACTTATTACCCCCAGTATGGTGGGGTTGACGAGAAATTTATTCTCTTCCCGTAACCTTGTCGGCGTTGGGTAATTCTTTTTTTTTTTTTTTTTTTTTTTTCTCTTTCTCTTTTTTTTTTGTTGTTTTTTCTTTTTTCTTCTTTATATATATATATATATATATATATATATATATATATATATATATATATATATATATATATATATATATATATATATATATATATATATATATATATATATATATATATATATATATATATATATATATATATGGGGGTTTAAATTAACCGCCTTGAGCCCATTTTTTTTTGGAATTGTTGTGAGCCCAAGTGGTACCTTTAGACCTCACACATTAAATGTGTCGGAGTTAGCTCTAACTCCTTTTTTGTTCAGCTTTGAGCTGAACTGCTCCAGCGTCAATCAACGCTTGAATTTTATCTTTTAAGATAAAACAATTTTTTGTGGGGTGACCTACAATCCGATGGTATAGGCAGTAGTTCGGATCGTTAGTTTTCCCTACTTCTTCAGGTCTCTTGCTCTCCGGCAATTTAAGCATCTTGCGTTTGGTGAGCAGATTGAACATAGTAGCAGTATGTTCATCCTTGAACGAATACTGCTTTTGAAGTCTGGGCGACTTTGCTGTGTTGCTTGTAGTTGGCCATAGTTTCTGCTTAAGTGTACTTTCTACCGCCATTGCCGTTATGTCTTTCCCTTTTGAACGGGAAAAATGGAATGAAGATTCGTTTGCACCGTCTCCGGTTGCAGCCTGTTGCATTTCGAGACGTCGAAGTATTTCTTCGGCCTGTTCGCCCTGCTTAAGCAGATCCTTCCATGACTTGGATTCGACCGAACCCATCTTGTCTAAAATATCGGTCAACAAGTTATGTCTGCAGGTTTCCACAAGCGTATCCTGCGTCATGCCATGTGGGCATCGAACGGAAAGTTCTCGGAACCGCTCGACATAAGTTTTGACCGTTTCGCCTTCTTCTTGCTTCGCTGCTAGCAAAGATAATATGGAGACTTCTATATCATCTTCAAAGAATCGGGCTAGGAACTCACGTTCTACATCAGCCCAAGATTTAATTGTTCCCTGGGGAAGTTGCATAAACCAGGTAAATGCGGGCCCCCGTAAAGTGCTCGCAAATATCCTAGTCATAGTTGGATCATTCCCCATGAGATGTCCTGTCTGTGAGAGGAAATAGAAGATGTGTTGCTGCGGCGAACTTTTACCGTCGAATGATTGAAGATTCAACGGTTTATATTTTGCAGGATAGGGTACGGTCTCCCATTCTATGGGATATGGACGGACTACCCCCACCTCTTGTAGCTTTTTGCGATGAAGAAGAGCTTGTAATTGGTTCTCCATCTTCTCTATTTTCTCTGCGTGAGGATTGAGGATAACTTTCACTTCCTCTTCCTCTCTTGAATGAGGAGGCACTTCTTCATCTTCGTCTTCGCTGTCTTCATTTATTTGGACAGGCCGTTTTCCTTTCTGCCGACTAGAAATGGACGGCGATGATTGGTTCTTTCTAGTTTGAGCCAGCAACTCGATCAAAAGTTGTTTCATTTCTTCTATGGTCTCCTCGTGCTGTTCGAGACGTTTTTCTTGTCTCTCAAGCCTTTCAGAGACTTCTTCTAGAAGCGCGCCCTCTGGTTCGCTAGAAACTCCTTTTGATTCTGGAGTAATTTCTTTATCCGAAAGGTTGTTTCCGACCACCTTTTTGCCTTTATTAACCATATTTGATGAGGCAGCAGGTAGATCGGTTCCAGAGTATGCCTTTTTCACCGTCCGTATTCTTTTAGGTTCGGTGATCCGCTCAAAAACGGATTGTCTCGGATGGCACTCGCAGTTTGATAGAACAGCTGAGATTAACTGTTCGCATTGGCATTGAGGAGTATTTTGTGCAGAGTTCTTCTTCCAATTGAGGTATTCTCTCAAGTCTTGAGATATCTTCTCCTCTCTATTTGCAACCTGACGCCGCTTGCGTCGCAAACTTGGTTCATAATACTTGAGAGTCTGCAATATCTCAGGGCTGAGCTCTTTTCCAGCATCAGATTGTTCCCCAACTCTCCTGCGGATTCTTCTGGAGTGCACGTTGTCCTGAGTAGTTGTATGGGCCCCAGATGCCTCTGATAGAGAGATTAAAATTTTTGGTGCATGTTGCGTGCTCGCCATAGACGTGCTCGAGGAGACATGAGAGTTGTGTTCATTGAACGTAACCCGTCGGTGGCATCTGCGGGATGCAACCCGCGATTGAAATTGCAGATTTGTACCCAGATTTGTACCCATGGTTGCAACCTGGAGGTTGACACCCGCGGTTGGAAGCGGCGGGTTGGCACCCGCGGTTGGCAACCGCGGGATGCCACCCGCGGTTGGCAACCGCGGGTTGCCACCCGCGGTTGGGAACCGCGGGTTCCCACCCGCGGTTGGCAACCGCGGGTTGCCACCCGCGGTTGGGAACCGCGGGTTCCCACCCGCGGTTGGCAAGAGCGGGATGCCACCCGCGGTTGGGAACAGCGGGTTCCCACCCGCGGTTGCAACCCGCGGGTTGCCACCCGCGGTTGCAACCCGCGGGTTTGCGCTCATGGAATTACTTCCGGATTTTTTTACTGTCTTGGAGTTTCCTGCAATTTTTTCTGTATGATTTAGGCGTGCTCGTTGAGTTTTACGCCTTAAATTTCTCTTTTGGGAGCGGGTCAGGGACTGGTTTGACTTTTGGCTTGACTTTGGAACGGGCGATAACGCCTCGTAAGTTTCAACGGGCGATGACGCCTCGTAAATTTTCATAGGCGATGACGCCTTTTGATTTCCAGTGGGCGATGACGCCTCACCTTTTTTCATCGTCACCCGGCGATGACGCCTAGGCTCCGAATCAGAGGAGGAAAGAAATTCCTCATATTTTTGCTGGTCAACTTCTATGACCAGCATCTCAACCATTGAGCCAATCGGCACCCGGTCGGACTGCGCCACCAAATTCTCTGTGGTAAACAGAGGAGCTCCCACTGTGGTCGCCAGTTCTTGTACGCCCGAAAATTGCATCTTTGATTCCATTGCAAAAATTATTTGATTACAACGAAGATTTGAGATTACAAAAATTCCGAAGAATTACAAGAACGGGAATATTAGTTTATTCCCTTTTTTATGTGGGTTCGGGTGGCGGTGGAGTCTCGTTGCTGCCTCCGTTGACCGTCCGACCAGGAGAAGATGGCTCTGCTCTTTTCTTTGATTTCACGAGCTCGCCCGAAATCTTCCCAAAGTCCAAGAATCCCCCAAAAATCAAAAGTCCAAAAGTTCCTTTCTCTCGTTAAATTCCTGTATTTTATAAACCGAAGAAGCTCGAAATCCGGCTCAATTCTCTCCTGAAAAAGCGGATCACGGATTATCAGAAAAATAAAATAGGAAATAAAACAACGGGAAGACAACGAAAAACAACCCGCGGGTGGCAACCCGCGGGATCGCCCCCGCGGGTTGCCACCCGCGGGAATCCTCCCGCGGGTGGCAACCCGCGGGGGCTCCCGCGGGTTGCAACCCGCGGGAGAACTCCCGCGGGTTGCTTCCCGCGGGTGCCCCCGCGGGTTGCAACCCGCGGGTGCACCCGCGGGTTGCATCCCGCAGGTGCTCCCGCGGGATGCTTCCCGCGGGTGCCCCCGCGGGTTGCAACCCGCGGGTGTTCCCGCGGGTTGCATCCCGCGGGTGCACCCGCGGGTGTGCCCACTTAGAATTTTTAATTTTTTTTTTTTTTTTTTTTAATTTAATTATTTTTAGTGTCTACAACTCCAACTGTGCCTTCAAGCCAGTATGAGAAACCAGAGAAGTTCAGTGGCTCTGATTTTAAGAGATGACAACAGAAAATATTGTTATATCTCACTACACTAAATCTGGCCAAGTACTTGAAGGAGACTGTGCCGACTCTTGTTGCAGATGATCAACAATCAGTGAAGGCGGTTGATGCATGGAAACATGCGGACTTCTTAAGTAAGAATTATATTCTCAATGGATTGGACAATATACTGTATGATGTATATAGTTCAATTGCTACTGCTAAGGAACTTTGGGAGTTCTTAGACAAGAAATATAATACAGAAGATGCCGGCTCTAAGAAATATGTAGTCGGTAAGTTTCTGGATTATAAAATGGTTGATTCTAAAAATGTAATCAACCAAGTACAAGATCTTCAAGTGATAATTCATGAAATTCATGCTGAAGGTATGACTATTAGTGAATCATTTCAAGTGGCTGCAATTATTGAAAAATTACCACCATCTTGGAAAGAATTCAGATATTACCTAAAGCATAAATGAAAAGAAATGACACTTGAAGATCTGATTGTACATTTGAGAATCGAAGAAGATAACCGTCTTTCTGAAAAGAAAATTGGAAATCCATACAATGTTTCTAAAGCTAACGTTATGGAAAATTCCAATAAGTCTAATGACAGGAAGAGAAAGTACAATGGTGAAGACTCTAAGAGTGGTAACTCGAAGAGATTCAATGGCAAGTGCTACAACTGCGACAAGTCTGGACATCGTGCAAAGGACTGCCGTCTGCGCAAGGCACAAGATTCTTCAAAGAAGAAAAAGAAGCATCCTAATGCAAACTTGGCTGAAGAAGAAAATCTTTGTGCAAATGTAGATGTAAATTGTACATCTGTTGTCTCAGAGGTTAACCTAGTTAGTGGCAATTCTAAAGAATGGTGGGTGGATACTGGGGCCACTCGCCACATCTGCGCCAACAAGTGGATGTTCTCTACATATGAACATGTGGAAGGAGAACTACTCTACATGGGTAACTCTGCAACCTCCAAGGTTGAAGGACGAGGAAATATTGTACTAAAGATGACTTCGGGAAAAGAACTTACTCTTACTGACGTACTTCATATACCAGATGTCCGCAAGAATCTGGTGTCAGGATCAGTCTTGAGTAAGAAAGGGTTTAGACTTATATTTGAATCTGATAAGTTTGTACTTACAAAGAATGGTGTATATGTAGGCAAGGGGTATATGACAAATTGTCTGTTTAAAATAAATGTAATGACCATTGCCCCTAAAACTAATAATAAAATTGGTTCTTCTGCTTATATGACTGAGTCACCTTATATTTGGTATGGTAGATTAGGATATGTAAATTATTATACTTTGCAAAGATTAATAAATTTAAATATGTTGCCTAATTTTAATATAAACTTTGATGATAAATGTGAAACATGTGTTGAATCAAAAATGGCTAAGCTTCCATTTCGTTCTATAGAACGTAGTACTGAACCTTTATAATTAATTCATACAGATATTTGTGATTTAAAATCTGTTCAAACTAGAGGTGGAAAGAAATACTTTATTACTTTTATAGATGATTGTACTAGATATTGTTATGTATATCTAATGAGAACAAAAGATGAGGCAATTGAAATATTTATACAATATAAAAATGAAGTTGAGAATCAACTTAGCAAAAAGTTAAAAATGCTAAGAAGTGATAGAGGTGGTGAATATGAGTCACCATTTGCACAAACTTGTGCAGAACATGGTATTATACATCAAACAACTGCTCCTTACACACCTCAGCAAAATGGAATTGCTGAGTGTAAGAACAGAACATTAAAAGAAATGATGAATACCATATTAATAAGTTCTGGTTTACCTCAGAACATATGGGGGGAAGCTTTTCTTTCTGCTAATCATATTCTCAACAAAATACCCCAAAAGAAATTAGATAAAACACCTTATGAATTATGAACAGGTCGAGCACCTAACTATAAATTCTTAAGAGTGTGGGGGTGTCTTGCAAAGGTTGCAATTCCTACTCCTAAAAGGACTAAAATTGGACCTAAAACTATTGATTGTTTATTCATTGGATATGCACACAATAGCAGTGCTTATCGTTTCTTTGTTTTCAAGTCAGATAATGCAGAGATACATAAGTACTCTATTATTGAATCTAGGAATGCAGTATTTTTTGAGAATATTTTTCCTAGTAAAGAATATGAACCAAGTTCCCCTAAAATAACTTGTGATGAAGTTATAAGAGAAACGAAATCTGATTCTGGAAATAAAACCAATGAGGATGAATATAGACGGAGCAAAAGGGCTAGGGTTAATAAATCGTTTGGTCCAGATTTTCTAACATATATATTAGAAAAGGAATCTCAAACTTATAAAGAGGCTATGTCTACACCTGAATCTCCTTTTTGGAAAGAAGTTGTAAATAGTAAAATTGAATCAATTATTCAAAATCACACCTGGGAACTAGTAGATCTTCCTCCAGGAAGTAAACCATTAGGATATAAATGGATCTTTAAGAAAAAGATAAAACCTGATGGGTCTATAGATAAATACAAAACTAGACTTGTAATAAAAGGTTATAGACAAAAAGAAGGTGTTGATTACTTTGATACATATTCATCTGTAATAAGAATAACTCCATAAAATTAATAATTGCTTTTGCTGCATTATATAATCTTGAGCTTCATCAAATGGATGTAAAAATAGCATTTTTAAATGGTGAATTAGATGAAGAAATTTACATGGAACAACCCGAAGGGTTTGTAGTTTCAGATAAAGAAAAGAAGGTGTGTAGACTTGTTAAGTCACTTTATGGACTTAAACAAGCACCTAAACAATGGCATGAGAAATTTGACCAAGTTATGTTGTCAAATGGATTTCGTTATAATGAATGCGATAAATGTGTATATGTAAAAGGGGATATGTACAACTATGTCATTATATATTTATATGTGGATGACATGATTATCATCGGTAGCACGGTGACTCTAATTAAAGAGGTAAAAATCATGTTAACACATAAATTTGATATGAAAGACTTAGGTATTGCAGATATTATTCTTGGTGTTAAAATCTCCAGGACATCTGATGGATATAGCTTATCCCAGTCACATTATATCGAGAAAATACTCGAAAAATTTGACAAGGGAAATAATGATATAGTTAGGACACCTGTAGATATGAGTCTACATCTTACAAAGAATATATGTGCTAATATATCTCAATTAGAATATTCTCAGATCATTGGCAGTCTTATGTATTTAATGAACTGCACAAGACCTGATATTACATACTCAGTAAGCAAATTGAGTAGGTTTACAAGTAATCCTGAGGAGAACCACTGAAAAGCAATAGTTAGAGTACTCAAATATTTGAGGTACACTACTAATTATGGGTTGCACTATACAGATATCCAGCAGTGATAGAAAGATACACTGATGCCAACTGGATTACAGATTCTAAGGACATCAAATCCACAAGTGGTTATGTATTTACTGTTGAAGGTGCAGCTATCTCTTGGAAATCTTCAAAATAAACGTGTATAGCCAGATCCACTATGGAATCTGAGTTTATCACTTTAGATAAAGCTGGAGAAGAAGCAGAATGACTTCGAAACTTTTTAGAAGATATTTCAATGTGGCCTAAACCTGTGTCAGCGATTTGCATTCATTGCGATAATCAATCAGCAATTGGAAGGGCACAGAATGTATTATATAATGGAAAGTCACGACATATACGTCGTAGGCATGAAACTGTAAGACAGCTGCTTACAAACGGAATAATATCTCTTGATTATATAAAATCAGAAGATAATATTGTAGATCTATTAACAAAAGGCTTGACCAGAGATCAAGTATATAAGTTATCGAGGGGAATGGGATTACAGCCTACTAAATAGAGTAACTCCATAATGGCAACCCAACCTAACTGACTGGAGATCCCAAGATCTAGGTTCAAAGGGACAACCGAATTATGGGGGAACTCTTAAGAATCACTGAGGAAATAATTCCTATCTCATTTCTATGGTAAAATAGTGATTAACCTGCAATGTGAAAGGATAAGCTAAGTTTTTAATAATCCTTATAACTTGGAAATCCAAGTAGAGTATAGCAGGATACTCTTAATAAGAGATTATCTATATGAGTATGAAGGGGCCGCTTCTATGAGAATGATAAAGGCTAAATTCTCTAGAGCACTCATACAATTACCAGGTTGTCCAGGGCCAAAACGGACACATCATAAGAATCTGTTAAAGTTGAAACAAATCGTGTGAATATTATTGTCTTAGTTTACATCAAAAGCTGAACAGTTCAAAAACACCGTGTTCACTGGTTAGCGAGTAAACTCGATAATATTTCACTAGGGAAGGTTCAAAGCCAAAAGTCACTTCTCTCGATGCGGTAACTTTCTATTATACTCTCTGTTTAGTTGCATTAGTATCTAAGTCATTTTCATTCATGTGGGGGATTGTTGAATTCATGTATGTTGAACTTGAATCTTTGAGCCAATTCACTAGTTAAAAAAATAAATGAATTAGGTGAATGGAAAATGGTTTCAAAGAGGAGTACATAGCAAAAGGAACAAAAAAAGGGAACAAGAAAAATAGTCTCACATTGGCTAGAGGTTTGTTAGGATGTGGATTTATATAGAGTTGTTTGTTCCATGACTTTGCTTATGTAAGAAGAGGAGAAATCTTGAGCACCACGGGTGGTGCTACGCACCGCCCGCACCCGCACGCGCGTGTGCGAGGGCGAATGGGAGTTTAGGGCGCATTGGGCGCTTTAGTGGCGCACTTGGCACGTACGCATCGTCGCGAGGAGCTGAGGAGCCTTTGATTTTTTGGTGCTATTGGATTCGGATTACCTCTATTGGGTTCAGCTATTTGGATTCGACCTGCACCCATTAAGAGTCGTTAGGATTTGTCCATTGAGATCCAACGGTCGTCTGTTAACCGTTGCCATTAAACGGTCACAACTGTTAACAGCCAACCGTTGTAACCGTTTCCCTAGAAGCCTATAAATAGGTCTCTGTCCAGACTTTTTAAAAAATACAGAATACGGAATTTTACCTTCTTCTGCAGAAAGAAACTTGGTTTTTTGACAGAGAGTTTCTGTTTTCAGAAGAACAGTTCTTCCTGAGTCATTCTTGCATTACACCATACATACATACAGAGAGTGTTTTTTATCAGATTCGATAGAGCAACAGGATTGCGGCTTCCTTCTTGTTGCAGACCGGTCGTTGTATCCTGGGAGACCGACGCCCACTGTAATCCAGAAGCAAGCGGTGGAGGGCGAATCGGTTTTAAGGAGATAGTGTTCAACACTAGCCTCGATCATCTTCCAGTCGTCTTTCTGTCTTCATCAGTTCAGTCGTCTTCCTGTCTTCATCAGTTCTGTCATCTTTCTGTCTTCATCAGAACTTCTGCATATATCTTTCTGAATACAGGTTTTTTCCTTAATCCAGTAATCTTATTTATTCTGTTTAGGATAGTAAACTATTTAAACAGTTTAATAGTTTTCTGTAAATAGTAATAGGAGTATTCTTCTAATTCAAATCTAGAAAATTCGTAATTCTTATTCTCCAACTTTATTTCTGATTAAAATATAACTTTGAAATCTGTGTATAATACAGAATTAATTTTATGCATGATTACAGTAGTAATTCTGTGTAGTAATTCTGTTAATCAAACAAGTCTGCCCATATAATCTAAAACATTAGTCACTAGCAATATTAGCATATCAAGAACCAACAGAAGCCTGGCGAGAAAACTTACACTCAAGTTGTTAAAGGGCATTTCAGGGCAAAGGATCTCACAAAACTCTCTAGTTGCTTGATGATATGAAGAGCTAGAATGTAATGCCCTAATTTGTTCACGTATAGTGTCATTTGCAGAGAAGGTCAAATTGATGCAAGCTTATAAGATTTTTGATTAGACAACTGAGTGCAAGGTACTTCCACATGAGTTCTGTTACAATTCTATTATAAATGGTCTTTATGAGGCGCAAGATGAAGCATTACTTCAACCAAATGAGTTCCCCAACTTATTCTCCTATGGATTTCTATGGATTTCTAGGCTTAGTGAGGTTGAGGAGATGGGCGAGGCCGATAGATATTTCCGAATGATGCTTTTGAGAGTGAAGATAACGAAATTTGGGTTTATATTGATTGCATAAGAGAGGTAGGAGATAACATTTTTGGGTCTAGTAAAAGTGGGTCATTTCAGTTTAAATAAGAGAGAAGATAACAAACTATTGTCTAACTCCGTTAAAAACTTTGGGACCAAAGTGCAAATAATTTTTTTTTAGGGGTAAAAAGTTCTACATTTCCTATATTACAAGGGGCTTAGTGTAATTAACCCAAGAAAATAAGATACTTAAGAAGAAAATTTTAACTTTTCATTGTTCTTCTTCTTCTTCTTCTTTCCTCCTAGTTCTTCTTCAGATGAGAGAGCATATGAGAGAGAGGGAGAGAGAATCTGAAAAGAAAGCTGTTAGGATATACACATTTGCATAATAAGCTCTCCCTCTCTCTTGTTGCCATTGGGATATACCATTATTGCAGAAGTGTTCCTCATTAGGACTAACTGAATCAATCTGAGAGCAGCTATTTGATACTACCGGTAGAACTACCAATATGCCTACATGCAATGCAACTGTTCAAACTCGAAAATTATATTTTTTTGCTCATTTTTGTACTCTAATTTTGGTCATTGAGATCTATTGATTGTGTAATTTAAGGATATGAAACTTTTAAATTTTTAAGATTTTATAAACTTCATAAATGGGAGACGATATGTCTACATATCATATATCTCTGTATCTATATATCTCTATTATCTCTCTTTATTTTCTTTTAAACAAAAATATCACTTTTAAATTTTATTCTTGATTCTTATTTTCAAAATACTTTATGTTTTGGGCCACGATTTATGTCTTTTTAAGAGATTCATATAATGATTCTAGATATAAGTTACTAATTGGGTATATGAGATTATGATAGTATAATTATGAGATAAAAGATCTTATTTATTTCTTTTTTGTTATCTAATATTTGATTGATTGAAACCTTTGTATGCACTTGAAATAATTTTGTTCCGATGTGGTTCATATTTTCTTTAAATAATAATTTGGATTATGATTTTGAATATAAGTTATTAGCAGACATATGGAATTATGATAATATAAATATGGATAGAAAGGTAAAGAACATAATTTATAATGTTTGGACAATCGAACTAGAGAACTACAGATGCATATGAAATCTTAATCACTTTTCTCACTGATTTTCTTATTCTCATATAATTACTCTTTTCTTTACTCTTATTTCGCTAACTCCTATTTTTCAATACCAAACTGTCCCTTTGAATTTGATCACGGACTTAACGAGACTATATTACTTATTGATCTCTCATACATGAAGTGTACATTTTAGATTTGATCATCAAGAATTTATAGGAATCAAGTTTAACAGGAGTACTTGCTTACGTGCGTATATGTATGTGTGCGTATGAGTGTTTGGGAATATTGCAAATGAGCCACAAACTAAGGTAAGCTAGTGACAAAAAATAGTAATCCTATTAATTTTTTAATTTCTTGGGGATTTTAATCTCAATTTTCTTAATTTCTTTAGGATTAAGTTTCATAGATTTTGTAGTTTATTTACAAGATGTATTCACCAAAAACTATTAATTTGTGTGTACCTAATTGAAGGGCAAATCATAACTAAAACCGAAGAAATTGGGTATGAGAGAAACCTAAAAGGGTGTGATCATAATCTAAAAAATATTTTGAAAAAATTATTGAGACATTGGAAATAGTCTATAGCTCGAGTAATTTATGTAAGCTATCATCTCATTTCCAATATTCTTATATGCATGTATGTATGTGCATATGCATGTGTGTATGAGTGTGTGCATGTACCAAGGTGTCTTCATACAAAATTGCCCAGAGCCATCCTTAAATCTCAATATAGAGGGTGCATATGGATGATCGGAACCGCTAGTTATAATTTTCATCCTCTAAATAGTTAATGTATTAAAAATCATGTGATTTACATGCTTCACCATCATCGATCAAGCGATCCTATTTTGATTTATCCATGACACCGGCACAATCAATAAAAGATGCATCACTTTTTGTACACCACATTTTTGGATGTGGATGTATGTGCGTGTGTGTGCGTGTGTGTGGAAATAAGCTGACAGTTCTTGTAAGTTATTTAAGTTGCAATCTATTTTCACTATCACCGATAACTTTTTTTTCCAAATTTTTTTTTATTATAATCTCAACCCTCTAGGGTTCACTCATTCCCGATTTCTTTGCTTTTAGTTTTAATTTGTCCTTCCATCAAATAAATAAAAAATTAACGATTTTCATTGAATATAACATTTTGTATCCACTTGATAGAATGGTAAATAAACTCCATAACATATGAAATTTGACCCTTAAGAGATATTGATCTGAGGATCATGATTTCAAAGAAAATTTGAAAAAAATGGAATAATTAGTTTTTCACTGTTGACTCATGTAACTTATAGGGCAACTCATTTACAGTATGTGCGTGTGTCTCAAGTAGCTCCATCGAGAGTTGCCTATAGAAGCACGCTTAAATCTCAACATAAATAGTGTATATGAACGATCCTTGTTAGTTATGATATTCATACGCTAATTCAGTAGTGTATAAAAGAACATGCGATTTGAACACTTCTTTACTATCGATCAAGACGTTCCATCTGTCTATTATGGAAAAACTATTCATTTGTACTATCTAATAAATAGTCAAAATTTATTAAAAAGCATGATTTTTTGCACAACACCATTTTAGGAGGTGGGAAACATAATTAATGGTTTGGATATCCATATAGACCCTTCGTATATCGACCATCTCATCTTTGCAGTTAATTATTGTTAGATTAAAATACTATTTTGTATTTGAGTTTAGTACCACATCGCTTATTGAGTGGTTTATGTGGAGTTGAGAAGTCTATAAATATATATAATTCTCTGACTTATGAATATTAAGATTGAGTTTTGGTTATCAATACTTTTTGACATGGTATCAGAGTAGGTTTGAGAAATAGATCCCAACCGTGCGATTCGATTACCTATCAATCTCACAGTTACTAGATCTGACATTTTTTTTACTATTAGGCTGCTGAGTCGTTCATACATAAACCAAGAGATATATACTGGAAAGCTACTCTGAGAATTTTGGCATATATTGAGAGCTTTTCTGGAAAAGGATTATTTTATAAAAAATATTTACATATTAAAATCTCTATATTTTTAGATACTGGATATGCATGTGATAAATGAGATAGAAAGTCGACTACTGGATATCTTACATTTGTTGGAGGTAATCTAATTAGATGGAGGAGTAAAAAATATGATGTAGTGTTTAAATTTTCAGTTGAGGCAGAATATCGAGCAATGGCACATATTATGTGCGAATTGTTATGGTTAAAAAATTTATTGACTGAATTTGAGTTCAACTCAAAAGATGCTATGCTTATGTACTGTGATAATCAGTCAGCCATATATATTTCTCAAAATTCAGTGTTTCATGATCATACTAAATATATAAAGGTAGATTGTCATCTGGTTCGAGATAATTTGGTGAAAAAAATAATATGTACTCCATTTACTCTTTCGTCGGAGCAATTGATCGATATTCTAACTAAATCTGTATCACCAACAGTGTTTTCTAATCTATGTAATAAGTTAGATATAATTGATATTTATATCCCAACTTGAGAGAGAGTGTTAGATTAGAATACTATTTTGTATTTGGTTTTAGTTTGAGTTTAATACCACATCGCCTATTGAGTAGTTTATATGGAGTTGAGAGATCTATAAATATATGTAATACTCTGACTTATAAATATTGAGATTGAATTTTGATTCTCAATATTTTCTGACAACAATATCTCCAATGCACGTGTTAACCCATGCGAACCACGTGTAACATGTGCTCCATTTCTTTACTCGCACAAGCTTCTTTCTGCAACTATCCGACGAGAACCATCAACTCCCAACACTACCGAAAATTGTTTGCTCCCATTGAACAAAGCAGCGGTACTTCCATGTTGATTCTTTTAGAAATTAATTCATTTAACCATGCATGATGGTGACAACTTGTTATTTTTTTTAGTAAAGAAAGTTTACGTGGGTTCCTGCCATTTTTTCTCCCTATTTAGCCAATTAATCATCTAAATCGAATTTCAAAACCTAATCTTACTGAAATTTGAAAACTAAAAATCTTTCTAATTGAAGGGGGAAAAAAAATATTAAGATCAAATATCATGCTCCCTACATGCTTCAACTAAAACTAGTCTACTGAAAGCGTTACATTGAGAAACAGTGTTTCTTTTATTTATTAAAATTAAAATAACTTTTTTCTAGCTGGTGAGATAGAGAAAGAGTAAGTAGCGAAGAAAAAATATTATAAAGAGAAAATAATTGAATAAAATAGTTATTAAAGTATCTTATTAGCTAGTAGGTTATTTGTTGAAATAAGAGAAGATAATGGAATATTCTCTTTATATTTTCAAAGGTTCATTGGAGTAAGACCTCCGTAATATGGGGATAGTGTAATTTAATATTCCTGAAATTTAAAACTCTCATTTTAGTCCCTACACTATTAGCGGAGTTAATCAATAGTTTGATATTCTCACCATTATTCTCACCATTTTTCTAAATTAACCTTCACTTGTTTTCTGTAATTCTAATATTATCCTCTTCTCCCTCTATACAAATCCATCCCAAACAGGCCCCCCCCCCCCCCCCCCCCCCCCCCCCCCCCGCTCTCATCCATTTTGTCGCTTGGCACAGCAGAATCTTCCCCGTGCTGCTTTGGCTCCGGGTTGGTTAAGAGATAAAGAAATGCAAATAATTTGGTTAACGAAGGCAAAACCCAAAGTGAGCCCTACATATTTTTTCAGGGCAAACTTGTCATTTTATCGTACGTGCATTTCACGTGCCATTCCGCTAAACAGCCCTCACTCTGTTTGCTCTTCCAAATACTAAAGTGAGAGTTTTAAATTTCATATATATTAAGTTATACTATTCTTATACTATAGGGTCTTACTGTAACTAACCCCTTTAAATACTAAGATATGAGATATGAGGAGTGTGTGTGTGAATAATAAAGATTAAACTTAAAAATCCATTAATAAAATGCTCACTGTTTGAGGTCTCTATATTATAAAAAATCCATATGAGATAATTTTAATGCATGTACATATGTGGTTATCGGTCAAGTTATCAGTGTGCTGCAACGAGTAGATTATGAAAGGATTATGATATTAGTACGTTTAAGTGGTTAAATGAAGAATGATATAAGTAGCGTTTTCTCGTCAAACATTCTAAAAATGGGCATATGCAGAACAAGTGGCCCAGATACTCTAAAAAGGGAGTTTCCAAAGTAGCACACCACTTTTCCTAGTAATTCTTACTAGATAGTTATTTTTTATTCGATTTTAAGTTTTATTCGATTTTAAGTTGAAAAGTAGGTTCACTAGAAAAAATGGTGTGCCCCATTAGAAACTCCCTCTAAAAAGGGATCTCAGTTGATACACGTGAACTAGCAAAATTTAAGAATCTTAATATTATTATTATTTCCCAAATAAATAATGTTGCAGATATAATTTTGTTAGACATAATAAATTGCTAGGCGTGGACAATTGACATTATCCGGCCCAGACCGTCGGGCCGAGCTTAAACCAGTGTTCTGAACCGGAAATCCAAATGGGCGCGCTGGGCACCGGCCGATCCGAATGTGCTAACTACGTAACAAAATGAAAAATATAGAAATTTTGCTAAAGCTACAACAAGACACATTTATTTTTTTTTAAAAAAAATAAAGTTTTATTGATCACAAATTAATAAATTTATATATTTCCATTGAATTTGTAATTTAAATAAAAAAAAATTAGGAAACTATTGCATAACAATAATATGAGTACATTCAACCAGGCTGATATCTGCTCATCTACTTTTTTATCATGAGAAAAATATTTTCTAAAGAAAGAATTACAACTATTATTCAATGTTTCTAAATCTACTTCAAAATTTTCGAGTGTGCTCTGTGTGATATGATCGGTGCAGTTCTTGTTCCTTCTTGTCTGTCGTCTATAAGTGTCTGCACTATTTTTATATCCAAATTTGCCTGTGATCATCGATTATCTAACCTCATATACTGAATGCGCTCTTAGAAAGTTTAATATAAATTTTAGTTGTTAATAAATTGCTGACCATAAGGGAAATAATTAGATTTATTATTAATCCAATTTCCTTCCACATTCCAAAAATTTAAATTGTTTTTCATTATTAGGGCGTATCATTAGTAAAATAGATAAATATCTATCAAGTTAAAAAGTTTCTCTTACCGATTATAATCCCTACCACCTCTACCAATTATAGAATTATTAAGGAGTTTTTGATATAAAACTCTTTCTTTTGCTTATGCTAGATTTTTGTTGAGGCTAGGGCTATTGAGTCCCAACCTCTAGTGTTGTACTCTTCAAACAATAATCTAAAATAATGATAAATATCATGCTTACTTTGTACATTTTGTTGACATGTCTTAGGGTATAAAAGTTCAAATAAATTATTAACCTCTTTTTATTTCATAAAAGGGTTAATAAGTATGTCAAAAAAAAAAAAAAAATAATAATAAGAGTAGGCAAATAAAATTCATCAAATTTTTCTTGCATTTTGGTTACCATGGATCCAAAATTAATATCGTTTGCCAACCTGCTAAAACATGATAATATTGAATTTGATAGAATTGTCAAGAAGATTGTTTAATAGTGGGATAATAGCTACTAGATAATAAAAATGGTGGAAGTATAAAAAAAACTTGAAAAATAATTTGTAAAGATATAACAATTTTCCATTCATCTTCTTCAATTTTATCTAATTGATGATTAGTATTAAGACTATTAAAATTAAAATTAGTGCATCCAAAGCAGTTCTATAGGAAGTAGCAACATGCAACATTAAAAATATGAATTCTAAGTATGTCATATGTATTGCATTTAATCTCTTTCAAGTTTGCTTATAAAATAAATTTCTAGTCGAAGAATTTTAATATTGGACAAACATCTCTAGCTTTTGAAATAATGTGTTTAATATTAGAAAAAGCAAATTGCATATTTAAATTATTTACATAATACATGCACCTATCCTAAAAAAAATTGACAATAAATAGTGGTAATATATGGCGTTATGATGAACAACTTCACATTTTTTTTCTTCTTTAATGAGAAAAAGGTTGCAAAGTAGGAGCATTATCATCTCTAATAATTTCTATATAATATGAATTTTTATCGTAGTAAATTAATTTTTTTTAAATGACATACCTAACTATCACCTTACATACTCTAATTGCATCATAAGAAAATTATGAGACTACCCACTATGGAAGACTGAGAGAATATATTATTGCCCTATTAACCTTTGTTGTGAGAATTCTTATGTTGGTTGAGGTAAGTTATCTCATACGTATGATATACATTCAGGAGTTTGCAGAAGATTTCACACTTTGTCTTGATGTCGATGATGTTGTCTATATTATTTTTGACCTCGATCTATTCGGAAATGTTCTGATCATCAAATTGAGGCCTCATTATTGAAGTTGAGATAGTTGATTTGTCATTGGAGAGCTAGACGCTAATTCGGAAGACATAAGTCCGATGTGGGTGTAACTTCCTCCTCTTCAATATCAACGAAGTATGAAAAGATAATGTTATTGCAAATGAATAAATTTAAAAAACTAAATTTAGAAAGATTTGGAGAGATTAAAGAGAGATTAGAGAGAGTAAATGTAACGCCATATTATTCAAAATGTGAATAGCCAAGTCGTTCGACGACATGTAATAACACAAACAGCCTTAAATTGAACAGTACAATCATATCACACCATAATATATACAATAATAATTAACAAATAAGGAAATATCTCAATCCAAGATATAATAATTTGTAGAAAAATAAATCTAAGGAAATTTAACTATATAATATATTCCTAAAAGAATTAAAATATTATTTAACTGAAATCAATAAACATGTCATAGGCACTTATTAAAATATAACATAAAAATCTAGTATAATAGTATCAAATTAATTAATAAATAAATTGATAAGGATTTTATTCAGACTTTAAATACATATCTTATTATAGTTATTTTAGTTTTAACTATCTTTTAGTTATGGTATAATATTAACAAGTCTAAATTTATCCCGATGACTCCTACAAATGCAACATAATGTTTCAATCGAAACCTCTCCCTATCCTTCCATAATGGAAATACTGATATTTTGTTTAGACACTATTCCTATCTTTATATAAAGGGACAGTGGAACCCTCCCATCTCAAAAATTGTGACAACTCACATTCAATCATTAATTTATATCAATTCCTAGTTTTTTTTTCTAAATTACGATATTCATTTTATTCATCTTAATCTTTCAGTCAATTCATAGCAATAAATGAGTTAGTGAGAATAATTAAATTCAATAACTGTTTATTAGTAATCAATATATATAGTACAATATTTTAATATATTTATATATACAGTATATCAATTTAACAATTCTAAAATCAATTAATGTGATATTATATATTAGTTTAGTGTATCATGATAAACAATTTACTTGAAATATTAGATTAAAATATATAAACAATTAAATAATCATGTTTATTTAATGATCTAGTATTTCAATCATTAATCATACTTTCATATTAATTACAACAAACACTTAGTTGTAGTACCCTATATTGCTCACAAGTGTCGATTTTAACCAACTTTTTAAAGATCTTAGATTTAGAACTAGAGAAGTATAATACACCAAAATTATATGAAATTCAATTATCTTTCAACAAGACTAAAATAAATTTATTTGGAATTTTAGATTAAAAGTTTTGGTTAAAGTACTGAGGGGCATACAGATGACACCACCCCTGCATTTACACAACTAGTAACGAGTTTTGACAAGTTTATTGCTAAAATTCGAGAAAAAAATACAAATAAGATTTGTGAGATTTTCAATTACCTTTCAAACAAAAAAATAGTCAATTTAATTAGACTTTGAATTCAAAAGATATGGCTATTTTAGTGAGTATTCATGTGCTAAACAATACGATCATCTTTTTAAAAACCATTATATAGGATTAAATAATAAGATCATATATAAAAAAATAGTAATTAAAACATAAAATAAAGTATAGTGAGTTAAAAGACTAAAGTAGCCTTAGTTAAAGAAATAACTAGAAACATGATGTCGAAGGGTGTCGAAAAGGCTAAATTTTTACTGAGGCCAAAATCCATATTCTCTTTTCTCTTCATCATTTTTTTTTACTTTTCTTTTTCTCTTGTAGGTAAGTGGGAGCTAGTCAAAAGATTAAGTCTATTTATAGAAATTAAGATATAGTGGGTGTTTCTATATAAAGTGAATCCTATTAAATTTGTTTTTCTAAGCATAAAAAATTCTTATTGTTTAAAGGATTCAAATTCAAGTTGAATTAAGTAATTTCATAACCTATTAAATCAGTTTAAATAATAAAAGTATATTTTATAATTTCATTTATTATACATATAGTTGAGTTCTAAGAGGTTAGTGGGTCAAACCATAGTTTTCACTAGTTAAATCAAAGTAATTTAATATATTTCTTTTCTTTATAAATCTGAAATATATTTTTAAATGTGAAAAAACAAATCATGCAATGAAAATTGGGTATTACATTCTACCATCTTAAATAAAAGTTAATACTAAAAAATTTCATTCAAACTGGGAAGAAATAAGACATAGATAAATAAGATAATATCTAAATTGAAATACTTACAATCAAATCAAATTATCTCACCATTCCGATAGATTGGGTCAATGAATAAAGATGCAATTTAAAATTACCTTGTGGAGTCCACTGACAAAGGTCAAAGTAATGATTGCAATAACCGCTAATTAAGAGTAAATATCAACAATTACCATACCGATATAATATAATATCTCAAAATTTTAGCTATCTGTAACGCTTCTTTGAGTTTAACTAGTTGTGTCGAATAAGTCTATCGAAATTAATTTTGGATATCAAAATAAACTTTGGTGGGGCGAAACTTAAAATCTGTAATTCCAAATAACATTCAGTCTTCGCGATAATTAGTTTTCTAAAATTTAGAATTTTTAGAAATTTTCCTTACGAACCCAAAAATTACTCCCAAAATTGCTAATTTAATAATATTAAAAATTATCCCTCTAATTACTTCAGAATTTCGGTTCATTTATTCTGGATATCGAAATGAAAAACAGATAATTTTGTCGTAATTCTCTCATTGAGTACTATGCCCTGCATTAAATTGATAACATTTGAAGGACGTTATACGGAACCAAAATTATTAAATTATTAAATAAGTAAATAAAATAATTAATTAAAATTATACTCTCTTGAGAGAGAATCAGTGGGCTTTTAATAAAAATGAGACGGTGGTTTCTTCGTTAGTCAACCACAAGGGAAATAAAAAAAATGAGGGGGTGGGTTTTAAATATAAAACTCCTTCCCTTCCTTATCATTCTCCCTTCTCACTTTCTCTGCCTCAATTCTTATCATACTCTCTCTCGCCTGTACTACCAAAACAACGGAGAAGAAAAAAAATAAAGGAAAAGAAAAAAAATAATAAATCGAACCGATAATTCGAAATCAAGCCGAGATAAGTAATACTGATATTTTTCGTTTATTTCTTTATTTAATTTATATTTGTTTATATAATTTATTTTGAAAAAAATACTTAGTTCACATTTTAAACTATTGATTGATATTGAGAACTGAATCAGATTAGTGGATCAATTTTGATATATATAAATATTGTAATATTTGTTTATCTTTTATTTTTAAAAAATAAAAATAAAATAATTCGTTTGTATGCAAAAACAACTTTGCATGCAACAGTTCTGCACCCATGCATGGTATAAATGAAAAAGAATTTTGCATGCAATCCTTTCATTTTTGCGTGCTAAAAACAGTTCTGCACCCATGTATAAATGAAAGTCATTCATTTTTGCATGGGAATATTTTCCCTAAGCAATGAAACCGTTTCATTTTGCATGAGAATATTATTATATTGATGAATCATAAATAAAATAAATTATTTTATGATGGTTATAAGCCATGTGCATAATGTATTATGAATACCGAGATTGATTACAGAACAATCATGTATTGCATTATTTATTCATTTTGTATGTATTAATTCCTTTATATTTAATAATTCTTCATTTAATAATTTTAATTCTTTGGATTTAGCAATATTGCATTTAAAAATTCTTCATTCATTTATATGACAATATGTGTAAAATCTTGTGTTACATTATTTATTCATTTTGCATTTATTAATATTACATCTAGTCATTTTGAATTATTATACATACAGTACGCGAAAAATTATTTATTCATTTCGCATCTATTAATATTATGTCTATAACATTGGACAATCTTGCGTTATAAATTGTGACATCTGCATTTATTAATATTATGAATAATGAGTAATTCTATTATTTGACATACTAGATACACGATGACATAATCAGTCATGGAAATATGATGACAAGTTTTTTATTTCTTGTTTACGTAAAATAAAGTATTCTCGTGATACGTGTATACATAATCTTGAATTTTAATTCCTGAATTCTTGTTTCTCCTGATAAGGACATGTACACAGTTTGACATGACAAGTCATGTGCTTCTATTAATTCATGTATATCATGTATTATTAATATAGAAACTGGAAAAAACTACATGATGGATAAGTACCGTATTGTATAAGGATTTTGTTGGCCAACATCTTGATTGAGATACTGAGAACTTTTACTGCAACAACACTATGTGGTACTGAGCCACAGTTTGATATAAGAGTCACATAAGAGTGATATCTGCTACTGTTCACGGTACATGGTTTGACTTGAGCACCTAGTGGTGTGTCATGCTTCAACGCTATGAGTTTGAGGCCGGGTCCCTGTTATGCACAAGCACTTATACAATACAAAAAAACTCCGCGCTACTTTATCCATCATTTAGTTTCAAATGCTAATAAGGACTAATCTAGACTTGATATCTTTATAAGGTATTTACCTACTATTGGAAATGATATGCATAGTCTTACTTATTTTATTTTTCATTATTCATATGACATATTTAACACTATCACGATTTAGTTGTATATTTTATTTCTAGTACTATGATAGTACATATATATTTTCTTATGTTATTTGCTGGGTTTAATCCTCTAGATTTTGAAGCCAGATTTGGAAGGCAAAGAAAGAGAACCAACCATAGTTGAAGACCCGTACCTAATGAAATAGACCGAGAGACAGTAAGCAGTGAAGTATTTTATGGAGATCTTTGTACATATTATTTATATTTACTTAGTTTGGACACTACTTTTCTTTTTTGATTCTTTTGAGTTCATATTCAGACCAGTGTGCCATTTATATAACTAACTCTTTATATAAGTAAAAAAATTTCAGTTTCAGATATTTTATTTATAAATCTAATTGTAGCAGTACTTATGGTTATTCAAAAATCCTCTGACTGTAGTGTAACGTTGTGCAATTTTAGTAACGTCATTTGTTTTGGGAAGCAGCTGAAAAATAGAGCGTTACTATAATTGAACTCAAAACGGTGTACATACAAGATCAGGAATAAAATCAAAATCATCACAAGTTTCTAATAAACAACTATAATTACTGGTGCCAAATAATAAATTTTTATAATTACCTTATCTTCCTAATAATACCTGTGATGAATAAAGCACAATTATAATCCATGTTGATCACTGACTGTTGCGAAATATCTTTGTGTTATGGAATACAATTTTACGATTGTCCTGAAATTACAGAAGTGTCTTCGAAATACTAGTTCAATCTTTACCTAGAGTTTCCAAATCCATACTGTAAAAGAATAATTGAATTAAAAGAGATAAAATTAAACTGCATGATATTAAAAATTGGATATGACATTGACATTCATGAAATTGTTTATATGATATTATTAAACAATTCATAAGTCTATTTTATGTACATTTTATGGTTTTTTTTGCTATATTATTGTTATATTATTGATCGCTCTACTAAGGACTCTGGATGTGCATGCTTAGATCTGGAAATTGAATTAACGTAGTTGACTTGTATCAGAAACAATATAATTAGTTGAAATCAGTAGAGAACTGTTATTTTCTTTTCAGTTATTTACTTATAATTTTAGGTTAATTCTACTTTTGAAATCTTATCTTCTATCTATAATCATTTCACTGTCTTTATTTCCATCATTATATATTGTAATCCAATTTTGTTTATTGAATAAAAATGTATTTTCGATTAAGGTATTGTTGTAACATGTTTAATTATGGCAAATAATTGATATGGTACTGAGATTTAATATACTTTCAAGAATATATTATCGAATGACTCAACTATCCTATATTCCTGATAGTGGAGCATCAAATATCTATTAGGTTTCTAGTGATTTTCTCAGTAAATTATTTTCGTAAATTAAAATAATACAAGAAAAATATGAAAGTTAACATTAATGGCTAAATATAATACTTGTACAATTATCATGTTATTATAAATAATCAATTTTAATGAACATTAGAATCATAGAGAAATAATAATATTATTGAATGCAATTATCTCAGAGAATGCTTCTAGAATATGTCGAATAAGATATCGAGTTAATGGGTTTGGATATAAGCATATCCAAATCCAAATCCAAGAAGTTTTCAGTTTGACTGTTAATCCAAACATAATGCTAAATTACTAAAGGATATGAATCTGAGATCCACATACAAACATTTGAGCCAGGTTCAAGCCAAGAACTCCTATATCTGACGTAATCAACCTGGGTTATTTTACTAAGGATAGAAAATGGTCTAAGTATCCCTCATTGATTGCAAACAAAACTATCTAAATACTTTCTTCATGTTTATTGATTTTATCATGGAAAATGAGATAAGGAGGGGAGAATTGGGCACAGAAAAAATAAAGAAATGAGAAAGTTGTAGAGATAAGAGTTTTTCACTAACTCAGCTAAATCTAGCTTAGCTTTTCATTGCATTCATTTTTAAAAATACATGTAACATTCAGTCAATCTGAATCTCTTTTCACCTAAAGTGACTCAATCCAATGAACCTTTTCAATTAACTACTTAACAAACATAATTTAAACCCATTATTTACCTATATAATGACTGCTTGCATTTTTTTTCTTCTCAAAAATGAACTACATGCATGTAAGTATTATCTCAATTATATATATAACATTCAAGAATAAAACAACCTCTTTCATGCTCAAACACTATGGTGTCTTCATTTTTTTTTTAAACTTCAACCCAAACCAAGTTAGCAATCTCCAAAATCCATTTTTTTGTATAATTTAAAAATAATTATCCAAAAGAAACATTCATTCATCAATTAACCTTGTCCAATCCATCAACAATTTGACATCATCATTATCCCTTCCTATAATTTGAACATGCTCGTTGGATAAGAAAAATTACATTTGTGATGATTAATATGTAGTTTTTGAAAAGCACGTTCACGCTAACTACTATGAAAGTATGTATTATTCAATAGATTCAATTTAGGCACCAATTATTAAAAAATAATTAATCAATCAGAGTGTAGAATAAATTTCAAATCACCATATAGATTAATACGGAGATTTTTCACGTGGAGAATCCAAACGGAAAAAAACTACGAAAGCAATGCACTATAATCTCAAGTCAATTACAACAATTTGACTACAATCGCTAGACACTATGCTGACTAATAGTTTAAAGTCTAACTCGTTTAATAGATAGCCGTATTTAGAGTTCTACACTCAAACTACCTAAAATTGAGCAATGACTAGATAGCCGTATTTAGAGTTCTACACTCAACTACCTAAAATTGAGCAATGACTCATCACACAAGATGCAGATCCATAAATATTAATGTCAAAAGTATTGAGAACCAAAACTCAATATTATTATAAGTTAGAGGATACATATATTTATAGATCTCTCAACTCATACAAACCACTCAACAGGTGATGAGGTACTAAACTCAAATTAAATCTAAATACAAAATAGTAGTATAATCTAACGCTCCTGCTCAAATTAGGGTATAATATCAATCATACACAACTTATTATATAGATTATAAAACACAGTCAGTGATGTAACTTTTGTTATATATCAGCCTATTGTTCCAACGAAGAAGTAAACGGAGTACATATTATTTTCTTTACCAAATTATCTTGAACTAGATGATATACCTCCATATACTTAGTAGATCATGAAACACTGGAATTTGAGCAATATATATGACTGACTGATTATCACAGTTCATAGACATAGGATATTTCGGATTGAATTCAAATTCAGTCACTAAGTTTTTTAACCATAACAATTTACATGTAGTATGTGCCATTTTGCCTGATATTCTGCTTCAGCTGAATATCGAGGCACTATATTTTATTTCTTACTCTTCCATGTGACTAGATTATCTCCAATAAATATAAAGTATCAAGTAGTCGACTTTCTGTCTCTTTTGTCTTCTGTATATCCAGCATCTGAAAAAGCAGAGATTTTAATATGTCCATATTTTTTTATAAAATAACTCTTTTTAGAAGAGTTCTAAATATATGCCAAAACTCTCATAGCAGTTTTCTAATGTATATCTATTAGTTTATGCATGAACTGACTCTGCAATCTAATAACAAAAGAAATATCAAGTCAAGTGACTATGAGATATAGCTTGTCAATTATTCTCCTATATTGCTTAACATCCTTATATAAAGTACTATTTTCACTCCACACATTTAAATCCGACCCTATTTGAGTATTAACATGTTTACACCCAAAATAACCAGTCTCTTCTAAAAGATCTAATGCATACTTTATTTGAGAGAGAAGTAACCCATATTTATGATAAGTTATCTCAATTTCAAAAAAATATCTCAGTCTTTCCATTCTTTTAGTTACAAAATGTTGTTTGAGATAACCCTTTGTTTCAGTCAAAAGTTTTGTATTACTCCCATTTAGTAGAATATCATCTATATATGTGGTAAGAAGGACAATACCAGAACGAGTATATCGGATAAAGACAGAATGATTATAGTGACTATGCTGAAATCCAATACTAGACACAGTGAGTAAAACGAGACAAAAACTCTAGAGATAAGGATGTTCAAGGCATTGATGCCACTGTAAAAGAGAATTATAGAAGCAAGTAGCAAACCCTATTGGTAATGTCTCATCTAGATAGTACATCCCCATTGCTCACCCCCCGTACAATCCTCATCCCACTCTGGAGGTCATAAAAACACAATAAGTAGGAAAGAATATTACAGGATAATTATTATTTTTGTAATTTGGCTAATAGATAATAAACTAACAAGAAAATTAAGAACAAACAAAATATTATCAAGAATTAATGAATTGGTAGTAAGAACTATTATCACCAATTACCTAAGAAAAGGAACTATCAGCAATATAGATAAGAGAGTATTTATCTAAAAATATAGTGAGACAAACTTATTTCTAATATCTGTTATATAGATGGAAGTGCCAGAATTGATATCTCATGGTTAGTTAAAGGAAGCAATATGAGTATCATTACCTGATAAGGATGCATAATTAACATGAGAGCCAGTCACGGTGAATTGAAGACGGAGAAACTTGTCAAGTTCAACTTGTGGAATCTGAACTATCGTTGAAGATGTCGAAATGCTGGTAGAATTCATTGTCGATGTAATATCTTTTGTTGGAGGTATAGTAACAAAAGAATTTGAAGATCCAGTTAGATAGTTACTCGCTACAACTTGTGCCAATTCTGGTTTTCAATACTTCTTCCAATGGTATACCAATGTGCGATTTTCTGTCATAGTAATCATATTCACGGAATTCTTGTTCACCACCGAAGTCTCAACCACCATGCATGGCCACCATGGCCACGGCCTCCCCTTGAATCACGTCCGCAACCATGACTATGACCACGACCTTGTCCTCGATCAGAAAATATGGTAGAGTTGTCATTGGAGGTAAAGGTTTGAAATGCTGATGTAGTAGATCCAGTAGAAACATAAAGAATTCTGGAATACGTCGCTGTCAGTGATAGAATACTATTGCCAGTAAGAATTTGACCTCTCATCTGAATTAATAAAGAAGAATTCAAACCAGAGAGGAATTTGGCAACAGTGAGATCCTGAAGATATGGTCTTAAGGTCATAAAGTCTATACCAATGGTTGGTGAATCTCAAACTCGTCCAATAGCCTTCGGAGAGCATAATAATATTCAGATACATACATTTTGTCTTGTTTGAGAGTAAACAAGAGCTCATACAGTTTAACTACTCGTGATATATTTTTCTCATTGTCATATATTTTTTTAAAGGTGTTCTATATATCTTTTAATGTTTTCAAGAACATAACACCCGAACTTACCTTTTTTCTATACTATTAAGGAGTCATATAATTACGCAACGGTCATTAACAAGCAAATCAAAATAGATAGGATCGTTTCCATTTAGTAAATCATCTAGTAAATACTTAATTTTTTATTGAGCACCAATAAATACCCAGAATGACTGAGCCCATAAATGATAATTATTTCTATTCGACTTAACAGTAGTAGTAGTAGTAAGGTAACAGTAGGAGCAATAACAATAATAGATGAAGTACTTGAAGTGGATAATGCCATAGAAAAAAATTTGAGAACCCAACTTAATTACAGAGAAGTAGTGGCAGTAATAAAGATGATTTTTGCTGTTGTTGATATTTATTGTCGATCTAAGTTCTGTTCTACGGTGTTTGTTATGTTTTGTGATGCACTGTTGTTGCTGACTCAACATGAGATGTGAAGTCACCAAAGGAATGAGACTATTCAAAATTGTTCAATGGAACTGCTCCAAAAACATGACAAAAAAATTGTTTAAAATTGTCCAAAAAGAATCAGATTCTCCTATAGTGAAGTGCTGCTGATTTCTTTTGTAGTAGCGCTGTTGTCTTTCCAACCAGTAAACAACAAATAACAAGAACCCAAACTAAATATAAATACAAAATAATAGTTTAATCTATCAATTAAATTGTAAAAGAATTACAAATAAGTAGAAATTTCTACAACTATAGACTAAGTACTTATCTGTTAGTTGTTAGTTGTTAGTTGGAGATGTTGACGAATGTTGATCTTCACAACCCATGAAATAAAGCTTCTTCTTTTTCTATAAAAAAAATTCCTTTTATTTTTCTTGAGTATAAAAAAATTTCCTTTTATTTTTCTTGAGAAGCTATTTTTTTTCCTTTTTCTATGCCTTTTTTCTTCTCTTTTCTCCACAGTACCTTCATTGACGATAAAGACATATAAAAAGGATTCCACAGTACCTTCATTGACGATAAAGACATATAAAAAGGATTTATACCCTCAAAATAAACCTTCAAATCTCTTTTAATCATATCCATCAAAGTTAAATCTAAAGATCCAAAAGAAATCATATTCCAACTTAAATCTCATAAAAAAATAATAGCCCAGAAACACCTTCTCCAACGTGTGCTGTGTTTTGCTGTGTTTTGCTTTGCAAAGCCCCTTTAGTAGCCCCTTTAATAGTCATTTGTTGGGTCTCAATGTAGGATGTTGATAAACCCTTCAATAACTACTTCAATAGTACTTTAGTAAAATGACTATAATTTTTTATCCCGAAATTTGACTTGGGTGATTCAGGTGCCATTGGAAAGAGAACTCAAAACTCTATAACTTCTTTAAATTTTCCAGTTCACCTTCAAAACGTGAATTGAACTTGATGTTGTTATCCAGCCTTAATTAATTCTTACTGCTGCTTCTTTCCAACTTTAAATAATTACAACTTTCACGTCCAAACTCCATTTTAGCTGATTTAGGCGTCGTTACGAAGGTCTTTTAAAATTTAGCACTTTTGAAGTAATATCCTCCTAAGATTTTTGCTGTAGTTTTGTTAGATCAGCGTATCTGTTGTACATATTATATTTATTTTTATCAACACTGAGTTTGGTTTATACTCAAGTACTTGACCAGATCTTCATGACTTTTGGCACGATTTGCTAAATATATATGATCAAAAATCCTACAATTTTTGTAAATAGGAGAGGGTAATTAGTTGAGTTATTAGGGACGAGAAAAAGGGGAAGAGAAAGTTGCTTGCATTTCATGATTACACAAAGTAATTATTCGGAGAATGAGATGGAGTGGGTGTTGGGTTTAGTTAGTGGGGGAAGTTTGAAGGTGAGGATAATGACTGAAAGAGTACAAAATATTAAGTTAGAAAGAATATTCCTCTAAATTTGGACGACAATTATTCCTAAAGACTAAATTGGAGTAAATTAATGATTTAAAGGGACTAATTTAAAAATACTTTATTAATATTTTCAATTATATTATTTTTTTCTTAATTATTTTATAGAAATATCTTTTTCTCTAGCAATGCTAATTTTGATTTAGTACTTATTTTATGCAAAAACTTACCTAATATGGTTTGGCAACATATATAATAAAGGGGTATTTACAGATCTGTCCCTTAATCTTTATAAATTATAATTTAGTCCCCAAATCTTCATATTTAGAATTTAGTTCTCAAATCCTTTAAGTTACTATAATTTAGTCCCCCAGTTTATATTTTGGCCCGATTTTTCCATTTTACGCCTGATTTCTTTCATTTAATTCCCCTTCTCTCTTCTCTCTCTCTCTTTTTAGTTCTTATTGGGTTCCCCATTTTCTTCTTTTCTCTCTCTATTCATTTATTGGGTTCTCTTTCTCTATATTGAAACAAAATGTATTATTCTTTACTAAATGTATTAAACCTTTAAGTCTCAATATAAATTTATTTATTGGGTTCTCCTTCTCTATATTGGATAAATTCATTTCTAGGTTTAATACATTTAGTGGAGAATAATATATTTGGTCTCAATATAAAGAGGGAGAACTCAATAAATGAATAGAGAGAGAAGAAAAGAAGAAGGGGAACCCAATAAAAACTAAGAAGAGAGAGAGAAGAGGGAATGGAGAATTAAGTAAAGGAAATCAGCAGTAAAACGAAAAAATCGGGTCAAAATATAAACTGGGAGACTAAATTGTAGTAACTTAAATAATTTGGAAGATTAGATCTGAGTCGTCTGGCACAATGCTATGTGATAAAAGTAGGCCATAGGAGGTTCAGAGTCAAGATCAAGTTAACATAGTTGTTAAAGAAAATAGAAGCTATTCATATCATTTATCTTTAATTATAATTGGAAAATTGCGTGTGCTTTGATATAATTAGAAAAGCATGAAAGCAATAATGGAGTTGAATAATCCAATTAATCTATCTGAATTATATACCAACTTTAATGAGAAAGCTACATGGATTATGATTTAAATCTATAAAACGATAAAGACTTAAAATTTGATTGTTTAATTTAAAATAAATTATCTATATTCTTCTTAAACAATGACTAATTTTATTAGTTATTGTTTAAACATTGCTGAGTTTGCTACAAGAATAAATTAAATGAACATTTGGAGCAAGAAAGTTTAGTTTTCGCATTTGGTTTCTCATGGAATTTAAATTATATTGTTTAGGGTTTTTGCATATCGATCCTTTAATTTTTCAATAATTACATATCGATTCCTGAAAATTTCATATTTTGATACTAGTCCTCCAAAACATTTAAGTTAGACTGGTTCAGTCCCTTTTTCCTGGGTCACTCTCGTTAAGAAACTTAACTTTTTTTGTCCTTTTTAACCCGTTATATTCCTGGGTCTGGATATAAAAGGAAGGGAAATGTTAGTTAATTTCCTCCCTTGCTCTCTTTTTTCTCCTTCTTTTTTCTTCCTCTCCTCTTAGTTGGATTCACCTCTTTATTCTCAACCTCTCTTTCTCCCTTAATATTCTTTTAAATTAATAGTTGGCAAATTTCTCTCTACTCATAACCTCTCCTATATAGAACCATAACTTCTCTCACTCCTCCCTCTATCTTATGTTTCCCCAAATCTCCCTACCAAATCCAAACCCTAGCTCCCTATAGCTTCCTCTCAAAGCTTCATTTGAAGGCCCAAAAATCTTTTGTACAAACTTGAGAAGAATGAATTCTTCTACTAGCAATTTCACTAAAAATCCAAGCCATGTTGAGGATGTAAATGTGGAGTTTTGTGTATTATTATTCTTTATGTAATTGTTATAATTTTAGTCAAACTTCAATATTTGTGATTGTAATATGAATAATTCTTGTGATTATAATCATCTTTGTTGATCTTTAAGCGGTGTCCAAATTCATCGAATAAAGAAAATATGAAATGGAGAGAAAAAATCAGTTCTCAATCGAGACTACTGTTTATGTATGTTCATTTGCTTTTGCAAAGGGTTGGGGAGTTTCTAGATGGGCACAGGTTTTTTCCTAGTGAGCCCACTTTAAAAGTCATGTTTTTTTACCACTTTGCCATTTTTTTTTGTCAAAACTACCCTTCCACACCTCCTCCTTCATCCTCCCATCCTGCTTTTTTTTCCCCGCGTGAAACTAGAGAGAGCAGCAGGAGAGGAGAAAAAGAGGAAAAAAATTTCAATTTATCAAAATCTCCACTCCATTCCTCTTTATTTTTAACTCTTTTTCCTAAAAGGAGTTAAATACCTGGACAACTGTGCCGCATGGGAAAAAAATGATCCGGTTATTTAACATTGATACCCAAACTCTTTATTGAAGAATTTGGGACAACTGTGCATTAATACCCAAACTCTTTATGTTAAACTGTGCATGGGACAACTATGCATTAATATCCGGTCATTTATTAACTACCCAAACTCTTTATGTTAAACTCTTTATTGAAAAAATAATTCGGGCTAGCCAGCCCGGATGAGAACCCTGCATCCAGGCTAGCAGCCCCAGACCTAGTGCACGGGTCCGGGCTGGTTAGCTCGGACAGGGGGGCAAATTTTTGCCCCACTGATCCGGGCTAGCCAGTCCGGCCCAGTTCTCTCTGTCCGGGGCTGCTAGCTCGGATCAGATGCATAGGTCCCGGCTGGTTAGCCCGGACAGTGTGCCCAAACTCTGATTTCTTGATCCAGGTTTACAGTCCCGGATCACCTAAAAATGATCCGGTTCTGTAAATCTGGATCATTGATACAGTGCCAAAAATGTCCTGATACGGTGTATACAACCCGGTAGATAGTAAATTTGTTATCAAATCAATAGTAATTTTCGAAACTGATGTTGGTTGAAGCAGAATAAATAGAGTGCATGTCAAAGAACAACGACATCATTGATCTAACATATCAACAACTTTAAATACGGTGTGTACAACCCGGTAAATAATTAAAAAGTTATCAATATCAATACTTGTCCATGTTGCATACCCCCAATTTGGTATCAAAACACATAATATCAACAAATCATTCATAGTTTCAAATACAAAGAACAATGACAACTTCATTTTGAGTTTGAGACTCATTTAAAAACAACGACAACTACAGCTTGATATATAATATGTTTCTTGACTACAACTTCATTTAAAGGAAACGACAAATTAAAAGGAATCTTTGTTCCATGCTAACAACTTCATTTTGAGATTGAGACTCATTTAAAAATTTAAAAACAATAAATTCTAGATTTTTCGAGACTTCCAAGCTGGTTGCTTCCTTGTGGGTTGACAGCGTCCTGAAGGGTCTCTGTGGCAGCATTAACCTGCGAATCCGGTTCGTCATGGATTTAAGAAATGTTAGTATCGACGGCTGGTTGGATCCCCGTTTTCTTCCTCCTATTCGACGCTGTTGATCGAATCTGAGATGGTTGCACCGGATCCATCTGTAAATCACCAAACATTTTATTTACACAATGAAATTTTAAATTATCAAACATTACATATCACAATATGCTAATTATGTTTGCCTATCTAAATCCATTAAATATCATAATATAAACACACAAGATCTACATTTCAATTTATTCCCGATTCGAAAATAAAAAATTAACCATCTAATCCAAGCAAAAAAAAAAAAAACCAAACTAATATTCAACAATATAAATTTTGCACTTAACTATTACAAATTCCAACTAACATTAATCCATAATAACAATATAATCTAAACTATTTTAACCAATGAAGACTTTAATTTCACCATAATAAAATATAAAGAAATTATTTTTTCCCCAATCTCTTTGCCTCTCAACTAAATCTACCCTCATCAACACTCATGTCCAAATTTTTTCCTAAATCAAAATGCAAAAAATAACACAAAAATTAGAGTTTTATCTTTACCTTCAAATCAAGAAAACCACTAATTCCTCTCCTCCTTTAAATCCGCCTTTGTGGCGGAGTATCGGTTGGGACGCGAACGGTGGAGTGGGGGAAGCGGCCGGAAGGGGGAGGAGAAATGGATGGTCCGGTTAGAGCTCGTGGATAAGAGATTTGGGGTTATTGGGAGAGAGAGTTGAAAGGAGATTTGGGTTTAATGAAGGAGGAGAAGGGGGGAGAGATGGGTTAGGAGAAGGAGGAGTTAATTTTGAGGGGAGAGAGATGGGTTTGGGAATTCGTTGGGAGAGAAAGAGATAGAGATGATAAGGGTAAAGTTGGTATATATGTGTGCTCACTAGGAAAAAACAAGGAATTTTAAAAAGAGGAGTGTGCACACTAGAAAAAGTGGGCTCACTAGGAAAAAAACCTGTGCCCATCTAGAAATTCCCAAAGGGTTGCTTGCCTTAGCCAAGTTTCTTAGCACACATCCTTGTCCTGTATCAGGTCACATCATAGCTTTTTTATTTACACCACAGCCACTCCCAAGTTATAAACTTAGACTAGGAGTTGCATTTTCTAGTGCCTCCTTCTAAAGCTTGGCTCCCTTATGGCCCAAGTACAAGTACTGCCTCTTAATAGATTAATCATATAAATGAAGAGAAACAGTTGTTGAAGTATGTTATTTTGTACTGCATCTTGCTTACCAGCCACTTAGGGGTAAATATCAGTCGGTTCGATTCGATTTTGGAAAGAAAAAAAAAACTCCTATCGAAAACCGAACCGAAGTAGTAGAAACGAAACCTTTTCGAACCGAACTAGTAGAACCGAAATTGAAACCGACCGAATTTCCAAGAAAACCGAAACCGAAACCGAATTTTCGGTTCGGTTAGGTCGGTTTTCGGTTATTTGGATTTGAGACTAAATATGTGATAAACACTTGTATTTTATAGGAAAGATAATAATTTTTCTTTCTTTTTTTTCTTTTTCTACCTATTAAAATAACAATAACATGTTTTTCATCAAAGATTTAAAAGAAAAACATATTGAAAATAAATAAAAAAAGAATAAACTACAATTGTAAAATTTTGATTTTTTTGGTCGGTTTCGATTGGAGCTAAAACCACCTAAAGCCGACCCAAAATCCAAAATTAATTTCGATTTTTAAACCGAACTGAAACCGAATAAACCGAACAGATCGGTTTGGTTTTGCGGTTCGGTTCAGTTTTTTCGGTTTTCTGCTCAGCTCTACAGCGACATATGAGCATGGGAAGAATAATTTGATATGTTTGTATACAGAGAAAGCAGAAGCTCATCAACTTATAAAGCATCAAGTTGTACACAAGGATCAAGTTATGAAAACTATGATCTTGAAGCATTAACATCATGCGTTCAAATCCTTCCTCCTTCACCCTTTGTTATGAAAACTATGATCTCGAAGCATTAGCATCATAGCATTTTTCCATAAGAGACCCAACCGGAAGAATGATTGGTCTAAATACAAAACTGAGAATTAGTCTAGCCCAAAAACTTAAGCTGATAGGTGGAAGTCCCAACTTTATATTTAAACTCATATACTTTTTTTGTCCGATCCGATATAAGACTATACTCACATATGAAAACCTAACAATCTCCCCCTTCATTATGAGTATACCAATTTAATTTTGGTACCCATCCACATAGGAGACCGACACGTGGAAAACCAAATCCAAAGTTACTTGCACCACCCTGTCGGCAAAAAATTCTGGAAAAGCAAAACAGATCCACGAATTCAGAGACGGAAGTCCGCAATTCATCAGATCCGCGAATCTAAGAAACTGAGGTCCGCGAACCTGAAGATTGAGGTTTGCGACACAGACGATAGAACAGGTTCGCAAATCTAAAATTGAGATTCGTGACACTACCCATAGCTTTCGGGTGGGGGTTTAATACAAAGTCACCTGACCCGAATAGTAGGGTTGCCACCTAGGATCGTGGGGCTAACTGCCAAACGAATGCAGCGGCGTCACTTCAGTCGTGGGAGCAACAGCCCAACGAATATGGCGGCACTTTTAGAGTAGTGGGATCTAACGGCCGAGCAAAATATGGCGGGACGTTACTCCAAACCCCCTATAAAAGGTGGGGAGCGAAAGAGACACTGGAGGGACAGACAGAGGAAGAAAGATAAAGACAGAGACAGAGGTCTTCTCCCAGAAATTACCCCTTGTGATCAAGAGTAAAGAGCCTCTTTTTTTCTTTCTTTTAGCCAACTGAGAGAGATTATACGGAGTGTCAACGGAGAGCAGGATCGTCCTCCATAGCTAACTAGAAATCCAGCCTTAAACAAAGAGGAAGTCTATTTTCCTCATTTTCTGTAAAACGGTAAACCGTTAGATTGTAATCCTTTATTGAAAAATTGTCAGTAAAGAGAAATTCAATTTTCATGGCGAAGAGAAGGTTGGCGACTCCGCTGGGGACTACCATCACCTCCGGTGACTTGGTGGTGGCTCAATCCGACAACATTCCAGTTGGCAGTATGGTCAACTCACTCACCATTTCCGTCGACCAGCAAAGGTATGAAGAATTTCTTTCTTCAGGCTCCAAGAGCCCTACTTCCCTAAGGGGATACCATAAAATCTCCAAGGGGTCAATTCCTAAGGAGATGGCAATAGCCCAGTTGAGGGAATCAACGGACCAAAATAGTCCAAAATCTCCTTCTTTAACAATGGGCTCTTTGCCAGAAAAGACTCTCGATCTCTCAAGCAAAGTGGACCAAGATCCCTGCTTCAACAAGGGGAAGCGACCACTACCCGCTCCGCAAAGCTGTTATGCGGAGAAGGAGGTTCCTCTCACTCGTACAATGAAGAGAAACCTGAGGAGAAGCAAAACTCGTGCCCTTCACGGGAACGCGCAACAAAAGAAAACTGCTAACTCATCTCGGCAGAATCCTACGATCCAAATATGGAAGCCTAAGGGCGAGGTTGGCCAAGATGCAAAAAGATTCACTCACGTTTCCTACAAGAAGTGGAGTGAAGCCGTCAAACTTGTTCATAGTCGACGCGGAGCATATATTTGCGTCCCAAGGGGAAAATCTGAAGAAGCTAGCGAACATCAAATTCGCAGAAAGTGCATGCCTATTCGCGAGGCTGAAACTCCACCGTCCTTGAGGTTATCTCTCACAAATGAGCCCATCACAAGGGACTCTAGTGCAAGAGATCTTAGGGAACTTCTAAACGTAAGAGGAGAAGAATTCCATATATCTCAATGCCACTGTGAACGACTGATCAATGCAGTACTGTCTCACTGTCATTGTTCAACTCATGCCCGATCCTCGGTGTTTTGTCGATTGTCTTCTCCATCAATATCGTCATCCCAATCGGCAAAAAGGAGACGACGCGGGCTCGAGTTTTCTGAACTGGAATATCCTGCGATGACCTCCAATATGATAAGCGTTGGAGAAAAGAAAAAGAAAAAGAAGGCGAAGAAAGTCTCCGAAGAAGAAGCTTCTGACCCAGAGCTCTCTTCGAGTTCGAGAGACCCATCCAACGAAGAGCGAGGAGTTTTTCAGCACATTCGACTCAAAAGTAGGGTAGCGATCCCTATGAATTATAGACAGATGGCGGGGATCTTATATGATGAAGAAGATATAGCCAAGTCTGTTATGGCTGAATCACAGACATTTGATTCACTCTTAGAAGACTCCGCCTCTGCATATATGATGCAGAACAATATCCTAGAAGAGTTCATGCGGAGAATGGAGGAGCAAGATAGGTATATCCAGTAACAGTAGAATGCCATCAGCGAGCTTAAAGATATGTTACATGTTCTGATGGAGTTGGAAAAAGCTAAACTGAAGAAGACGGGAAAGAAGACTGAAAAAGAATGTCATGGTCCTCATAACAATCGAGAAGAAGAAGAACATCATAAAGATGATGACAACTGCTCCATGCACCAGGAGGGAAACGCAAATGCTGTCTGGATGGAGAGCTTTCAGAACCAATTGAACGCCCTTATACATAAGGGCGACCTACAAGAACTGGGTGTAGTAAGGCTATATCCCATGGAGTGGGAAACAGTGCTGTTCCTAGAAAGCTACAAACCATTGAAACTCAAATCTTTTGATGGTAGAGGATCGCCAAACCAATACCTCTACTATTTTAAGTCGCAGATAGGGCATTTATCCACAAATGACCCTATTATTACAAGAATATTTGTTAGTACCTTAAACGGGCTAACTTTTGAATGGTTTCGGAGATTAGAACCGGGAACCATCAATTCCTGGAGCGACATGGAGAAAGCCTTTCTCACTCGATTCTATAAAGATGATATGGATGTATCAATGTTGGCGCTTCTAGCCGCTAAACAAACGAAACGAGAGTCAGCCTGGGACTTCATCAAAAGATTCCGGAACGATTCTCTCAGATGTCCGCATGGGATGCCAGAAAAGACCCTGGTAGAAACCTGTCGACATAATTTATCGACCAAGGTTCTAACCAGGATGGGGGCGGTGAAGCCCTCAACTTGGAAGGATCTCGCCCTACAAGCTGAAGAAATCGCACAAAGGCTTGAAGAAGAGGGAGGCGAGGAGAAACCGAAGCGAAGTAGTGATAACAACTATAAGTCCCGACCCCGAGGATATAAAGGAAATGAAACAATGGTCACTGATGCACCACAACCTACGAAGACTTCCCCGAAGCTTCACCCTTAGACGCGAATGCTACAAAAGCAATACTCCTTTAAGGATGAGCACATGAAAACTATCTTCAACCTCCTCTTGAGTAAGAAGATGCTGAAGTTGCCATAGTCTAAACGTCCGGAGGAAGCTGGGAAAGTTAATGATCCTAACTACTGTGTCTACCATAGGATCATTAACCACCCCACCCAAAACTGCTACATCCTTAAAGACAAAATTCAAGCATTAGTGGACGCTAATGTCATCAAGCTTCAAGAGCACCATAAGAAGGTGACTACGAATATGGTGACCGTCAAGTTCGGTAAAGCGGCCCACTAGATAGAGTCAGCAGTTCAAGATGGAGTGTAGCCCATCCATAAAGGCACGCTGCAAGTCATAAATTTCGACCCGCATTAACAACAAAAGAAAGGACTATTTCCCTTTGAAACTGATAGGGGGGAGATACTTTGGGTACATCCTGATCTCCTACATGATGAACAATGGAGTTCTAGTTCCTCTGGAAAGAAGCGAAGAGAGAGGGTCTTCACCTCGAACGTCGTTTTCGTAATTCTCAAAAATGATGAGATCATTCCTGCTCTGACCGATTCGGAAAAAGAAATCGGAAATTCCTTGGTCGCCGATGCAGACCCTCCCTCCAAGGGGACCCGTTCGGAAAAATATTACTTAAAGAATTATGGCCAAACAACAGATTCTCAACCGCCTCCAGAGAAGGTCAAGCAAAAGGAGCTGAAGTTTGACAAAGCTCTAAGGAAGAAGGGAAAAGAACTTGCGGAAGACTCGCGAAAGTCATTCCAGTTCGACATCCTAACACATTTGGCCCATATCTCTGCAAGGATAACCTTGTACGAGCTCCTGAAGCTTTCCAAATCTACTAGGGAAGCTTTAAGAGAGGCTCTGTAAGATTCGGAAGTATTCTTGGCGCAAATACCAGAGACGATCGAAGAAGGAGAGTCTCTCTGCGCGACATGTCACCAGATTTCTGGTAAAAACATCCCTTGCGTCACCTTCTCTCGGGAAAATATGCAAGTCAAAAGTAATAAGCATCATTGCCCTTTGTATTACAAGGGATACATATGGTCTACGGAGATTAATCGTATTCAAGTTGATCCAGGCTCGGCTTTGAGCATCATGCTGCGAAGGATGCTACAGTATCTTGGAGTGCCTATGAACAGATTGGCTGCAACCAACACTACCATCTTCATGTTCAATGCTAACGGTAATAGACCTTTGGGCAAAATAAAGCTCAAGTGTCAAATCGGTGACCTGAAAACGGAAGTCACGTATTATGTGATAGATGCGGACACGTCATACAACCTACTGTTGGAGAGATCCTGGATCCATAGCAATCTAATCGTGCCCTCTACATTACACCAATGCATGAAGTACGTCAACGAAGACGCGAACGTGAAGACACTCATTGCAGAGAAACAACCCTTCAAAGGAGTTGAAAACTACTTTACTGACGCATTGCTATATCAGGATGCGTTTGGCTTCGCAGATCGGAATTTGCTTATTCTTCTGGTGTTGATTCTGAGCCCTCAAGCACTAGCACAAATGCATTTAGCGACTATGTAAATGAGATATATTCTCTGACTTCCTTCCAAGTATCTATCCGATCATCCTTATATGAATTAAGTGATGGCGTTGAAAGGGCTAACCAAGCTATTTTTGAGATCCCTCCCAGAAGCGAAACCCAAAAGGCCATAGTATTTGGAAGAGCAAGTCATAGGAACAAAGAGAAATGTTCAGATTCTGAGAAAGAACAGGGAAAATCCGAGTTCTTCCATTACGATGAAAATTCCCATGGAATAATGAAGAAAATGGGATACAATCTGGCCCAAGGTGGGGGTTGAATTTCAGAAAAGGAAGGAAGACAATAACTTTTTGTTCCCGAAGGGAAGATGCCAGACAGAAAACCGGCAGGGGGTTGGGATGCGTCACCACTTCCGAGGCCTCCTCAAACGACAAAGCTGAGGAAAAACAGTACGATCATCCGTCAAAATCATCATGCTGGAATTCAGATGTCAGCACATGTGTGATTTTCCATGGCTTCCGCGATCCATGAAGACGAAGATTTGAAGGAAACTTCACCAGAAAGGGACGACCCTTGAGACAAGCATCTTAATAGGGAGTGGGAGATTCAGTTTGAACAACGGGAGCCCCCAACTGAAGATAAAGTGATCCAAATCAATATGGGAGATGAAAAGAATCCTAAACCCATATTTATAAGTGAGAACCTATCCTCAGAAGAAAGGAAAGAATTGATATCTCTCGTCCGCGAATACATTGATATTTTCGCTTGGAGTTATGAGGAGATGCCAGGGTTGGATCCAAGCGTGGCGGTTTACAAATTGAAGATCCAACCAGAAGTTAAGCCAGTAAAGCAGCAACAACGAAGATTCCGCCCAGAAATCATGGAAGCTATAGAAGCTGAAATAAAAAAGTTAATCACATCAGGCTTTATTTGCTAGGAACAACACCATGATTGGGTCGCAAATATAGTTCCCTTGACCAAGAAAAATGGATAAATCTAAGTCTGCATAGACTTTAAGGATTTGAACGAGGCTTTCCCCAAAGACGAATTCCCATTACCCATCACTGATATTATGATAGATAATACTTATGGGTATGAGCGCATGACGTTCATGGATGGGTTTTCGGGATATAATCAAATAAAGATGTATCCCGATAATGAGAAGCATACGTCCTTCAGGACACCACTCGGAATATACTGCTATACAGTCACGCCCTTTGGCTTAAAAAACGCAGGTGCTACGTATCAACGCGCCATGCATGCAATTTTTCAGGAGCACCTTCGGAAAACAGTGGAGTGCTACTAGATGACCTAGCAATTAAGAGCAGAAATAAAGAAGATCACTTAAAAGATTTGAAGACAGTGTTTAACCTCATGAGAAAGCACCAGCTCAAGATGAATCCAACTAAGTCTTTCCTGGGGTCTCTAGTGGCAAATTCCTCGGCTTTGTCGTAACTTCGTAAGGAATACATCTTGATCCAGACAAAATTAAAGCTATCCAAGACATGCCACCTCCCCGTAACCTCAAAGAGTTAAGAGGGTTGCAAGGCAGGCTGGCGTACATTCGCAGATTTATATCAAATTTATCTGGTAAATGTCAACCTTTCACCAGATTGATGAGCAAAGGAGTGTCGTTCATCTGGGACGACGCATTGAAGAGATCAAACAATATCTTACGAAGCCACCAGTGCTCGTATCCCCAGTTTCAGGAAGACCCTTCCAGTTATATGTAAGGGCTATGGACCATTCATTGGGCGCTTTGCTAGCACAGAAGAATGAGTCAGGCCACGAGCAAGTCATTACTACCTCAGCAGAATGATGATCGGGGCGGAACACTGGTATAATCCCGTGGGAAAAGAATGTCTAGCACTGGTGTTCGCAATACAGAAAATGCGACACTACTTAGTTGGACAAACTATCCACGTTGTATCGAGAGTTAACCCTCTGAGAATATTAATGACTAAACCCGGGTTATTAAACTCAAGACTATCCAATTGGGCTATTTTGCTATCACAATATGATATGCACTTCGTCCCACAGAAGTCTATCAAAGGACAGGCCGTGGCCGACTTCTTGGCCGAACATCCAGTCCCAGCATCCTCGACGTTATATGAACAAATCCCAGGAGAGTTGGAGGAACGGGATTTAATTCCAGAAAAGGATAGTTCGAGAAGGTCTTCTGAATCGAATACGGTTTCGAAAGGTGTATGACAACTTTTCTTTGATGGTGCCTCCCGAATGGGATTCGAAGGAAAGACGATAGTGGGGGTGGAAGTTGTTCTCGTCTCTCCTTGTAACCATATCATTCCTCAAGCTTACTCATTGACAAGCTCGTGCTCCAACAACGTCGCGGAATACAATGCCCTCCTAATCGGCTTAAGAATAGCCAAACAACTGGGGGTCAAATATTTGGAGGCATATGGGGACTCTCAACTCGTTGTAAATCAAATAAAAGGGGAGTACAAAGTCAAACATGAAGACCTCCTGCCGTATTATCATGCGGTGATCAAGGTCACTAACGGTTTCACTGGTTTCTATATCAGCCACATAAAGCGGCACCTCAATAGTTATGCGGATTTGCTAGCTTCCTTGGCTACTACATTAGCCTTGCCCAAGCATGCTAAAAGGCAAATTATGGTAAGCAGCGAAGAATTGTTCTGTTCAAAGGATGAGCTCAAAGGAGAAGCGAAAAAGCCACAAGGAAATGAAGCTGACGCTTGCGCATCTAGCCTAGATCCAAGAGATTGGCGTTTTCCTTATATAGAGTATGTCCTTTACGGGATATTACCGGAAAGTTCAAAAGAAGCCAAAGCCATTCAGAGAAGGGCCATCCGGTTTTACTACAATGCGGAACTCCAGACGTTGTACAGAAAGTCCTACGACGGAGTTTTACTTCGCTGTCTTTCCAACCGCGAAGCTCAAAAGGTACTCGAAGAAGCTCACGCTGGCATCTGCGGAGCACATCAGCCAGGACCGAAACTCTGGAATAGAATCCGAAGGATGGGTTATTATTGGCCTAAGATGATGATAGAAGCAGTCAATTACGCCAAGAAGTGTAGGGCCTGCTAAATACACGCAGACTTCATACATCATTCTCCAGAATATCTCCACCTGATGGCTACATCATGGCCATTAGAGCAATGGGGTATGGACATCATAGGGCCAATTTCTCCACCGTCAACGAGAGGACACCAGTTCATTTTGGCCATAACTGATTACTTTTCAAAGTGGACTGAGGCTATCTCCCTAAACGAAGTAAAATCGTCAGATGTTATCAAGTTCATCAAGCACCATGTGCTTTATCGCTTCGGGGTGCCTAGAAGAATAATTCATGACAACGGACCTCAGTTCGTAAGCCAAGTGTATTCTAGATTCTGCAACAAGTACAGGATCGAGGATGTGGCTTCATCGCCATACTACCTTGCAGCCAATGGTCTAGCAGAAGCCTTCAATAAGACCATTATAAAAATTCTTAAGAAGTTTGTGTCATCCAATCAACGGGATTGGGACGAAAAGCTCGGAGAGTGTCTGTGGGCATACCGAACCACAGTTCGAACTCCCACAAATGCAACTCCGTTCTCCTTGGTATATGGATCAAAAGCGGTCTTGCCTTTGGAGATCCAAATCCCTTCATTACGAGTCGCGTTAACAACAAGGATGACATGAGAAGAAAAGCATCAGCAAAGACTCCAAGAGTTAGAAGCCTTGGATGACAAACGCTTAGAAGCTCAACAGAGTATCGAGCTATACCAGGCGCGGATCTCCAGAACCTTTAACAAAAAGGCTAAGCAAAGGACTTTTAAGAAAGGTGATCTGGTCCTGTCCGTTAGAAGACCAATCATAACAAGCCAGAAGCTTAGGGGAAAGTTCCAGCCAAAGTGGGAGGGACTCTTCGTCATTGATACGGTCTACTCCAACGGGGCGTATCGATTGACAAAGCCTAATGATGACAAAGTCCTAATGCCAATCAACGGCAAGTTTCTGAAGAAGTATTATCCTTAGCAAAATTGCAGAATACCAGTCGTAATACGGCTTGGGCAGTTCTATATTAGTCATGAGCAAATAGTTTCTCTGTAATCAAAACTTTGTTAATGAAAGTTCTTGGTTCCGGACTAAAAAGCCTTTAATTCGCGAACCAGATTTCTTCATATCAAATTTGCCAAGTTAAAAATTACCTCTGGCAAACCAGATTTCTCATATCAAATTTACCAAGTTAAAAATTACCTCTGGCGAACCAGATTTCTTCATATCAAATTTGCCAAGTTAAAAATTACCTCTGGCGAACCAGATTTCTTTCTATCAAAATTTGCCAAGTTAAAAATTATCTCTGGCGAATCAGATTTTCTTCCTATCAAATTTGCCAAGTTAAAAATTACCTCTGGCGAACCAGATTTTCTTCATATCAAATTTGTCAAGTTAAAATTACCTCTGGCGAATCAAATTTTCTTCCTATCGAAATTTGCCAAGTTAAAAAAGAAATTACCTCTAGCAAACTGATTTCTTTCTATCAAATTTGCCAAGTTAAAAATTACTTCTGGTGAATCAGATTTCCCTATCCACCAAGATTTGCCAAGTTAATAATACATTTGGCGAATCAAGTTTATCAACAAAGAAGTTCATTCATTCATAATAGTTTTGGGTACTTAGAAAATTCTAATCCATTTCGAAATTATCAAGTTAACAGTTACCTCTGGTAATCAACATCAGAATCATCTTTTAGATACTCTCAGTTACATAGAAAGAAAAGATCTTCTTTATTCATCATCTAAAACAAAATTACAGAGAATTCTCTAAGTGCTATACAGCCAACAAGAGTAAATACAAAAAAAGGGGGAAACTTGCTTCTGTAACCGTCTCTTTCGGCATGGTTCAGATCAAAAAGTTTGCTCCTGCAGCCCCTTCTTATAGAATGACAAACTTGCTTCTGTAACCGCCTCTTTCGGCATGGTTCAGATCAAAAAGTTTGCTCCCTGACTTCCACTTCCAATTTGCTCTTGTAGCCTCCTTTTTTTTAGGATGGCTTAAAGAGCATAATCTTGTTTCTTCTTTCCAACCGCAATCAAGGACCTCCTGGTTGGCTCTCCCAGGGATGATGTCAGTGAATTGATTAGTTCAAAACTAGGCATATCGAATGCGAACCCCAGCTATATAACTGACGGGTTGCGCAAATTCAAGGTCCTGGTCATTAGTACCCCAATCTTGTGGGATACTAGGAAAGAAGAAAAACAATGCCCCAGATCCGAAATCTTTTCTCTCATGAAAGATACATGAGACCTTCCAAGCCCCTTGAGGCATTGGAAGCAATTATGGGCTCATTGGGTCTGGGCTATTGTTAAGGAGAATGACTACGGTTATCTCCTGCAGCCAAAACAAATATTTGTTAAAAAGAAAGAAAAAGAAGGAAGAGGAGGGTATAAATCAGAAGAAAAGGTATACCTTAATTAAGGAAAATGATTACGGTCAGAAGGACCTTATCGGTGAGACACCCCGCTGGATTGATGCAGTCTGGAGGCCTTGTGACATGCCAACCCTTATCCATCACTTCGGTTGAAGAAGAAGAAAGCACAACTGCGCTGGTGGATCGACCACAAAAGAGAGAAAGAGAAGAGAGTCAAGAAGAAGTCTTCTCACGGCTGAATGATCTTTCATTAAAGAAAGCATGTGCCTTATATAGGCGAGCTGCTAACTATGACCTTCAGTTTAGAAGGGATAAGACCGAGATCTTCGGTCAAGATTTTCAGTTCAGATCCCAACAGAATTTATTGCTGTTGCATGGGACGCTTAGATATTGCAACCCGGAGATCTCGTCATTCATAGAGGCATGCAACGCTTGGAATTCCACGACCAAACGGCTGCATCCCACGGCTCGCAAAAGTCTCTACAAATTCTAAAAAAAAAAATCTACGGCCTATTCCGCGAACCTCCAGACGAAGCATCGAGGACCAGAATTCTGAAACCCAGGTCGCGGGTTAGATATGAATGGTGTAAATCAGCAAATCCCTAGAATTCATGTGACCTTTTTAAAAAAAAAGTGTCGCGTAACAGATATACAGATACCAGAATTTTACGATGGTTCGCAAACTTCAGTCAAAAAAAATGGCAAGTTCGTTGCAAGTCTTTGAAGAACAATTGCGAAATCACACCTCGGAAGACAAGGGAATTATTACACAAAAGTTTTAATTTAATGGTTCAAAAGGGCCTTTATTTTCTCCTCCGCATCATCAATGTCTTGCTGAAGGGTCTCATAAGCTTGAACAGTAGCTTGGCGATGCAGTTCTTCGTCACTAGAAATAACATTCTGTGCTGCAGCAGTCTCCAGCGAGTCCAATTCAGCTTGCATCGCTTGGAGATCCCTAGATACATTATCCCTCTGACGTGACAAATCGGCCAGATTCCTCATTGACTCATCACGCTCCTTGGTGATCTTGGATAGGAAAGCTTGAGCTTTAACAATAGCTTGATCATGGCCCTTGACAATTGAGGCAGCGGCTTCCACTTGAAGAACCAGAGACTCGCGGTCTGATTGGCCCTTTTCTAAAGAGGCCTTGCAAACATCTACCCTCTCTCGAGTCTCCTTCTGGAACTTAAACTGTTCCTCTCTCAGCTTCTGGAAGATGATTTCTACTGACTCAGATCTATCAGCGTTTCTGGCCTTCAATAGAGTTCAGCATGCCTTTGAAGCTGAGTTATCATAAGTCTAAAAGGAGCAGCTCTATCCTCTCCACCAATGCTAACAATACCAGTTAGATAAATGTTGAGAACATTAGCGATCGAAGCAAAAGGAATCCCCTTTAGCACTTTATCAATACAGCGGTTCAGAAATTGAAGGAAAGTCTTCACAGTGTCTTTCAGCAAATCACTCTCAAGCATGTCAATCTCTGTATGAGAAGGAGTAATACTGGATGACGCAGAAGCGGGTTAATCCGCAACAGGAGGAATGACACCTCTAGAGATTTCCACGGAGCTACCAAAAACAGTCTCCTGAACCACAGCATCAGTTGGAACAATTGTAGCCGAAACCGTAGACACGGCAGCCTCGGGAATCACTGCCTCTGAAGTATCAGCTGCGGCAGTAGTAACTTTGGTCGCTCCACCAGTGCTAGCTCCCGCGATGGTATTATCTGGTGAAGCCACCTTCGCACCCATACACTCTAAGTCCGGAGTCAAAACTGGAGCTAGCAGAAAAAAAAAGGGAGAAGAAGAAAATTGACAGTTAAGTATCATAGTATTATTTGATAAGATAGCATAATTGCCGAAGAAAGAAGATGAAGACCTGAAGGTTAGACACTGGATTCCCCAAGTTCGTACACCTCAGGACCAAACACTTCAGGCTCGTATATTTCGGTCCAGATATCCTCGCTCAAAGAGACATATTTACCATGATCTGAAGGAGGAGTAGAAGAGTAGAAACTGTCACTACTGGCGTCATCTTCGTCGCCCCATTCATCTTTTTCTTCGGAAAGGGGTGCTGCCTTTGGAGAGTCTGGCGTACGGATTTCCCCAATGATTTGCAGTTCATCAGTGGTGCCCTGAACAACAGGAATCACAGAGTCCTCTGGTAAAGCCGAAGGAGCACTAACTTCAACATCTGCCTGGCCAATAGAAGGAATAGAACCCTCTTGAGTAACAGGAGTAGGATCACTGTGGAGAACAAGTCCTTAACTCCGACGCCTCTTAAGGGAACGGAGAATCAAAGATGAGTCATCCTCCTCCTCCTCAAGTTCCTCAACAAGAGATTCAGAAATCAGAGTGAGTGCTGCAGTTCCTGTCCCAGACAGGGTGCTTTGCGAGTCAGTTCTCTGCGGAATGGTAGGCAAGTCGCTAAGATGCCGTAGCCTCTTTCGCTTAGGTAAAGACTCCTCAGGAGAAGACTGCGGCGGAGGAGAAGTCTTCCTCAACGTTGGATCTGGAGAAGTATCAAAGGAGGCAGCCTGAACCGGTGCATCGGTGTTCTCTTCCTTTTGTTCTGATTCATCAGACGCACTGTCCCCCCTGAAGTCCTCCATACCTGCCACTTTTGTACTGCCAGCCTTCTTTTTCTGAGCATACAAGGATCTGATCTCCCGCAGACTGGTATGGTGTACGTTGAAGCTCTGAGGAGCAGAGTTAGCATCCGCGAACCATTTACAAAAGCAAAAGCTCATACTCGAATTCGGAGTTTTGAGCGGAAGATCAAATTTGGCTTGAGTTCCACCTGCGACGAAGTGAAACCAAGCTTGAGCTCCCTCAAGAACATTCCCAACGAAGCTTAATTCTCTATTGGGATTGCCAACGTAAAACTGATCATACCCAAACTGTCAGGCAAAGCGACTCAGATAGTAAGGCTCAATATAGCAAAGGTTCCCCAAACGAAGAACCAGATGCCCTGAGCGGATGTTTATCAACCACCAGAAACATCTCGAGGAGAGGGTAGTAAATTTATCGACACCAGCAGTGTCCGCGAATTCTTCCCCGTACCCTGCATTCGGGAAGTATGGAAAACATCTAAACAACTCAAAAGTTGAGAAATGACAAAGGGTTTTGCGAATCGCGGCCATGTAGCCTCCCTTCCACTGCGACCTCTCATAGTGTTGCACTTTGGGAGCACTTAGGTCAATCTGCGAGTCTGCAGGACTCATCAAAGTGGGGCAGTGTAGAACCAGCCAAGCCATCAAATAAGTATAAGGAAGTTCTACAAGCGAATTGGGGGTCTTAATGACCGGATCTCCTTTCTTCCTTTGCTCCTTCTTCACCTGACAGAATTTGTTAGATAATCTTCTCAGTCCGCTTTGGATGCTGCAAACCATCGCAGGTAACAAACTGAGCCGCCTACCAAATGCTAGTAGGACGGTTGGGTATACGGCTCTAATGGGTATGTTTTCCTACGAAGGAATAACACACTTCTTCAGCCATACCATCAAAAAGCTCGCCAAGAAGGCAGGACCAGACAAAGGGTGGAGGGACTGATAGTTAAAACTTTCAAAGGACGTTCCAGCCTTGAAGACGTCCTCGTCAGATTCAGCGGTATAAGTATCTGTCCTAAAACTGGCGATTCTTCTCTCAATCTCCTTTTCAGAAACTGGAGGAAGGCGAGTAAAGTTAAGACTACCCTTAGAGAAATTGGGCAGAAATTGCAGCCACTTCTTTGGCTTCAAACTATGAGTGCCAGATCTGTGGGTGCAAATATGGTACTGGCAGAGCAATTTCCAGTAAGTATTATAAATCAAAGGGTCTCGGGTCTTCAACCGATGGAGTTCTTCTCCGGTAGGGATATACTCTTCGTACGGGATGTCTCCCATGGATAAGCCCAAAATTTCATACATCTCATTAAGAGCAAAACCCAACTCGCCACGAGGGCTAAAGACTGTACAAGTATCAGGATTGTATAATTTCAGTAAAGCAAAAAAATAAAATCTACTAACAGGAATACCGTGCTGAACAGCCCTGATAGCACGATATAGCCCCGCATAATGGAGCTGATCCTTGAAGGTTTTCAAGAAGAAGTCGGTCAAGACTGCCCATTCTCCTTTTGAAGAGCAATGAACCCATCCAGGGGGACGAAAATCCTGAACAGGAAACTCTCCTTGCGCATTGGTAAATCGGTGCAGGAAAGTCTGCGCGATTATGAGAATCTCGCCTCTGGGGAGTTCACGTTTAATCAGTCCCGGAAGCAATCCACAGAAGTGTTTTCCAATACCACGAGGAAAAGCACCTTGAGCATTGAAGCCTCCCAACAAGATACTGTCTTGTGGCCTGTTTATGTGCCAGTCCATTCGCCTGGACACAGAAAGGGACTGAAAGAATAAGAATAGATAAGATCTCTCCATATTCGGGAGAAACAAGTGGCGATCTTTAACTTGGCAAAACCATTTGTAATCGCCATCTTCCAAATCACTGTCGGGCATTGAAATATGGTCCGCGAACAAAAAGACAGGTTTAGATAACGGAGACCGATTATCTCCTTCAAAAGATACATTGGTCATCAGCTCTCACAATATTGAGCTAGAAGGGTGGAGAATCTTATCTTATCTCTCTTGGCTATCTGATGTTGTACAACGTGGGAAGACATGACCGAATCTGAACTCTTTCTCCCCATCATAGCCATCAGAATATCCGAAATAATAGTCTTTAAGCCAAGGATTCAAGGCATAGTCGACTGCAAAAAGACATCCAGATTCAAAGTAAAGAAAAATAATAAGAAAGGGACTGCCTTTCGAAAGTTTTCTCTATTACCTCCAATCAAGGGTTCCTGCCGAACCACTATTGAACTGGAGGTTGCTCGAGGATCTTGACGACCACTGGCGGCAGTATCAGAGGAAGAAACTTTCTTCGGCATCCTTTACAGAGGGAGAAAAATCCTTCGCACAGAGAATCAGAAGCTATTGGAGATTGAAGACGAGAAGTCTGAGATGAAGAACTCAGATTTCAAATTTCTTGAGATAAGGGTAGCCTTTCTCGTAAAGTGAAGATGATATAGCCGATGATTGGACGACCGAGATCTCCGGACAGACATGATATCCGGCTCGAATCGTGTGGATACCTTTTCATTTAATGCGGCTCAGAAAAGTGTCTTGAATCTGACGCCGTAGAAAAGCAACTGTCTGCCAGCCTTCCCGCAAAAAGCTCGCGACCCTAATACAGAGTCGGTTTCTCCTCAAAAAGCACAGTTGGCGACCCTAATACAGAGCAGCTTTCTACTCAAAAATGATGGAGAGTCGCGCCCCTAATACAGAGACACGCCCCTTCCGAAGCGAGAATTTGCGACCCTAATACAGAGTCATTTTCTATTCAAAAGATGAAGGCTCGCGCCCCTAATACAGAGATGTGTTCCTTCCGAAGCGAGAATTTGCGACCCTAATACAGAGTCATTTTCTATTCAAAAGATGAAGGTTCGCTTCCAAAACAAGAGTTCGTGACCCTAGTACAGAGTCGTCCTCTACTCAAAGATGGAGAGTCGCGCCCCTAATACAGAGACGTGTTCCTTCCAAAACAAGAGTTCGTGACCCTAGTTTAGAGTCATCCTCTACTCAAAGATGGAGAGTCGCGCCCCTAATACAGAGACGTGTTCCTTCCAAAAACAGTTTGCGACCCTAATACAGAGCCGCTTTCTACTTCAAAGATGGAGAGTCGCGCCCCTAATACAGAGACGCGCCCTTTCCAAAACAGGAGTTCGCGACCCTAATACAGAGCCGCTTTCTACCTCAAAGATGGAGAGTCGCGCCCCTAATACAGAGACATGTTCCTTCCAAAACAAAAATTTGCAACCCTAACACAGAGTCGTCTTCTTCGCGATACAAATCAGCGATCCTAACACAGAGTCGCATGATCCAAAGATTGGAAAATGAGGCCCTAACACAGAGTCATATTTCCCTTCAAAAGCAAGAAGCAGCAGTGGCGCTAATACAGAGTCACAGACTTCAAGCAAACGCAATGGAAGTTCTAATACAGAACAATTATATCCAAAGTATTCCGAAACTCCTCAAAGAATCATGAGAGTTTTGGAAACTTTGGAGGGGGTTTTGTCGGCGAAAAATTCTGGAAAAACAAAACAGATCCACAAATTCAGAGACGGAAGCCTGCAATTCATCGGATCCGCGAATCTAAGAAACTGAGGTCTGCGAGTCTAAAAAACTGAGGTCCGCGAGTCTAAGAAACTGAGATCCGCGAACTTGAAGATTGAGGTTCGCGACCCAGACGACAGAACAGATTCGCAAATCTAAACTTGAGATTCGCGACACTACCCATAGCTTTCGGGTGGAGGTTTAATACAAAGTCACCCAACCCGAATAGTAGGGTTGCCACCTCGGATCGTGGGGCTAACTGCCAAACGAATGCAGCGGCGTGACTTCGGTCGTGGGAGCAACCACCTAACTAATATGGCGGCACTTCTCAAGTAGTGGGTGCTAACGGCTGAGCAAAATATGGCGGGACGTTACTCCAAGCCCCTTATAAAAGGCGGGGAGCAAAAGAGACACTGGAGGGACAGACAGAGGAAGAAAGAGAAAGACAGAGACAGAGGTCTTCTCCCAGAAATTACCCCTTGTGATCAAGAGCAAAGAGCCTCTTTTTTTCTTTCTTTTAGCCAACTGAGAGAGATTGTACGGAGTGTCAACGGAGAGCAGGATCGTCTTCCATAGCTACCTAGAAACCCAGCTTTAAACAAAGAGGAAGTCTATCTTCCTCATTTTCTGTAAAACGGAAAACCGTTAGATTGTAATCCTTTATTGAAAGATTGTCAGTAAAGAGAAATTCAATTTTCATGGCGAACACACTCGACCAACTAAACTTTGACAACTATCCACGTGGAGCGCCGACACATGGGAAATCAAATCCAAAGTTAATCAACCAACTTAAGTTTAGCAATATTTTATGTGGAGAGCCGATACGTCGGAAATCAAACTCAAAATTAAGTTGACCAATTCAGACTTTAACATCGGCTTCATTCTCCTTTAGAGTATAACCTGGACTTTTGACCCGATGACAACTTGGCCCAAAACTGGGCTCTGATACCAATTGTCACAGAGAAACATCGAGCCCAACCAGGAGTATGATGGGCCTAAATACAAAGCTGAGAACTAATCTGACCCAAAACTTTAAGCTGGTAGGTAGAGCTTCCAACTTTGTATTTAAATTCATATACTTTCTTTGTCATATCCGATATGAGACTATACTCACATATAAACAATTAACACGCCCACTCGCCCACCTGCCGGAGCAAATCCGCCCACCAGAGCTCCCCCTGCCCTGCCCCTCCCGATCACCCAAGGTGGCCCCTCCTGATCGCCCAAGCTCGCCCAAGCCCTAGCCGTCCCTAACTCTTGCCATAAAACCTCACCCAAAACCTAACCCTTTATAACTTAATAAAAGATATTCAAGTCATTTTACTTATATATAAAAATTGAAAAATTAGAAACGTGATTTATTTGAACGGAATAGATAGAGGGACTATATATGAAGTTTTTAGGGATCAATATGTAATTATTAGAAAAAATAATAATTTTCTTTTCTATTTGTTATTTTCTACCTATTAAAATAACAATTATATGTTTTTCATCAAAGATTTAAAAGAAAAACATATTGAAAATAAATCAAAGAAAAAAGAATAAGTTACAATTGCAAAAATTTGGCTTTTTCGATCGGTTTCGATTGGAGTTAAATCCACCGAAATCCGTAATTAAGTTTGGTTTTTAAATCGAACCGAACCGAAAACCGAATAAACCAAATCGACCAATTCGGTTCGATTTTGATTTTTTCGGAGTTCTGCGCAGCCCTATTTGTACCCACATAAGCAATTTTTCTTTCGCTTTTTAAGGAATAATGCAAATAAACTTTTTTTTAATTTTTTTTTCTTCTTGGAGAATGAAAATAAATAATTGGCAAAGAAACTCCCAGAATCACTGTACCAGCAGTTGACCGGACCCACTTCCAGATTCAATCATTTAGAATTCGGCTGTCCAGCTCAGAAATGGCAGCAACCAGCCAACCACTCAGGCCAGCACTCAGGCCAGCACTCAGCAGTAACCACCAAAATAGGGAGTTTCCGAAGGGGCACACCACTTCTCCTAGTGAGCGCACAATGTAGTAGGAAAAATGGTGTGCTCCTTTGGAGACTCCCCAAAATAGATAAAGAAATAAATAACCAGATAAATAAAACGCCTCTGGGCACGATTCATTCAGCGCATACCCAAACCCCTCCCCCCTCTCTCTTTCCCTAGATAGGGCGATCGGCGAAATCTCGTGACGGAGGAGGGCGGTGAGGTTACCACTCCTGGAGGCGATGGAGAGGGCGGAGTATCTTCACAAGTTCGAGGAGGAGACTGACTGGTACAACGACATTGTGCTGGCGGCCCTGCTGCCGGAGTGGGCCTGGAAGCCCCTCCCACGGCCCGCCAGGTCCTGGCTCCGCAACTACATTGGCGGGACCCTAGTCTACTTCATCTCCGGCTTCCTCTGGTGCTTCTACATCTACTACCTCAAGCGCAACGTCTATGTCCCCAAAGGTATTTCTTTTCTTTAATTTTTTGAATTCATTCGAATTGCCGAACATAGCTACCAATTACGATAATGTTGAGCCGTCACCAGGGAATATAATTGTTCATTTTGTTTTGTTTCAAGTTTGGTGGCCTTAACAGATGGGTGGTTGAAAATTTTAAGTTGGGTTAAATTTTCTCTTTTGGTATAAAGAACTTAAAGATCTAATTTTGGGTGGTTTTATGATTTACTGATTGGACATTAGTGGTACAATTTTTTATTGGATGTTTTTCCCCCTCTTGAATAAGGTCAAATATTAAGAATTTCGCTCCCAACAAAAATATCAAATATGAAGTAACCAGTAAATACGTGAAAGAATTGCGTAATCAGTAGAAAATCACTTAGGGTTTTTAGTTGTGCAGCTTGTGCTGGTCAAAGAGAGGGCTCTGTTGATTTATCCAACATTTTTAGCAATTTGAATGGTTGACAAAGTCATTTTCATGTTCTGTTTCTAGATCTTCTCATCCTGTAACCCAATTACAGTTAAATTGATTGTGATTTTCAATTTACGATTTACCGATTGTTTGCCAGTGGTAAAATCCTTGGCAAAGAATTAAAGATTTTAAATATACACAGTAATACTGCTTGCAGAAATCACTGTCGGATTTTTTTTTTATAATTTTCTTAAAAATTTATTTTAAATGCTTTGCTCCTACAAGGAGAGGATTAAGACCTTTTTTTTCCCGGAGTTTAATGGAGGATTATGGACCAGGGATGAGAATTGATGCATCCACGGGTTAATTTTTGACCTGCCTTATTCGTAATTCTGAATTAAAAATGGAAGTTTCATTTTTCTAATTCAAAATTTTAAATAAAATGGGCCAAAAATTGATACATGCACCAGTCCATTCCCATTCCTTTATGGTTGGTCGAATCTTTCTAGCTTTCATCTTGCCTACAAAGCTAGAAGCCCAACCTTAATCCTTCCCTTGCTTATAATTTGATGAAAATAGTCTGAGCACATATTGTCCATGATGTCTATGGTTATCCTGCTCTTTTGGAGATTAGGAAGGCACGGTTACGTGGTAGTACTCCTCGAAGAAATTACTGGTGTAATTCTTCTATAGTTAATTTAAAAGAATTTACTTTACAAAATTTTGATGGTTATGGGGAGAGGATTATGCTAAATAATCCAAAATTGACAGACAAGCATAAGGTTGGTTGAATCTTTCTAGCTTTAGTGTTCCCTTCTCTTACTTTTAATTTGGTGAAAATAGTCAGAGCACACGTTGTTCATCACAGCAATGGTTACCCTACTTTTAGAAATATTAGGAAGGTATATGCAGTATTCTAAATATTGGTCCCATACTGGTCAACCAAATTACATACCGGTTAGCGGATACCGGGCGAGATATCGCGATATGACCCTAAATACCGGAGTGTCATATCGATATCATACCGGTTAAAGAATAATCATATAATTGGCTATATAGAACATAATAAAACACATAAAACAAGTTTGTATTATTTACATTGGCTTATTTGCATTCAACTTACGAATTTGCAGATACCGTTTAGAACGTTCGCATCTGCACAAAGCGACATATAATCATAAATTAAGAAAATTAAGTTTTCAAGATAAAAATAAGTTTTCTATATGCACACAATTAAAATAACCTAATTAAAATTTACTATATTGCTACATATTTTCAGTATGAAAATTTTCATTCAAATTCACTTCTAATTAGTAATTACTCATCACTCAACAAATTATCAAATAAATTAACTTCTAAATTCTAATTAGACTGTCACTGTTCAAACAAATTAACTTTTGAATTCTAATTTTGCTGTTTCGGCCACACTCCTTTCAGTCAGTGAATCAAATTCACTGATTCACACCGAATCAGTGAATCGATTTACTGATTCGATGTGAATCAGTGAACTAAATCCCTGATTCATGTGAATCAGTGATTCGGTTCACTGATTCACACTGAATCAGTTAATCGATTCACTGATTCGGCGTGAATCAGTGAATTTGATTCACTGACTGAAACTCCACCCAATCAATGTGTGCAAACAACCAAATTATCTCAGATCTTAAGCACCCAAATTCTCAAACACATATGACAATCAAAACAAAATATTTATAAAGAAAAGAAATTTGGGGCTAGCTGGACTTACCACTTTACCAGTGAGGCACTGACTATCAAGCTCCTCGTCGGCACTGCTGGAAGCTAAGCAATAGGAGTAGAGGGAAGTCGGGAGGCCGGTAAAGTTGTTTTAGGGCAAATCGGATTGCCGAACTTTTTTTAACGAAAATCAATTGAAGGAGAGAACTCTCAAAGTCTCGCTGAGCAGTTTTTTATGTTTTTTTGGGTGGATTTTGAGTTGCGACCATTGATCGGTTGAGGAGAAGGAGAGGGAAGTCAGGGAAGAACGAGAGATTAGGGTTCGCGAGCGATGGATTTGGGGGAGAACGAAAGAGAAGCAGATTTTATTTTTTTCCTATCGGGTCGGGTCGAAAGGGTAAACGAGTTTCAACTGCAACCCAAACTCGTTAACAAAAAAATCGATATTGGCTAATACCGGCCGGTATTTATCATACCGGATACCGGCCGATATATCGCCACGTGGCCGATATATCGGTCTATACCGGTCGAAAACGATACGCGATATAAAATTGGCCATATCGTCTCGTTTGTGGGGAAAATTCGATATATCTGCCGGTATATCGGTATACCGGCCGATATTTAAAACAGTAGGTATATGTGCTACCTTCACAAGTTGTTGAATTTTTCTGCTCAAGTGTTGACTTGTGTGAGTGCGGTTTTTGTGCTTTTTGAAATTATTCGTCATTTCACAATGCTTCACTTTCAGAATGTACTTTAATGGAATCTTTTTGAGTTTCGTCATTTTTGTGACTTCCATTGTTGCTTGGTGTTTTGTGGTCCCCAGTTCCATATGGCAATCAATATTTCGGATCCTAAGACTATGTTCCCAGTCCCAGCTGTTGCCCGGTAATAATTACAATTGAACTGTTTCCAGTATGTGATATTAGTTATAGGCATGCTCTTTTTGGCTAAGTGTGGATACAGAGTGTTGCTCTTCCACCCTTGATTTGTAGTATGCTGATTGTGGACCATATATTATATGAAAATTTTTACCCTCGAGCGGTCTCTTCCGTGTTCTCTTTTCTTTAGGTTGGTTTTTTGTCTAGTCTTGTCTATGTTGCTTTGCTTTGAACTTGATGGATTACTAGGTTAGGTTTTGTCTTATCTTGGTTCATCCTTAAGTAGGTCATGTGAAAATGTGCATTATGCATGGGTTAATAACTGTATATTCTTTACAAGGCAACTTAAGCAGGGTAACATTATTGTTGGGGGGTAAGTAAGGTAAATTATATGTAAACTCTTAGTTATTTGGTTCTAAAAATTCAGGAATTAAATTCAGTTGGAACCTTCAAAGAAAAAAAAAAAAAAAAAAAAAAAAAAAAAAAAAAAAATATATATATATATATATATATATACATATATATATATATATATATATACATATATATATATATATATACATATATATATATATATATATACATATATATATATATATATATATACATATATATATATATATATATATACATATATATATATATATATATACATATATATATATATATATATACATATATATATATATATATATACATATATATATACACACACACCCTTAGTTATAAGATATAGATGTTGCAGAATTAGAACTAAGCTCATTGTTTTAGTAGAGTTTCCTGGAGCAATATAAGAAAAGTGTCAATTAACTGTGCATTCAAAATTTGTGTTTTGAAATATGTGGATATATCTCAAATGTTCCTTGATATATAACTAAGCAGTATTGAAGAAGTGTTGTATTGGATACCGCTTGATGAAAGAAGGGCTCTTGCTGCAAAGATTGGTTGTATCATATAATCAACATCAAATTTTAAGACTTAACATGTGGTCTTGGCTAAACAATGATCACATTAGAACCTAGGAGAGTATCATACATATCTAACTATGTGGACATATTTCATGCTGAAACCTACCTACAAGTGGTATGTTATAAGCATGGTGTCTGGGAGGGATGATGGGGACGTTAAATGATATTAGAACCTTGGAGAATTAGAGATTAGTTGGTCTATTTAGACTCTTGGATTTTAGTAACCCTTAGTTTTTTGTGACTCTTAGTTTTGCATGTTTAGTGCGCGTTATTTTCATTTTAAATAAGTTTGTATGAACTCATAAATACAATAATATATATATATATATATATATATATATATATATATATATATATATATATATATATTTGTTTTCAGCACATATGTTTGCTAAACAAAATTAATTTTTTTGGTTAGTGAGTGAGAGATCACCTGGATAGATACCCGAATCTATCCACAAGTCTTTCTTTGTAGACTCCTTGAGAGGGGGAGCGATTACTTTAGTGTTGATGCCTAAATCCTATATTGAATAGTGAAACCATATATTTGTGTAACGCTCCAAATTATACTCCAAATTTTTTGGCGATTATCCCATCTCTAGGTAAGACATTACTTACGGCTACCCCAAAAGCTGGCACACGAGATCTTGTATGAAGGGACTGTGCAATCAAAGTACAAAATAAAAAAGATCTGTTCATGATATTACATAATATCGTCCATATTACAATACTGAAAGGGATTATAGACATACATTTTTTTTCTAATAGTGTGTTGCATGTCAGGATTTAGATACAATTTTTTATCTGGGCAAAAGAAAACAACTCATAGTACAAAAAATTTCTAACTAAAACTGAGTATAGTTATTAAGGGGAAAAAGTAATTAAAACAAAATCTCCCATGAACTTTAAGTAGTTAGCTTGGTCTTGAAATATGGATTGTTGACCGATGGATCAATCTCGCCTTCCATTGCACTATCTTCGATAACTTGGTGTATGGAGGTAAGTAGGGCCAGACCCGATAGGAAATAATTTGAGCACGTGGGTAGATATATGGCATGAAGTAAAACTATAGTTATGTTGATGAAAACTTTAAACAAAAATGTAAATAGGGATAATACAAGTATATAAGCTATTACAAGTATTTAGTGCTACCTATAATATTACGAAGTTATCATGGAATAGCATGATGAGTGAATTTATTGATTTCGCTCCTAATTTAGAACTAACTGATGGATGTGGTATGCATATTCTAGAAGTGTATAGTATATATTCGTACCTAGGGCGACGACTCTGGTCTCCCTTGAACTAGCCACATTGCCAGGTGCTAATGTCCCATGCATATCTGGGATCGATGCACATGGGGGCCACAACCAAAACGTTGGTCTCGCTTGAACCAACCATACCGCTGGATGTAATAAGAACGATGAGGCAAATGCACATTGGGATGTACATCCTAAAGAAATCACAACTTATACAATACGTGCCCCCACCATTCAGTTCCCCCATATCTTGATTGTTTTTTTAAATTATACTCGGTCATGCAAGAACTAGTTACAAGCAATAAGAGTCACTAAATACTGATATCAAAAGCATATGATAAGTAAGCTTATTTTTTGCATGAGCGAGGGTTTATCAGGAGTTCTGTTGATTAGACAAGAGTTTAACAGTTAAAATAATATATAAAACGTGCCTTTAATATCAAAATAAAGTTCATAGGCAGAGATAACCACAATAGGGAAATAGATAGTGTCGGTGGAGATAGGTAGTGTCAGCAGAGATAGATAATATCGAGAAACTAGATAGCATCGAGAGATAGTATCGACGAAGATTGGTAGCGTCAATGGAGATAGAACATCGCGGTCGGTGGAGCTGGTTTTTGGCAATGAAAGTTCCTGCATAGGAAAAATTGATTTCAAGCTCAATTCTGATAGGGTTAGAGGCGGAATTAGGAAAATTATAAAACATGACAGTCATAGGAAATTGAATTTTCTTTTAAATAAAATAATAAGTTCATTTGGAGTTATATGTCCAAAGTTATGATTAATCTACCGAGAACCGCTATTTTGAATAGCAAGATCTCGATGGTAGCTTAAGAGTTCTTCGGCAAGGTTTGATAGTTTGATGAGTGTTTTCTTGCGGGGGAAAGAAAGAAAAGTGGTTTCTTGCTAAGAATTAAATGGTTGCCTGATATGAGTGATTTTTGCTATTAAGTTATGAGTTGTTGATGCGTGATTTCTTGCCTCCTTGTTCCCAATGAAAGAGCTTTTTAATGGGAGGCTAGATGGAGGATTTTCTTGATGTTAGAGTTAATATTTAGAACTTGAAGATGAAGAAAATGAAAGATGGGGAAGAATGAGAACAAAGAGATGGAAGAAGAGTTGGTTTTTATCTAACTCATGCAAGAAGGACTGGGGGGTATGACATGCATGAAGTGCATTTAATGAAAAATGGTTTGGGGTGTACTCCCTAACCACTCTGTCATGCCAAATTAAAATGAGTGGCACTGGCCAATAATTAAACTAAATCAAAACATTTTGCCATGAGACCAAACCCTAATAAGGTGAAATGCAATTGTAGTTTCGTAATGACTGGGTCGTTACAACATGCCATAGATGAATATTGGACACATGCATTCTATGTAATTTTTTTGATTAATCATGTGTTAGCATATCGTGTTCGTCTTGGCATTGCCTTATCCATGCATCATAGTCTAAAACTATCTTACCCCTTTTATTTATTTTTTTTACAAAATTTTTAGTTCTTTCAATTTCCTTTGTATTCCCACCACAGATCTCTAGTTTCCCGTCCATACTACATCAAGAGGTGACAAGTACCCTATAATAGGTAGCTTAGAAATTAAAAATTAGTAAAAGGTAAAAACCTTTTTTACCTTATTGGTAAAAAAGGTCGATAACTTAAAAATTTCCTTTGCCCATAACCCACTGGAGGCCCTATCAACATCTAAGAACAAATTCTACCATTTGACATGCCATAAATATTCTTTTTTTTTTTTTCCGTTGAAGTAAATAAATCTTATGCACGATATCTCTATATATAGTACAATGGCGAACTCTGTAAGAGTGCATAGGATTTTTCTACAGACAGGAGGACCCTGACTGTCACCTTTCACTCAAACTCTTTATTTAGGTCCTAGCAAGTTAGGAGTTTAATTACAATAGCAATATATACAAGCGGTATCAAAGATAAAATTACTCTACCCCTCGGGTCTTTGCATCTCCATATACCCTTTAGCTCCAATTTGCTAGATTTGATTCTGAAGGAAACTACGTAGTCTTAAACTAAAGAGTAAAATAATTAGCTTATTTAGTTACAAATGGTAAGCTGGTAAACAGGTAGTACAATTATGAAGCCTTATCCTTGTCCTTACCCTTGACTTTTACATGCACAGTTTGAATAGCAGTACCCTTACCGTACCCTACCCATTTAGAAATGATAAAGATAAACTTACCTTCCCAAAAAGTAGGGAAAGCAGGTTTGCCCCTATTCATTGGCTGCTGTACATGGTAAGATAAACTTACCTTTACACTAAATTACATTAGCTGGTTTACCTTTGCCATTGTCCATGTAAATGACACTATATCCTGAAAGTAGGGAAAGCAGGTTTATCCTCACAATTGTCTGCATAAATGACACCATATGGCTTATTTGTTGGGGCTTAATTTTAGTCCATCACTAGGCTATATTAATTTATCGTATTGGCATATTTTTTCTATAATCATTTTTCTCTAGTAAATATGATACATAACCTCCATTATAATACACATACTATCTTTCGGCTGGAAGTAAACTTAATATTGTAATAATCTTTAAACAATATTACAAGTAAACCATAAGGTAAATCTGAAACGCTGAAGAATGCACCCATTTATATTTTTCAGGACTTCTACTCATCTAAACCTTGCTTCATGCTGTTCAGGATTTTATTTAGGACGACAAGTAATGCTAATATTACAGTTATTAGAACTATTTTACACCCTCTTGCACTGAAAAGTTAGTGCTGGTGCTCGTTGAAGGTACACTCATCTTGTTTTAAACTTCACTCAGTGCCTTTTAAGTTAGGCCTCACAGGAAGCAGAAACCAAAGTGTTTGGATTCTAATTTGTATGGAGTACGTTGTTCTGATTCCATGATTTCCTAGAGTCATCGTCTTTCCAAGCTTCTGCTCAACCTTTTGGGGCTGTTTTGTTAAGGTTTTTCTCAAAAACATGTTTGCTTGAAAACTGAAAATAAACATGTTTTATGGAAAATTTTGTACGATTGCTATCAATAGAAACATTTCCAAAAAGCTGTGAGGCGAAAACATCAGATAATGGACACGCTGTATTGGTTTTTCATCATAGTCCTTAATGAGTTTCATGAAATCCCACCTTATTCCAAACAAATGGACATTGGGCCATATGGAAAGACCTCTGATAACTTGGTTTGAAAGACAGTGTTAACGTGTTAGAGAAACCGTAAACATCTTAGATTTTCAATGATGAGATATGAACCGAACCTCTTGCAACCTCTTCCCTGAAAGCAAATGGGTTGGGGCTAACAAAAGTTATCAAAATCTGACCTTTAAACAAATTCAATGTGAAGGAGGAAAAATTGAAACTATGTATTGCTTCGATAAGTGGAAATCGGGGAAGGGTAATCTCCAAACGTTCTTTTTGGTTGGATGAGATTTGATTTGGTTTCTCCATTCTTCTGTTCAGGCTGAATATTAATGGGCTAGAATATCAGTAAAAATTTGTCTTAAGTGATCCAATATGTTCTTGAAATTTCTCAAATGCAATACAACTTACCCTTTCTGCTTGTTTTTTTTTTTTTTTTTTTTTTTTTCTTTCTAAATTAACTTTTCTATGATCAGATCAGCTTATAATATTATCGAATTCTCTGTATCTAGAGTCTGTACATAGATTTCTGTTTTGAACTGAATGTGTTAGTTTAAGGCTTTCCAGAACAGAGTTCTCTTTCTTTAGTTACGTTGGAGCAGTTAATGATTCAAGATCATAGTTTTCTTTCACATGTGTGTCTAGAACACATTTTTCTGTGCATGCACCTTAATCAGTACTCTATTTTAAACTATTTCGTCACTAGTCCTTAGAAGTTCACACAAATGCTTCAACTACCATAGCTTAGAGTCTGTCTGTCGTACACTATTTCGAACAAACTGGTAATTTGATCCTTCTAAGTTCACATAAAAAGTTTCAAATGCCAGCATATTAATATTCTATATTGATGTTTCTTTAGCATTTTCCTCTGCTTGGTCCTCTGCATTTTCTCAAATTTGTTCGTGCTGATGCAATTCCTTCACTTTCCTCTGCTTTGTTCTCTGCATTTTCTCAAACTTCTTCTTGCAGATGCAATTCCTTCAAACCATGCCATGCTTTTGCAAATAAAAGTTGCAATGAAGGCTATGCCTTGGTACTGTGCTCTTCCAACAGTTTCAGAATACATGGTTGAAATCGGCTGGACAAGATGCTACTCAAGTATCACTGAAGTTGGTTGGCCCATGTACATTGCTTATTTGGTGACATATCTGGCCACTTGCGAGTTTGGAATATATTGGATGCACAGAGAGTTGCATGATATTAAGCCATTATACAAGCTTCTTCACGCCACACACCACATTTATAACAAGCAGAACACACTTTCACCGTTTGCTGGTAAGTTTTCTTTATCCTTTTTTAAAAAAATCAACAGCCAAAACACAGTTTGGTTAAAGATCCAATTATTTACAGTATGTAGTTTAAACTATACTTTTATTGGAAAATTAAACTTTAATGATCTTTTGTGCATTTTATGTGGGGCTGGTGGGGCATCCTAGATATATATTTTGCTGTCCTCAGATCTGAAGGCAGGAAATCTATTAGTTTTTCAACTTTGTGATTCATTTATTTTAGAGCATAATTTTAGTTGCAACTGATAATTCCACTTTATGCTAATCTACCATCTTAAATTTATGTTTGAGCATAAATTTTAACAATTTTTTACAAATATCAGTTGATGCATCCACTTTTTCTGTACCCATTATGGGTCTCACTCATTGGAGAGTTAATCATCTATCATGGGAAGATATTTTCAAAGTACAATTGCTTACAATAAAGCTTTCAGTTTTTGCACGCAATTATGATATACTATGTAAAATTTCATAACAGCCCTGTCGTTTGTAATAGGATGGAGTATGATTTCCTGATTTGTCCTACTAGAATGCACACACAAACATACATATACATAGTATTTATAGTTTATGGCTAGAGTTCTAGCTCCATCCTAGTTTCTCAGAAAAAAAAAAAAAAAAATCATATACATAGTATGTATACACACTTCATTGCGCGCGCGCACGCACACACATATACACATACACATGCATAAGAGCATAAAAGAATGTTTGGGAAGCATTGTCTCGTGAGCAACACTTACCCAAGTACTTCAGAACCGCATGCTTTCGGGGAGGTGCTGCTTCTCAAAACTCCAAAGTGCAGTGGAGGACGGATTTTTGTTGTTGCACTTACTCGAATGCTGTTTCTTGAATGGTAGGGATAGACAAAAAAGAGTTGCATGCCTTTGGTAGAAGTGGTAAAGAGAGAGGAGAAATGGTTGTGTTTTACTTGGATTACTTGGGTTCCAAGGCTTAATTCGCTTCAGTAATGGGTTATGACTAGGTTCAAATTTGTACTCATGTCTAAAGCATATGTTTAGACAAACTGATTAACTGATGCTGTTGGTTGGGATAGAGCCAGTTCCAAACTTCATTGTCACTTGAAAGTTTCGGTGGCATATCTGTTTCAGATTTGTGTTTGATTAGTGCTTGAAGCCAACCTACACTTAACAATGCTGGACACATCCTAACATGAAAGTCCGATACAATCTGTAGCGAGTATATTTTCAAGTCATGTTCGACAGAGCTACACCCATTCTAGTGTGCCTTTCTTCCTAGATGCCAAATGCTCCTATATTACTTATCCTAGAATATAATGGCTAATTTGAAGATGTATCCAGAGAATCATCATTGAAATTCATCTAATCTAAATGGTTACTAGTTCTGTATAGCAGATTCAGTTTTTCGATATTTCATCGCCTTCTAAGTGAGCAGTGGTCATTAATTTTAGTGTTGACTTATGCAATCTGGAGCTTTATAACTTAAAAACTTACAAATTCAGGATATTTTTAGATATCAAAAGAGTGTGCTTGCGCATGCACACACATCCCCTCACATTCTTGCACACGAAGATTTACCTGCTACACTGTATCATAGTATTTTTCAGTTTACAAGTCCCTCTGTTCATATCATATCATGTGTCTATCTGTGCATCATAGGCATTTGCTCAAAAATATGTGTTCAGTTTAACTTTTTGTTCTATTTACCATTGGTCCATCATCTTTATGCCTGATAGAAGCAGGGTTATCATCTCATAGAAGCAACTAAGGATGTCACTTAAATAAATTGTCCTGTAAGTTTTTTTTCTTTTCAAAATTCCAGTAACTAATATGATTGAATTCAAGTCTATTTTCTTTGATTATTGTGGTTTATTCCATCCTTGTTGTTGATTGGTTTTTTCTTATTTATCCATTAGCAATTACTAAAACCGATTTGCTGGGTGCTTTAACTCATAGTAGCTTTTTGGTTGCTGGAAACTCTGACCTTGGTTGATAATCTTGTTCGTGCCAGAGTCGATGGAGTAATTCTTTGATTAAATATACATGGAGTTATTTTGGGAACTAGAAGATTCTCAGTCTATGATAACTTGATTTTTTGGAGATTCATAAATCTCGAGTTGGGACCTTGGTTGAATCCTCACTGAAGGGATTGTTTGGTTCATGTTGGCAATGCATCTTTAACTGCAGCATTTGCAGCAGAAAATGCATTTCCATTATTTGGTTTGCCACAAATTGTAATGAAAGCTGTATTTTGCAGCTTGTGTTGCAAGAAAAGTTGCAATAGACTCTACAGCTCTCTTGCAACAGAAAGTGTCGTTATCACACTGTCACCTCATTATTTTATTTAAAAAATTGTTTCTAAATGCTGATTTTTTATAATAATTTCTGCCACCTCATCAAATTAATTATTTATTATTTCTTTACAACAAAGTTTCATGTAGCGTACCAAACAAAGTATTTGACTTATTTTCCTTGCAACAAATGCTATATGTAACATTTGTTGCGTGTAAGACTTGAAATTTTCTTTGCAACAAACCAAACAGGCCCTAAGGGAGCCAAGGAGTTACAGATAATGAGATTCACCATGTTTCTAACAAAATGATTGCAAATGAAAATTTCCATCCAACATCTAATTGGCAGATTCGGTAGGTTTCCTTTATATTAGGATTATTATCTCAACCAGTAGGCTTGGATTAGTGGGCATTTTTAGATTGTGCAACCACCTGTCATCAAAGATACTGACAGCAATAATAGTTGTTGCACTTCCATCCAGTAGTGACTATTATGAATGTGCTAAATCAGCTGGCAGATTCCTTTCACTTGCCACATTGTAGTGATGTCAGATGTGATGTTAACCTTCAGACACGTCCTGTACTAAGAGTATTGGATCGGAGGGAAATGTTGCCTAAGTTTCACCAATAGCCCCTCTTTTGGATCTTAAAATTGGGTCAATTCGGCGAATTTTGAAAATTTTTGAGCACACAAACAACCTTTATACTGTTTCTTGTTTGAGTTTGCTTTCTATATTATTTGGGTCTACTATTGAATTAGGAGATGGGTTAGAAGGAGAAAGATGTGAAGTTGCGGTTTTGCATGTCCAGTAATTTTGTCCTTAAGAGTTATCAATGCACTACTTTGTTGCACACATAATAACATTCCTAGTGATCATGACAGTTTGTTTCCATGGTTGCTTACCTTTCCTTTAGTACCGAGCATGTCTGCTTGATGACAAATAAACAAGATATTGTATTCTTAGCAACCCGTAAGCTACTATAAAAGCGTTTATGATATATATGAGATAAAAAATTTCACATACCATAATTGTGGAGTGATCATTCGAGAACCTTCTTTGTATGTTATTTTATGTTCTGTAGCTTTCATCTTCATGCGGCATACCATCCAAATTCAGTAGTTATACAATGAAGAATCTAATACGTTGTGATAATTTATGTATTGTCTGAGTGGTCGAATGTAAAAGCCCAGTGAATAGTTTGAGAATCAACATAAAGAGATAGACTCTTGCTATCTGATGAGATAAACTACCAATGCCATGTGTAGCAAGGTTCATGAAGATGTCTGGCCCATTTCCTGCAGTGTGAGGCCCTTTTCTTTCTGAATTTATGGCAGCCCACTATATGAGCAAACTGATAATGTGTCTCCTGGGATCAACTAAGGTTAATATCTTCTGCTTGAATGTTTTTGCCCTATGCATTATGCCTATAGTTATCTAAGAACTGCATTAACGGCCATTGATTGTATACTTTCGTCTTTTGTATTTACATTTCAACTTTTTCCCCCATCCGTTGCATACTTGGACCGTTGTTTTTCAGGTTTGGCATTCCACCCCTTGGACGGGATCCTGCAGGCCGTTCCCCATGTCATCTGTCTGTTCATCATTCCAACCCATTTCATGACCCACATCCTTCTCCTGTTCATCGAGGCAATATGGACTGCAAACATTCACGACTGTATCCACGGGAAGATATGGCCTGTCATGGGAGCTGGTTACCACACTATCCACCATACCACCTACCACCACAACTATGGGCATTACACCATATGGATGGACTGGATGTTCGGAACTCTTCGTGACCCTGAAGAGGATACCAACAAAGTGAAGTGATCTGTTTCGGGCATTTTGTTAGATAAACAAGGCTGGCTACTTTGGTCGAATTCTATCCTATGTTCGGTGCTCAGTGTAGCATGCGACATGAATTCACTGTATAGTTTCTTAAGAGCTCCCTGGAACTATGTAGTAATGGGGGAGCTCATTGTTAAAACAAGACATGGACTATAAACTGCAAACTGTATGGTATCTTTCGAGTTGTAGACATCAAAAGGTTGCAATCATTGAGGTGGAGTATACGAGGAGTGTACGTGGCGATGACTCAACGATACAAGTCAGTTGACAATGAAAGTCAAGTCAGACTAATATTCTATGAGGTTGGTCCAGGTCTTGCGCAATTTTATTGGGATGCAGGGCATAAACTACTCTTTGAAAATTCAGGGTTTGTTACTGTTTTCATAAGAAACTGCATGTTCAGGTCAGTGTGGTTTGTTCAGGCTCGGACTAGGACTTGACCTGGACGGGTCATGGTCAGGTCAGATCGAGTTTGGTTGTAAGATCTAGAGTTGGTCTGGCTGAATTGTGTTGATTGTTGGGTTCATATTATCAATTTTCTTTTCGAAGTTTGGAAAATGCAATGTTTCAAAGGTACAAAGAACCATTGAATGAACTAAAATGGAGCGAAATAATTCAAGCTTTCAAAGATGGAGAAAACGATTTTAGTCACCCAAGACTAAAAATATTGCAATTAAACTTCCCCGTAATATCGTCGACAATCAATTCGCGGATCATCATCAACAGGCATCATTCAAAAAATTGAGTCGAGTCCACTGCTTGCAATTTGTGCTCAATAGTGACAATGAACATTCATGAAATTGCTCGGAAATCAAACTTAACACTTTTAATTAGTTGTCTCATTTCTCTTTTCTACAATTGGTTCATGAAGACTTACTCCTTAAGTCTTTCTAGCTAGTCATAGAAATTGCCTGGTTCCACATTAATGTGACATTTCGGACATATGTTTTTCGTCCCAAATAAGTAAAGCAGCTCTATTGTTTCAGGATCAACTAATTTTTGTAATTAAAACCAAACTAACTTTATAATTACCAGGAGGAAGAAAACTAATTTTAATTTTATAATTTTGGCCACATATATCATAAATGAAGAAAAATAGTGAGTGTATTTTGCATGGCGAGAAAAGGATATAATTGAAATTTTCACTGAGACAAAATTTATTGATTCCATAAAGAGTATGAAAAGCTTTAAAATGTCACTTATTTGAGGCTAGAGAAGTACACAGCATACCAATGGAACAGTAGAACTTGGAAAGAGTTTAATTTAATGAGATAATTATAAACATTGTAGGTCAATTTTTAGTTATTTACTATCTTTGAAATCAAAACTATATTGATGTTAGTTGGGGTGGCAGTAGAACTTGACAGAGACAATCTGATCTGAACCCTATCTGACATTTGGATTTAGATTCAAATAATATAAATAATAACTTGCTGCGCAGGGCATTGATTATAGAAATGTATTCGATTCATAATGAGTATGGATATGGATCCTTAAGATCCAATTCCAGTAATTTGATAAGTATTTAGGTAGGTTATTTGCCTACTTCAAAATTAGTTCATTAATTTTCTTTTCAAAATAATTTATATTTATTTATTTGAAAACATATAAGTAACACTAATATAACTAATAAAATAAGAAAAAAAAAATAGTTAGTAGTGTTATTTAATTTTTACTAGAAATCCATATATCTTTTAGAAAATTAGGGATAACCAAAAATTCAAAACAAATTTGATAAGTTGTTGGGTTTGGATTTCCAAGTGGATACTAAAATTTAATAGTTAGTATAAATCTCAAGTGGACCTTCAACTGGATCTTATAGGATGTGACTCAAATCTAACCTACTACCACCGTAGCTATTTATATACTACCGATATTATAAATCGAATATAAGCATCCCTTAAAATGTGCAGAAATGGAACTAGCTCTTATATTCAAAGGCTAACCTTGAGAATCTCCCGTACAATGAATCATTGAAACGTTCTCTCATGAGGCAAAGAGAGCTATAAATGTGGTCACTTAAGACTTGGTTGTACTGTCCAATCTAGTTATACTTTTCAAAAGACAGATAAAGAGTCATTAAGTCATCCAAGATTAAGAAATAATCACTATTAATTAACTTACCCCGTAATTATCTGCTTTGTTCAAATCCCAGTTGTTTAATCTTTGATCTCTCTGTTCATGTTATGCCATTTTATTTAGTACTTTGCTTTTGAGCTGAGCTCATTTAAGATCTTAGTCCTGTTACTTGACTGTATTTTCTTTATTAATTGCGAGGATTTCTAGTTATTTAATCATGTAAATTATACGTATTCATTTATTATTTTAATGTAAATCTTCGAGAGTGATTCTAATATAACTTAGAGTCCTCACACTTGTTTCATTTACATAAGTCCCAACTTTATCTTAAAAAACTTCAATATGTAGCAAATATTATTGCAATGATAAAACCTCTTAACAAGTGTGATATAAATAAGATATTAATATTTTACTTAAACTTTAATGAAGGGGAAAAAAACTCCAGCATGTTTAATATTATTACACTGAATGCTCTCTAGACAGCTAAAATAATAGTAAAATTTTAAAATAGTAGATTCTCCCCTTTACATTCTTTCAAAGGATATGGGATTCAAATCCCTACTAATACATTATTATAGAGTATTATATAGTCCGTACTCATATTCACATATATTGCATGTACGAAAACTAAGGAGATAATCAAAACCATCGTCTACTGATAAATACTCTAACTATCGACTATTTATTTGTCTGCATATCCATTACAGTGAGAAAAGTCAAACATAAACTTTTGCAATATAAATGATGGCTAAAGAGGCATGGCAAAAAGTATTGGGATTTGGTTGGATACTGTATTGTTATCCAAAGTCTCGTGCGTCCCTGGAGAGGCCAATTCATCGACAGTCTACATGGAACATGAATGCTCAGTAGATGGAGTTTTAGATTTTTGTACGAATAACATGCCAACAGAGCAGCTAAAAAATTTGTATTAAAAGACATTTACAATAACTTGATAAGAGTCCGTTAAGAATTATATTGTAAAAAGAGAAACTAATGTTTGGTCCTCAATCCTCATGTGTGGCATCATTCATGTGAGTAGGCAACATCATTCATGAGTAGACATACATATAGAATGAAGGAGAGCGGTAAAGTAAATAGCAATAGGAGTGAAAGATATGTTCTAATTATGCAAGAAAATAACATTAAGAGTTGCCACTTCCGCTTGATTATCCATTTGGTAATAAAGATTTAGCTCTTTCATCTTCCAACTCAAAAAATGAACATGTGATGTACTCAGTAGAGGCCATTGTCAAAATAATGTGCTCCCCATTGTACTAAACTTAAAGTCCACGCGGTGAGAGAGTCGAGAGCGTAGAAAGACAAAGCAAATTCGTCGAAATTAATTTGATAAAGATATCTTTTTAAATTGCGTAATGATGATTGTAAAAGCGAGTACCATCAAACTTCTAATCATAAAAAGAAAAAAAAAGCACTAATGGTGTAAGATTCCAAAACTAATAACAATTAAAAAAGTTTGAAATGTGGAGTGGCTACGCGTACTGATGCAAGAACCCCAAATTTGTGGATGTAGATTAATATTCTTTGGGGGTCCAAGTCATGATTTAGCGTGTTCAACACCTTGCAAGTCAAGCTCATGCTCCGTTCACGCGGCAATCGTACGTACTTTCTTTTGGATGCAATTTTAATTCTTTGAATTGATGCAGCTTGCTTCTAACATTTTAGCCAAAGCTATGCAGTCTAATCTTGGGTAATTAATGGTCTTATTATCCCCAAAAATGAGGATGAACTCGTTCCTAGTAATTTTTTTTATTCATACTAATATTTTTTGGAGCATCTTCCCTAGAGTCGGATTCTCTCTTCTATAGCTTTGACACAGAAAATATTTGCTCGATTCAGGGACAGACTCAAGCTATGGTGTGAAACTATTGGTGTATTCTAAAATTAGGTGTAATATTTATTTCGCAATCGTACAATAAAACGAGTTGTGCTACCAAGAGTTATTTGAGGGTGTAGGAAGCAAAGCACTCCTACTGTGGGTGCGAGGGTGGAGCTTCCAATAGTAAAGTTAATATTATAACAATATGAATTTATTGCTCTCAATTATAATTTTGCTTCAATTTTTTGTAAGCCAAAGCATGATTAAGACATATTTAATGACCTGTTCCTAGTATTCTTATTGATAATATATTCTTAAAAGAATTTAAGGAGAAAAATATGCTTACATGCATAACATCTTTTTTCTTGGGTTTTTTTTTTTTTTCCAATTTTTGCGTCTTCTTCTTCGTTTTTTTTTTTTTTTTTTTGGTTGGGAGCATTGCATAATTCTTTTTTTTTTTTTTAGTTTATTTTTTGTTCATTTACATATTCCCTTGCTTATATTCGTTTATCCTTTCATTCCACCTATCATGGATCAATTTCTTGTAAGAAAACTTTTGATTTTCTCTATATGGTGGTTCACATGCCAACCTTTGATTTTTTCTATGTAGTGGATATACGATATTACAAAATGGCGTATGCATTAGTGGGGGTCACCACCTGATATATGGAATGTTTATAAGGCCAGCCACCACCCCTGTATACTTTTCGAAGAATTCTTCTTGAATCTGATTTAATATAAAAATAAAATACAGGTATGAAAGAAACAAATGTATATGTGATATTAGATATATACTAGTTATATAGGGGTTACTCTATCTATATTAATTTCATTAATTTTTTTATTTTATTCGAAGTTTTAGTCATGTATATAAGGCTATTGAGTGGTCACTTTATAGAGATAGAATAATTGCCTTTAATTATGAATAAGTTATAAGCTATATTGTTTTTCGTTGATGGATGGAATAATGAGGAGAGTTTAAAAGGTTTTTGGGAGTTACAAAAGAGGGTCTCTAGTCTTGTGTATATAAGGGCTTGTGTTTCCATCAATACCACCCGTAAGTTCAAAAACAAGGCTACAAGTCTCTCATCCATAATAGTTTTCTGCACAAAATCTCTTTGTTTTATAGGTGGTAGATTCAACAAAGTTTAAACACAAATGGCCGGAGGTATTACGATTCTTTTCTGCTGCTTATTTTCTTTTCCACTTTATTTTACATGTGGTATCAGAGCAACTTTTGGGCTATTGCTTTTTTATCAAAATATGTATGATTTTATCTTTTGGATTGATCATACTTGTTTGCCTATAATTTTCATCTTAGGTTATCCTTTGTGAATATTCGGATTTACCTTAAACATTGATTTTTCTTTGTCTAAAATCTGAAAGTTTGATTAATCATATTTGTCAGATGTGGATTATTTCTATACCTCTATATAGGACGTCGTTTTGACCTCAATTCATTTAAAGTTCTTTCATGGTTAGACCTTTATCGTGAAATGATAATTAGTACAAAGATTTTTGGATTCAGATGCGTTATTTTTAATACACTTGATCATATTTATTTGTCTTATTTCTAAAATGGATGACCCAATATCTACCCTGAAGCATTTTTGTTGACAATTTTTATTGCTATGGGTATTTGTATGTGGAATGTTTTTAAAGATTTTACTATGAAAAACTTTAGATAGTTCCTTCACTTAAAAAGATCGTTATCATTTATCCACATTAACCCAATAACGCATTATGCTTGTGTACTCTATTATTTAGTTTTTTGTTAAGCATTTTAAGGTTTGACGTGCTTAATCTATTTTACAAGTATTGATGCCAAGAAGTGGTGATTTTGAAAAAAGATTATTGGTAATGCCATAACATCCTCATTAGTTTTGATAAATCACATATAATTAAATTTCATAAGTAGTTGGTATCTAATTATAATTAAATCATATTTTAAAGGATTTTCTCCACAGAGAAATACTTATTTTCTTATGATTTGATTAGTATGGGAAACTGAGTTTTAGGTATTGATGGTAAAGTTGTCTTTTGTCTACAGGTGTAGACAATTTTATTAGTTAGTGTTTGAAATTTATTTGTCATATAAATTAAGATAAGTAAATTCATGCATTTTGCAACCTTTACCCACAAGTAGGTTAGAATTTACTATGTACATAACACTAAAATTATCTTGGATTTTGCAGTTATTTCACAATCTGTAGTCGATGGTGCTACTTTTATTCCAATACTTGATAGTACTAATTTTTCTGACTGGAAAGAATTTTTTGAATTTGCTTTGGGGTACATAGACCTTGACTATGTGCTTTGTGAAGAGAAACCTCCTGCTCCCATGGATATAGATATATAAGAAGTCATCGATAAGTACCAATGGTGGAAGCGATCTAATCGCTTAAGTCTAATACTCATTAAGTCTCGTGTGAATAGGAGCATTAGATGTGCTATCGGTGACTGCACTACTGTTAAGGAATTTATGTTAGCTATTGACGGACAATTTGTTCTGTTGGACAAAACCTTGGCTAGTACCCTTATGAAGCAACTCACTAGCAAAACTTTTGACAATTCTAAGGGTATGCTTGCTCACATTACAAAAATGAGAGATATAGTCTCTCAGCTTAAGGCATTAAAAATAGATATATCTGAGTCATTCTTAGTTCATTTCATCCTTGACTTACTTCCATTTGATTATGGGCCTTTCAAGATCTCTTAAAACACACATAAGGAAAATTATCAATTACAGATCTTTTGATTATGTGTGTGCAAGAGAAGGAAAGAATGAAGCATGACCGACCTAAAAGTGCTAATATTGTTGTTTATGATAAGGCTAGAACTGAGAAAAAGGAGAATTGATCTCAAAACAAAGGGAAGTATAAGGTGCCACTAAAATCAAATGGCAAAAAGATGACTTGCTTCTTTTGCAAGAAAGAGGGCCACATGAAGAAGAACTGCATTAAATATAAGAAATGACTTGAAAAGAAAAGTAACTCTAATTTTATTGTGTGTCATGAATCTTTTTTCGTTGATACTCCTAAGAATTCATAGTGGATTGATTCCGGTTCTTCAATCCATATTGTGAATACTTTGTAAGGATTTCTCAATAGAAGGAAGCCAACAACAAGTGGACTTTGGGCTTATTATGGAAATAAAAGGCGTTCACAAGTTGTGACAGTTGGGAATTTTAGAATAGTTTTGAAATCGGGACATATTTTGGATTTGAATGATGTCTTTTATATTCTAGATTTTAGTAGAAATTTGATTTCTATTTCCAGACTGATTGTAAAAAGTTACAGTTTTTTATTTGAGGATATTATGACTATTTTCAAATTTAAAATTTCTGTTGGTTCTAGAACTTTAATTGATAGTCTGTTTAAATTTGATCTCGATCCTGATTTTGAGAAGAAATATTTATCTCTGCATACAGTTAGTGCTAAAAGGAACCTTATGAATGAAAATTTCTCTTTACTATGACATAAGAGATTGGGATATATCTCTATAGAGAGGATGAAGAGGTTAGTGAAAGGAGTCCTACGGGATCTTAATTTTACTGACTTTAAGGATTGTGTGAATTGTATAAAGGGCAAGCAGATCAAGAAAAATTCTAAAGGTTGTAAAAGGAGCTCAAGTGTCTTTGAGATCATACACACAGATATTTGTGAACCATTTCCTACTTCTTACCTAAATGATCAGAAATACTTCATCTCATTCATTGATGACCATTTTTTGTATATGTATCTCTATCTTATGAATTAGAAGGTAGAAGCTCTAGATACTTTCAAAACCTATAAAATAGAAGTAGAGAATCAATTTGAAAAGAAAATCAAGATCGTTAGATCTGATAGAGGAGGAACATACTATGAGAGGTACACAGAACATGGACAAATGAAAGGTCCATTTGTAAAATTCCTTTAGGAGGAAGGTATTGTTCCATAGTACACAATATCTGGCACACCACAACAAAATGATATAGCAGAAAGAAGGAATCGGACACTAATGGATATGGTGAGGAGCATGATTAGAAACTCTAACATGCCAATGTATCTATGGAGTGAAGCCAAGGACGATTACTTTTGATGCATAAGGTACACCTTTCATCTGTTCTTGCTCCAACACCTTTCATCTGTTCTTGCTCCAATGTATTTAATGGTGATTGACCTTTATGTTTATCACCTTTGATTATAGGAGGTATATATGGATTACAATATTTCATGCCAAATTCCTCTAAAACCTTTTTAATGTAGGCTTTCTGAGACAATCTCAAGATCCTTTATTTTTTTATCTATGTGAATCTCTATGCCAATGACATAGGAGGCTTTACCCATAGGTCTCTAAAACCCTAGCATTATTGAACAGAGTTCCATCTAAGACAGTCTCTAAAGCTCCTTTTGAGTTGTGGAAAGGGTGGAAGCCTAGTCTAAATCATATACACATATAGGGGTGTCCTATTGAGGTCAGGGTTTAGCGGTTTTTTCATTGGGTATCTAGGTCACTCCAAATAATACAAGTTTTATTGTCCCTCATATAATCCTAAAATTGTCGAATCAATAAATACAAAATTTCTTGAGGATGCCGAACCTAGTGAGAGTGTGAATCCTCCTATGATTACTTTTGAGAAAGAATGTGAACAAACTAAAATTCGTTCTTTTGGAAGTCGTATGGTTGTAATAAGACAAAATAGATCTAATGACCATGAGGTACAACCAGTTCAAGGTCAGTCTGTTCATATCGAAAATATTCAACCTGAAGAGATCAACCTGTTGAAATAGAGAAAGAAAAATTGAGAAACAATGGCTTGAATTTTTCATTGATTAAAAATGAATATATATACACAAATTGGGTATTGCCATGAATAACAAAAATATGAAAACTATCATAGAATTAGGGGATTACAACTGATTACATGTATATTACAATTAGTTATAAAAATTTAAAATATAAAGAAAATCTGTGGTAATTAATTCTCTAATAAATCTGTGGTAATTAATTCTCTAATATGCTCGCTCAAAATGGAGCTCCGGAGGAGACGCCAATCTTAACCCTTAATTCTTGGAAGCGGTTTCGTGGAAGCGGTTTGGTAAGAGCGTCAGCAAGTTGATCTGCTGAGGAAACATGGAGAACACGAAGAATGCCTGATTGAACTTGATCCCGAATAAAGTGATAGTCAATTGCCACATGTTTCATGCGTGAATGAAAAACTGGATTAGAACAGAGATAGGTGGCACCAACATTGTCACAATAGATAACAGGCGGTGTAGGAAGAGTGATGCCAAGCTCTGTGAGAAGGGAACAAATCCAATTGATTTCTGAAGCAATAGCGGCAATTGATCGGTACTCAGTTTCTGTAGATGACGAGCAACTGTACGCTATTTCTTGGATGTCCAAGAAATATGATGACGACCAAGATATACAACATAGGCACTCGTAGAGGTATAGTCGTCTTTGTTACCAGCCCAATCGGCATCTAAGAAGGCATGAAGAGAAAGTGAATTTTCCTTATGAAGAAATAATGCATGAGTCAGTGTGCCACACATATATCGAAACAGTCATTTTGCAGCATTCCAATGTTCAGACGTCGGGCGATGCATGAATTGGAAAAGCTTGTTGACAGCATAGGCTATGTCTGGGCGAGAGAGGCAAAGATATTGTAGACTGCCAACAATTGTTCTATATTCTGTGTAGTCAGTCAGTGCTATACCTGAATGAAGTGTGAGATTTCCATCTGTAACAAGTGGTGTAGCAACAGGTTTTGCACCAAACATTTTTGTCTGGGATAGAAGATTAGTGATGTAGCGCTTTTGAGTAAGTAACAAACCAGATGGAGTGGTGAGAACCTCAATGCCGAGAAAATAAGACAAGGCACCAAGATCCATGATTGAAAATCTTTGTGCCAGGAGGTCAATGTAGCGCTGAATAGTATTGGTGTTGGTACCTGTGATAATAATGTCATCCACATAAACAAGTAAATATATAGTAGTGTCACCTGAGTGGAGTATGAATAGAGAAGTGTTTGCATGAGAGTTTGTGAACCCAGACTCAATGAGGAATTGGCGAAGTTTAAGGTACCAAGCCCGTGAGGCCTGCTTGAGTCCATATATAACCTTCCTTAATTTGCATACATGTGTTGGATTGTCTCGATCAACAAATCTCGGAGGCTGGGCCATGTAGACATGTTCGGAAAGATGGCCTTGAAGGAAGGCATTATTAACATCCAACTGTCGTAACCGCCAACCTCTATTGACTGGCAGACTTAGAATAAGACGTATTGTTGTTGGCTTGACAACTGGACTAAAGGTGTCATGATAATCCACTCCAGGTCGCTGATGAAAACCTTTGGCAACTAATCTGGCTTTGTACCTGTCAACAGAACCATCTGCAAGCCGTTTAATGCGAAAAACCAACTTACAGCCAACAAGATTCTGCAGAGAAGTAGATGGAACAAGCTCCCAAGTTCCATTCCGAATAAGAGCATCAAATTCATCATTCATAGCCTGTCTCCATTTGGGATCTTTTAGGGCTTGGTTAACAGTATGAGGCTCAATGTTTGATTGTTGAGAAAGGACAGCAGTGAGAGTCATCTTGGTTAGGGGTTTGTGGATATTGTTTTTCGATTTAGTGGTCACGGGATGGGTATTTTGATGGGTAGGTTGAGCTATGGTTGAAGTAGAAGAGGTCTCAGAATTGTGTGGTTCGAGTAGTAAACAGTCGACTTTGGTTTCTTGGCGGTCAACCGAACTGTGTCGGTCAACTAGAGAGGAGGGTCGGTCGACCGTTTGGGCCTCTTATGACGGATGTTGACACAAGGAATCCCTTTGTGGAGGAATATTGAGTGAGCCACGGGATGGGTAGAATTTGGACCGGAGAAGCCATTTGGAAATGATCTCAGGGGTCGGACGACATAGATGGGATTGGTGAGTGGAAAGGGGAAAAGAATTTTCAAGAAATTTGACTTGACGAGAAATATATGTTTTAGAAGTAGATAGATCAAGACAGATATAGGCACTTTGTGTTGAAGAGTAACCAAGAAAAACAAAATGAGTGGAACGAGAGTCAAGTTTATGTTGAGAATAAGGACGAAACCACGGATAACATAAGCAACCAAACACTCGAAGTTTAGTGTAGTTGGGTGGAGACTCAAAGAGTTTTTCAAAAGGAGATGAAAAATGTAGTGTGGGTGTGGGCATACGATTGATGAGATATACAACAGTGGGAAATGCATAAGTCCAATAAGTTAGAGGCATCGATGCATGAGTGAGAAGAGATAAACCGGTTTCAACAATATGACGATGACGTCGTTCGAAAAGACCATTGTGTTCGGGTGTATGGGGTGGTGTAGTAAGTTGGGATATACCATTGGTGGGCTTGATATTCGCCACCATTATCTGAATAGAGGGTAACAATTCGGTGCTTAAATTGGTTTTCGACTAATGCCTTGAAGCGCACAAAGACATCATACATATGGGATTTCCGTTTAAGTGGATAATACCAAACGTACCAAGTATAATGATCAACAAAAATAACATAGTATTGAAAACCATTAACAGAATAAACAGGAGATGTCCGTATATCAGAAAAAAGAAGTTCAAGCGGATGGGATGAGGTTAAAGTGGAAGAAGAAAATAGAATTTTATGACTTTTATTACATAAACATGCATTACAATGTGAGAAAGAGGATAACGGACTAGACAATAGTAAAGAAAATTTGGAAACAATATTTTTCATAATAGTGAATGATGGATGACCTAGTCTAGAGTGCCACTTGGACAAAGTGGTCTTGATACTGGAAAAAGCAAGCAATGGTGAAGAGGTAACTGAAGGGGATGTGGTCGACCACTCATATACGCCATCCTTAGGTTCACCCATTAAAAGGATTGCCCCCGTGTTTAGATCCTTCACCTGAAAAGCAGAGGGTGAGAATTAAACAGAAACATGGTTATTAGTGCAAAATTGATAAATCAAAATTAAGTTCTTTTTCATGGAAGGGACACAAAAGGATATTTTGTAAAGTAAAGGTGCGAGAGAAAGTAGGTATGGTAGTAGAACCAGTATGGGTGATGTGAAGGGCCGATCCATTACCGATCATGATATCATTAGATCCTTGATACGGGCTATGAAGAGAGAGATTGCTTAGATCAGACGTAACATGGTAAGATGCTCCACTATCCAGCAGCCAAGTAGGAGTAGTGTTATTGCCGAGGACAACATGATTGGCTCATGGTTGCCAGGGTGTGGAGGGGCGATATTCTTGAGAGTCTTGAGGGCGAGGTGTCGAGGATTGTTGATTAGTGACAAGCCGAAATATCGGGCACCATTTGGCAGTGTGTCCTTGAATGCCGCATGCTTGACAACAACCCAAATAAGGTTTGGGTTGGTATTGATCATGAGGAGAAGGTGTAGTGATAGGGCCTGGTTGTTGTGGATTGGTGGCTGGGGGACGCCAATTTGGACGAGTCCGGAAGGCTGTGGGATTTGCCGTTGCTGGTAGTGATAGAGAAAATGGTTAAGCAGTCTGAAGAGATGCTTCTTTATTGAGAAGTTTCTCATGGAGTTCAGCAAAAGAAATTGATGTGTCACGGGCATTAATTGCATTAGTGATGGATTTGTACTCATCACTGAGTCCTTCAAGAACCCGATCAATAAGATCCTCATCATCAACTGGCTTCCCCAGAAGAGCAAGTTCATCGGCACGAGTCTTTATCGCCTGCATATATTCACTAGTTGATTTTGAGCCCTTGGTACACCGTTTTAATTGGTCCTTCAATTGTTTAATATGACCACGAGATGGTTTGGTATCGGTAGGAGCTAAGGTTTGCCATGCATCAAGTGAAGTGGTAGTGTGGACAATAAGCGGTTGCAGTGAAACAAAAATAGCACCAAGGAGAGCGCTAAAGATGAGACGATCCTAACGCTCCCAGATTGTGTATGCCAGATTTGGAGATGCAACACCATCGACAATGACAGTGGGTGGTGGTGGAGTATGAGTACCATTGATGAAGTACTGAAGATCATAACCTTCAAGAAGAGATTGGATTTGAAGGCTCCATGTGAGATAATTAGTGGATGACAATTTGGTGATATTGAAGAGATTTATTGTAAAGAGGGGATGTTGAGGATCTTGGGAATTTGGGATGGTGATAGGATCATTGGTGGAAGAGGAGGTCGCAACAAAAGCCATTGAAGATATATATTTTTTTTTGAAAAAAAAAGAAGATAATACGCTCTTGATACCATGTTGAAATAGAGAGAGGAATATTGAGAAACAATGGCTTGACTTTTCTATTGATTAAGAATGAATACATATACACAAATTGGGTATTGCCATGAATAACAAAAATATGGAAACTATCCTAGAATTAGGGGATTACAACTGATTACATGTATATTATAATTAATTACAAAAATTTAAAATATAGAGAAAATCTGTGGTAATTAATTCTCTAATAAATCTGTGATAATTAATTCTCTAATACAGCCTACATAGTTTGCACCAGCTGAGTCATCACAAAATGACGAAGATGTGGCTTTTAGAAGGTTCTCGAGAATAAGGAGTTCTGCAATTACAGATGATTATATTGTATACTTCACTGAGTTTGATTTTGATATTGGATTTGAGATAGATCCAATTACATTTTCTCAAGGCATGAGTGGAGATAACTCTACACTTTGGTTAGATGCCATGAAGGATGAGATAGAATCCATGTAAAAAAATCAAGATTGAGATCTTGTTGACTTACCAGAAGGGGCGAAGGTCATAGGCCAAAAGTGGGTTTTTAAAACGAAACGAGATGCTTCTTGTAATGTTGAAAGATATAAAACTAGATTTGCTGCTAAGGGATTTACTCAGAAGGAAGGTATCGATTATTATGAAACCTTCTCTCTGGTGTCAAAGAAGGATTCATTTAGGATTATCACGGTTTCGGTAGCTCATTTTGATTTAGAGCTCCATCAAATGGATGTGAAAAGGGCTTTTCTTAATGGGGATCTTTGTAAGGAGGTATACATGAAACAACTTGAAGATTTTGGTGACGATAGTCAGAAAGTTTGTAAGTTGAAGAAGTCGATATACGTGCTAAAAACAAGTTTCATGACAATAGTATTTAAAGTTTCACATTATTATCTCCTCATATGGTTTTGTTGAGAATCTTGTTGATCAATGTATATACCTTAAGGTCAGTGGGAGCAAGTACATTTTTCTAGTCCTTTATGTAGATGATATTCTTCTTACTAGCAGTGATTATAATTTGTTTCTTAAAACTAAACAATTTCTCTCTCAAAACTTTAAGATGAAGGAGATGCGTGAAGTCTCCTATATCATTGGTATAGAGATTCACAGAGACAAACAAAAAAAAAATCTTGAGATTGTCTCAGGAAGGCCTACATTGAAAAAGCTTTAAAGAGATTTGACATGAAAAATTGTAAACCATCTGCAGCTCCCATAATTAAATGTGATAAATTTCATAAAGGTCAATCACTACAAAATGCATTGGAGCAAGAGCAGATGAAAGGTGTACTTTAAGCATCTGCAGTGGGTAACTTGATATATGCCCAAGTTTGCACTCGTCCTGACATATGTTTGGCCGTTGCATTATTGGATCACTTCCACAGTAACCCTGATTTCCAACACTAAATAGCTGCAAAGAAGGTAATGCGTTATTTGTAAGGAACCAAGAACTACATGCTGACCTTACAGGCATACCGATAATTTGCAATTGGTTGGCTATTTAGATTCGGATTTTGTCGGATGCGTGGTCAGTAGGAAATCTACTTCTGGATATATTTTTCTTCTTGCTGGAGGAGGTATATCTTGGAAGAGTGCTAAGCAAACAATTATTGCTACATCTATTATGGAGGCAGAATTTATTGGGTGCTATGAGGCTACGACACAATCCTTTTATTTTAAAAACTTTATTAGCAGTCTTAAAGTTGTCGATTCTATCGAAAAACCAATAAAAATTCTTTGTGATAATACTGCTGCAGTGTTCTTTTCGAAGAACAATAAAAGCGGGAGCAGAAGCAAGCATATCAATATTAAGTATCTGAGTGTGAGATAGAACATCAAAAACTATATGGTGTCTATTGAGCACACCAGTACAGACTCGATGATAGCAGATCCCATGGCCAAAGGTTTACCAGTAAAACAGTTTCAGAGTCATGTGGATAATATGGGCCTATTTAAAATTTAATTTCTCTCATATTGCTAGATAAAACATAAAGAATAAAATATTTATACAATTTTAATTTTTGCGCATAAAGTAATAAATTCATTACATCCATCTGAGTGATTAAATTGGACCTGAATGACTTTTATTAGTCATTCATAAAGTTTATCTATAGAACTCTACTAAGAGATGTTATGCACCGTGACACATGAAAGAAAATGCTCGCTATCATGAGCAATACAGCCATGATTCATGTGTAATATATCTTGATTGAGTAAGAATATGTATATTCACATTAAAGGGGATCATTTAGCCATTCTACTTTTCTCTATCTCATTAAGTTGATAATATGTGAACCAAGTGGGAGAATGTAAGAAAACTTTTGGTTTTCTCTATAAGGTGGTTCACATACCAACCCTTGGATTTTTCTATATGGTAATTCATATATTTAAGGCTATTGAGTTGCTATTATATGGAGATAGAATAATTGCGTTTAATTGTGAATAAGTTATAAGTTACGTTGTTGTTCGTTGATTGATGGAACAATGATGGTAGTTTAAAAAGTTTTTTGGAGTTACAAAAAAAAGTCCCTAGTCTTGTGTATATAAGAGTTTGTATTTCCATCAACATCTTCCGTAAGTTCAAAAATAAGGCTAGAAGTCTCTCACCAATAATAATTTTCTATAAAAAATCTCTTTGTTTTACAGGTGGTAGATTTCAACAAATTTCAATTACAAATGGCCAGAGTTATTACAATTCTCTTCCGCTACTTATTTTCTTTTCAACTTTATTTTACATTTCTAGTACTATACAAATTAAGAAAGGTTGTTAGAGAACTAGACAGAGATAAGTACCCTATATCAAGCTGAATAAAGTCAAAATCTTATTAGTTTTTCTCCACCTTTTATATAGTTCAAAGTCAGATCAAGTACAAGGTGTATGATCAAATGAAACTGCTAAAATTGATGGGAGGAAAGAAATTTGCTTCACCCATATATAGTAATCAGAACTAGAAATCTATCGCCCTATTTTTTCATCACCGACTTATCCGGTATTACGATCACAATTCAAAAAATATTCTAACAAAATTAAGTGGCTAATAGGTCACAAATCCAAATTGTATGAGAATATAACCACTTTTTGTGAATCCAAATCAACTTTTAACATGCTATCTATCTTTCACTTTCTGCAATACATTTGTCTAAGACCTGCTTGTATAATATATACTCATATGGTTCCAGACATTTAATATAGAGAATAAACTTCGAATCAGATTAATGTAGAATTGAGTTTAGATCTCAGGTACATGTTCAATTTTCAAATTTTGGACGTATAAAGTTGTCAAAGATAGCATTTTAAACTAATCTCCATAATAATAGTTCAAATTTGTCATTCAGAAATTGATAATTCTAGAGCTTAACTTTATATAAAAATATTTTACTATTGTTATCTAATTTACTTTTACTAATCCATATTTATGTGAAAATATTTTTACATAAACGGTATTTAACGATTAAACCTAAGCATCCCTAAACTCACTATGAGTATCTCATTGGATCGTGGTATATCAATTATATTTATACCTTTAAAATAAAAAAAAAATAAAAAACAGATCAAATTAAAAGTCCGACCAAACTGAATATAAGTCTTAGTGTCAGTGGGTTCTGATTTCGAGAACCATTTGGCATGCGGTTCACCAAATCCAAAAATGGAACACAAAATATTCCATTTTTAATATTATTATATTTATTCGGCTTTGTAGCACGGCCGACCAAAAATGGTACTCGGGGTTGACCGCTAGCAAGAGTATCAGATACACCACATCACAGTAGCTTGCATCTCAATTACCTAGGGGGCCCCACTTCCACGTGGCTCTCAAACTCGCCAAAGTCCAGTCCTACGCGCTTCCTCTATCCTTCCTCGATCCTTCCTTGCTCCTTCCCATAATTACTATAATAATCAAACAAACTGCATCCTTTTTGCGGCTATATTATAAATAAGACCCTGAGACCTCCTCGATTTTCTCTGCAGTTCGTCCTCCATTGTCTTAACCCCTAGCCTCCTCTTGAGAATATTGCTCTTCTTCTTCGTTCCCAAAGAGAGAAAGAAATGGCAGCTAAAAGGCTCCGCGATGGATCGGACAAAGATTCCGACAAGCCGGAGGAGGAGTCGGGGCCGAAGAAGCTCAGAGCCTTGCCTTCTTTCTCCACGTTAGTGCAAGTCAAAACCCTTCTTCTTCTTTTTACAAGTTCTACTACTTTTGAGTTGAGTGCAAAGGCTATTTGTAGCTTAGGGATAGGATATCTTGTAACTATTTTCTAAGTTTTCATACTTTTGTCTCATAATCTTGCAGAAAATGATGTTGCTTCTTCTTCTTCTTCTTCTTCACTAAGCTAGGGTTTAGAGACATGTGTCTTTGCTCTCTTGTGAATCTAAACTGGATCTCGTCGAATCTAGTTTCATATAACTAGTAGAATTCTTCTTAAAATTTTTTTTTTTTCGTAGGTTAGGTTTTGGAGATATATATCTAGGTTGTCTCTGCACCATGATATCTTCTTCACTTCTTCATCTATTTTTCAACATCTTCATTATTCTTCCCTTCTTCTGTCAATTACTTCGTTATTTTATGCAGCACTTATTCTTGACTGCTTACTGTCAATCTTATTGCCTCCCAACCGCTTAACTATAGAGACGTAATTACATACATAAGTCTTCTGATACATGAAATGCTTGTCTTTTTTTTTTTTTTTTTCCCTTGTTGACATGAATTTTAGTGTTCTTGAGATTAAGATGATCATAGGTTGGTGACTTGGTGCTCAACATGTGCTCAACATGTACACAACATCTATATATGTCTGAATATTGCTGTTGATATAGCCTTGAACTATTATATAAATACTTCTATTGGCATAATATAGCGGCTGGGGCTAGCTCGTACTTATTAGTCAAAAAATAAAATAAAATAAAATAAAATACGAGTTTTAGTACTGGTGTTATGATTTAATGTTCGTACTAATAATATTATTTTCTTTAAACAACATGAAATGCACCATTAATTCCACCATTTCTCTGTCAATAATTTGGCATGTATATGAAGATTAGATTGGTGAAATAAAACTTTGTTCAATAATTAATTGCATCACTCCATTTTGTTGGTGAATATATACACCAACAACATATGTTCTTATATGTGGGTCAACGTGTATATACTTACTAATAGATCTACTAATACTTTTGTCCTATAGAAGAACCAATATTAATTAAGACAATTGACACAAGTGTCCATAAAGCTTGAGAACAAATGAACAATACAGATATGCTAATTTATCACATGTCCTTGAGAAAAGTAATCCAAGTCGCACTCAACACGGTTTCAAAATAAATTTAATCTGAATTCATGAAATGACTTTTCAAGTTCTTATTACTTTTCTAATTTCCAAGTCTAATTATTATGGTTTATGATATTTTCTATTATCCTGACCTTCAATTGTGCTTCAGGGTCATCAGGGAAGCTGTGATGCTGAAATCTAGGCAGAATTTGTTTGGGGCCTTAGAGCCATTGCTCCGGAGAGTGGTATGTGATGAAATTCTCTTACAAAGCTTGCTTATGTAATCGAAAACACATCATTTGAATAACAACTTATATTAAAAAAATATATACACCACTTGGAACCAGTCATTCATCCTAATCCTATAAACAACTCTACAAATCAAAATTTATTAGTGCTCGTAATTAATACTATTTCATGTATCAAGCTCATAGGCTGTCTTTTGAATCCAGTGGAAATATTCAAACAACTAATAGTTATGTAGACTTTGCATCGACTTCTTCATATACTAGACTATTATCTGCCTACACTTGTTCCCTTAGCATAGCAACATGCATTAAGAGTTCAACAACTAAGTATTTGTTTGATCTTCTTAAAATGTTAAAAATTGTAGTTTGTATTTGTGTTCATCTAGGTGCAGGAGGAGTTAGAGCGTGTACTACAAAGCAAGCGTTTGATCCAAAGGTGAGGCGCGCAATTCCGTCCCTTTAACCAAATAAATATTATATAACGATTTTTAAATGGTCTCTTTACTTTTATTTCCCCAAACGAACGAGGGTTTTGTTACTAATTTATGTGTTCATCAAATAAAAACATACACTTGCTATATAACTACGTAACTATGCCATATTCTTTGACCATGATTTATGAAATAGAAGAAACTAACAAAGAGTTTTAACAGGTCTCCTCAGGTGCAAATTGAAGAGGTAGACACGATAAATTTGCGGCTGACCTTCATGAAGCTGCCGGCCCTTCCTATCTACACTGGGAGCAAGATAGAAGATTCAGACAGTAAACCCCTCCAAATCCTCTTGATCGATAATGGGAACAACTCTCAGGCCACACTCCCCATGCCTCTAAAACTAGAGGTGGTGGTTCTGGATGGAGACTTCAAGGCTGAGGACCCTTGGACTAGTGATGATTTCGATAAGGCCATCGTTAAACAACGTACAGGGAGGAGGCCCCTACTCACCGGAGAATTCCCTGTCATCCTACGGGATGGCAGTGCCTCAATTGGGGAACTTAACTTCACCGACAACTCGAGCTGGATAAGGAGCCAGCTCTTCAGGATCGGTGTGAGGGTTGTGCAAGAGGGCTACAAAGGACCGCAGGTCAAGGAGGCTGTTACTGAAGCCTTCAGGGTTAAAGATCATCGTGGTGAATGTAAGTCTACTGGGTTTTTTCATGCATATGTTCCCTCATAGTATATATTGGTATAACAAGTACAAGTTATGCATGAAATGGTTAACGTTGAAACTATTAGTCGGAAATGAGGGCATGGATTATTTACTGAGAGTTAATAAGTTGGGATATGTCAAAATCATCAACCACTTGCTATAGTTTAGCATGGAAGAAAGCTCAACTAAAGAAGCCAGTGGTCTTAGTTGACTCATCGTTTCCTTTAAGTTGAGATTGTAGCCACAACCCACAAGATGGAAACGTGTTAGTATTCAAAGTTGGAATATAGCATGTGAACTTGCCAATAACACCATAGACTTAGACCTACATTAACTTCAACTAGAGATCAAATACTTGTTCAAAGTTGGATTTCTGATTTTAATCTAATGACAAGTTCAATTACAGTGTACAAGAAGCATTACCCTCCAGCGCTAACCGATGAAGTTTGGAGGCTGGAGAGGATAGGAAAGGATGGGGCCTTCCACAACAGGCTCTCGGCCGAGAACATCAACACAGTCCAGGACTTCCTGAAGCTATGGGCAGTCAACCCCGTGCAACTCCGAAAAGTAAAATCACCAAAACCTCTCATATTACATAACAAAATGAATCCGAGTTCATGGTATATTGCGAGGTCTAATTTGCTTCTTATGAACTAGATTCTGGGATTGGGGATGTCGGACCGAATGTGGGAGGGAACAATAGGCCATGCTAGGACATGCCCGACTGGCGATAGGGTCTACGTGCACCACAGACCTCACTTCACTATTTTCCTTAACTCCATTTGTGAAGTGAGGGCTGTTGCCATAAACGGTGCTCCATTAGTTCCGCCTGAAGAGCTTACTAGGGCTCAAAAGGTAAGCTTCCAGTGCAATATGCAAATGTTGCTTAAGAGTTCAGCTAGCCTTTGGTTATGTTATCTGAGCAGTTATCAGAACCCGTTTACAGGCTTACGTGCAGGAGATGGTCCTAGAGGCATACCAAAACTGGGAACAACTGGAAGAAACAAATGGCAATGGAATGATATACAACACTATGTTACTTCAAGGTACTTGCACCAAAATCGAGCCTTGTTTTCTTAATGCATTACTAATATGTACTTGGTTTTACAAGCTCTAACATACTTGGTCTTGTTGCAGATCAAGCAATACTACAGCCAGCAATAGCTCCATCTCCCTGGTACCTTGGGTCAGATATCGAAGATTTGGATGGTGTTGAAACTAGTACGACAACGATCTGGGGCCACCACCCGTAGTGAGCATTTGATTAGTCAAAATTGGGAAAATTGTTCCTGTAACAACAATTTGTAAATTGTGAACCAAATACCTACGTATTATTAGCACTGCCCTGCTTGCTTGTTCTCGTGCTTTGTCTAAGAGAAACTAAAGCAAAGCAACACGTGGCGTATATTTATTAAATTTTCATGCTTTTGTGTATCAAATTTAAAAAAATTTGACTTGTAATATAGCTAGTAATGTAAATTTAGCTCTTATACAACCTTGATAGTTGCAGTTCTTCCTTCATCCAAACAAATCTTACGACACCACAGATATTGTACACATCCTCAAAACAAAAGACAACTTGAATGATAATGTGCTTTCATTGTCAATATGAAACTAAAATATAGGTATTTTACAATGTCAGAGGAAGTCCTTTTTCAATTAAAGAAGCACTTGGATTGCCCATTCACATAACATGCAAAGCCAGAGAAGAGCACTACAAGGACCAACAATAAGTTCAAAAGTAATTAATGGTATCAGGCTACATGATAACACAATTTAAACACTCACCCATAAAATTCTGCAAACCTTCCTTCTGAATGGATGGTCTCTAAGCCGAAATTGTCACACAGGAAGCTAAGGGATTTCTGCTGAAACTTGAATCATCAACCAATTGAAAATGATCAATTTACCATATTACAATTCATGTAGATCCATAAAAGAATTCATTTAAACAGCAAATTGAAGCAAAACAAATTGTAAATGATTAGTTCATCATTATACAATTCATATAACTCTATAAAAGAGGTCATAAATAGCTTCTGTTTCATTGTACATGTAAAAATGAATCTGAGGCCATTTCACTCCCATGCAAACTCCTATCTGGGAAAGAGTAACGGTGATCACAGCATCAAGTGCCCCAGCTGTTGCTTTCCTCTGTTACACCAAGGCTATACATCTCAGTCTGGCTCTGGATGCATAGATCAGAGCAGTTAAGTTGAAGCATTGCAAAAATGGAATTTGGTAACTTGCTTGCAGTAGTATAAAGATGAAAATCCAAGAGCTTCTTCAAAATTATAGGCATCAGCAGTTGACTAGTTCTGGGGGAAAATGGAAAACTTCCCTTTATTGGTAAACAAAAGAATATCATAATCATTTCCCTATCCTACTCAACATTCAGTTTCAAGGCAAGAAATATCAGTTGGGTCTCCGATTTTTGAATGTGTTTGATTTCTCCTCTACAGGAGTTGATTACTGTTGCAACCAGACTTCACGTGAGTCAGTATTTCTGCTAAGGAGGCAAAACTCGATGTAGAAATCTCTGAATCATCTCGTAACTGGTAAAAGTGATGACAGCTGCAGGTGTGGTTCTCAAAAGATTTGTGGCACAGCCACGATAAAAGCCTGGGATGCCTTCCGATTGGAATACCTTCATAGTGCAGTCTATAACGCCCTTATAATGCTTTGCGGTATCGCGAACTTGGCCTTGTTCTTGGAGCCTGGACCTCACAACCTGATATAGCGGATGCAGTTAAATTTTCAAGATTAGAATAATTCAACTATGTGTTGAATTCTACTCAAGGATAAGTCAAATTAGAGAACCATTGTTCTCTTCCGTTAGTAATTCCCTTTTATCTAAAGAAAAACAAATCAGAAAAAGTAATAAAGTACTCTGGTTTCCACGTCACTGATTTATTATATTAAGAAGCATCGTACAATTTATCAATTCAACTTTACTTCTGATACATGTTTTATCAACTGAATTCATATTAACACTGAATGTATGCAATACCGGCTGCATGATATATGATACACGCTAGATGCAAGTTGATACACATTGATACACTTATTACACGTGATATTTGTGATATTTACTTGCCTAATACACATACATTGTAGCTTGTCTACATGCTAGGCTGATATATATTTACACGATTCATTTGTTACATGCTTGCTTGATTCCATGACACTAGATATATGAAACAATTCACTAGATACATATGACGTGCGATACATGTTTATTTGACATATGATAACATGAACTACTAGATACATAATATATGTGTTTATCAATAAATTGAATACAAGGTTAACAAGAGAACGGAACAGTGCAAATCGCACGTACTCCTGAGGATAGGATTTAGAGGTTATGCAACTGACCTATGGACCCAACCGCAAGGGGTTCCAGATTTGGTACTGAGCCCACCATACTATATTGTTCAATAAGATTACAATTATTGTTACTATTGGTATTATACTGAGTACTTAATGGTACATCCGGTTCGGCACCAAGGACTAAAGTTGTAGTTTCGGGTATGTGCAAGACCCCCAAAACAAGTGATCTCCTACTGCAATTTCTATTTCAAATAACTTGCGTAATAAAATCAAAAAATACCTAGCGAGAACTAATATCTACTTAGAACTAAATGCTACACAAAACTAGGTGGACACCACCATCAAGTCTATGGAAGCTACCTTTAGAATCTATGACACGTTGCATAGTATGGGATATGTAAAAGACTTTTCTTTGGTTCTTTGCCAGATATAGAGGTTGACTCTAGGCTTCCCAAAAATCAAAGTATGCCGTACTTACTGATTCAAAAATAATTCAATTTAAGGTGGTTAATAAAAGTGTTTCCCGCAAAATTCGCGCTTTTTTTCATTGTTATTGATTTATGATTACAATAATCTCAAAGTACAATAAAAAGAAGCAAAGAAAAAACAAATGAGAGGATTTATAAGTTTATCACTCTCTTTTACAAAAAATGTGGGTTCTTAACGTGGCTATGACGCGTCGACCTCGTACTCCGTTGACGATCTAATGTTCGGATTGGTCTTAAACATGAAGAGTTGATGAATAAAGTTTCTAGCCGACGGCTTCTTGTTATTGGTCAGCATGCTCTCAATCTGCCAAACATCTCCAAAGTTGCTCCAAAGTTCCGAAAACTCCCTTCATGATAGTTTTAGGAGTTTCTTTAGGAGATAAGAATGGAATTCCATCACAATTCATTCTCTGAATTTGTATTTCAGTTGGATTGAAAATCTATAATTCGTTGTAATTGGATATAATTGGATTTGGAATTCTGATAAAAATCCATATGAAACCCTTTTTTGAAACTGAATCAGCCCTGCACACGTGAGGCTATCATCCCCGCCCCGTTCGGAGATACTACACTCGCATGCGCGAGGCTATCAATCTCGTGTGCGCAAGCTTTTGAATCCAAAATTTTTCCTCCTACAAAACTTCTTCCAAAGTTTTCAAAATCTCGTTTATTGATTTCTAACGAATTTTGAAATACTTTGGACTTTTAAGTTTTCAAATTTCCATCACACAAGCTTTCTTTGCAAGAGAGACTACTGCAAAGGCCCAAGCCAAACTGGAGGCCACCCACGCTAAGAAAGATGAGGTGCTGAGAAGGCAAGACGAACTTGTTCTGCGTCATGGACAGCTTCAACAAGAAGTCAACATGCGGAATAAGGGCATTGAGGTGGTTAGGGCTCAGACTACTCAGTAGTTGGCCATCAGTAAAGACTCAAGTACTAACAACAGTGGAGGAAACTAGTCGGGAGGCCATTGAGGAGACAGATGCAAACTTAAGGGCTCTGGAGAATCCTTAAGCCTCTTTTCATTTCGTCTCCCATTTTTTCTTCTTTCTTGATGAAGAATAAAACTATTTTTGTTACTTTCTCGCTTTTCCTCCTTTGTCCTGCAAACAAAACAAATATTTCAATTAGTTTCAATATATTGTATTGTTTTGAAAATTCCTGTGTGATGTGACTATATCCTCATAATGAATATATTTTAACGATTTTGTGAGGATTGACATTACTGGGGGTTTGGGATTGATTTCCTGAAAAGGAGATTTGTTGTATATGGAGCTTGCCGAGGTTGTGTCACTTCCATAGCCAGGTGATCCTTTTTTTTCTTCTTTTTTTATGATGATCGTTATGGGAATGACTCATCTGGATAACAAACAGAGTCAGGGTAAGAATCAGAATTATGGATTTGTAGATTTTTGGAGGCTAGAATTGCGTAAGATAGAACTTGTTATGGGTATAGTGTGGCCATAACAAGTTTAGTTTCGCTGTTTATTGTGAGAATGACTCGCTTGGATATCAGACATAGTTGGGGTAATTACCTGGATAACAGACAAAATCAATCTGAGATTAGGGGTGACTTGCCTGGATAACATACAGAGCCGATGATCGGCTTAGGATCAAAAAAGCGTTGACAGAGATATGGTTGATATGCCTACGAGTTGATTCGTCTGGAAAGTAGACATAATCAATTATCGAGTCAGAATTATAGGGTGACTCGTATAGAAAACAGATAGAGCCGGTGATCGGATCAGGATTACGAAACCCCAGACAAAGGTATGGCTAACATACCTACGAGGTGATTCGCCTATAAAGCAGACAGAATTAATGATCGGATCAGAATTATGGAGTGACTCGCCTGAAAAATAGACAGAGCAGTGATCGAGTCATAACCACGAAACCTTAAACAGAAGTATGGCTAACATGCCTATGAGGTGATTCGCTTGGAAAATAAACAGAATCAATAATCGAGTCATGATCATGGGGTGACTCGCCTGGAAAGTAGACATAACCGGTGATCGGGTTAGGATCATGAAATGATTGTTTGTTGAAGTATGTGTGGGATGATTTGTGAGATGGGTGATATAATTCAAATCTCGTAGTCAGAAGTAAGAGCTTAACTTAACATGTTTGGAGTAATATGAGTGAGATGGTTCAAATCTCGTTGTCAGAGATAAGAGCTTAACATGATAGGTTCATAGGACTTTTAGCAAATTCCAACTATAAACAGATTTGGTATGCTTTTACCAATCGCCATTTGCATTGGACTAGCCATGCTATTCCCCTCAGTATGATGAGCTATCGAGAGTTTTGTTTGGACTTGGATGCTAAACATTTCCTCTGCCCTTAGCTTTTTGAGCTTTGTGTTATTAGTCGTTGTACTCTTACGTCAATATGATAAGTTTGGCGAGAAGTTTTTAGTTTTTCTTTCTGTTGTCTTGGCGACATTGGGATTCAATTTTTTTTATAACTATATTTTTTTATGTAGTATTTCTTTATAAACTTGCCGTTGATAGACATTATCATTCTGTCACCATTTTGGTTAATTAGACGGTAAGATTCGTTCAAGTAGGCGGTTTCCACCATGAAGGGCCCTTCCTATTTGGGTTCAAACTTCCCTTTAGTCTCGTGAGTCATGATCATTGCTCTTTTGACAGCTAAAACCAAGTCCCTTTATTTGAAAGTTCTCCGTATAGCTTTCTTTTTGAAGGCCTTTGAAATGCATGCCTGGTATATAGCTCAATTTGTTGTTGCGCCTTCAAGCACTTCTCATCCAGCACTTCCAGTTCTCAAAACCACCGTTAGTGTTATTTTTCTGTCATCATTTTTATAGCCAACAAACTCGTAGAGATGGTATCTAGATTTCGAGTGGCAAGACAGTTTCGCATTCATAAACTAAGAACGACGTAGCCTTTGTTGGAGTTCAAACTGTAGTCCAGTAGGCCCACAAACACTCAACTTCTCATCCCAATCATGCTTGCTAGAGGACATGAATTTCTGAAGGAGCTTGACTATAGTCATATTGAAGGTCTCAGCTAATCCATTTGCCGCCAGATGATATATTATCGACGCAATGTTCTGGATCCTGAATTTACTGCAGAATCACATCAACAGTTGACTAGCAAATTGGAGACCATTATCATAGATAATTCACTTGGGCACAACGAAACCGTAAATCACATGGTTCTTAATAAATTTAACGACATCCGCTGCTTTTACTTCCCTCGTAGAGACGATCTCCGCCCATTTGAAAAAGTAGTCAATTATGGCAAGTATAAATCGGTGCCCTTTAGATACGGAAGGGTAATTGGATTGATGATGTCCATGCCCCAGGCTTAAAATGGCTAGCTAGTGATGGAATTATGCAGATATTCCGACAGTTGGTGAACGAAATTGGCATGTACTTGGCAGACATGCCAGCATTTTGTATAATTTACTTCATCCGTGATCATCTTGGCCAAAAATAACAAAGCCTTCTTATACGATCCCACAGCTTTGGTCCTGGCTGGTGGGCCCTGCAGGTACCGCTATGTAGCTCCTAAACTACTTTGTTGGCCTCTTTCTTTGAAAATGTAGCAAAATACCATCATGCGATTTTCGGTACAATGTCCGTAATGCCGCATCATAGTAGTACTTGAACATCTTTCTAATCAAAGCCGCTTCTTTAGGGTCTTTTGCAAGCATTTCATACAATGCATAGTCTATTAGAGATGAGCACCAATCGTGAGGTTCAAGATTCAGTCCCACTTGGTATACCTCTTCTTCGAATAGTGTCTTTAGATGCAAAAGGTCCCGACCCCCTATCGAGATCTGTTTACTAGTCCTAGGTGGCATGGCTAAGGTTGCAGCCAGAGACGCAAGAGCACCTGCATATACATTCTCATGTCTGGGCACATGATTAATGCAGAATTGTTTAAACTTGTTGGTCAGTCTAATTGTTGCTTCAAGATAGAGAATGAGGTATTTATACTTCACCTCATATTCTCCAGTCATTGTTGACAACGAGCTTGGAGTCCTCATATTTCACCCCCAAATGCCAAGCTATTTGGAAACTGACAATGAGTGCACTGTATTTTGCAACATTATTTATGCATAATTTGGTGAGTGAATACCCTCTAGGTATTACATATTTGTAGGGACTTATTAATACTATCCCCACTCCGGCTACAGTTCTTCTTACCGCACCGTCAAAGAACAATTGCCAGATCTATTCTTCATCTGCTAGATTGGCTTGAGCAACTTCGCCAGTAACGCTGTTGTGGAGTTTTGAGTTCTATGGTATAGGATGTTCTACAAGAAAGTCTGCTATTGCTTGTCCTTTTACTGCCTTCTGAGAGAGTATATCATACAGTGATAGGAGAAGTGTCCATTTTGCTAATCTCTCATTTAGCGAATCTGGTTTGGTCATGAGTAACTTCAATGGATCAACTCGCAAGACGTGAATTGTCTGTCTGGCTATATAGTGTCGCATTTTTTAGATTGCGAATATTAAAACCAAGCATTTTTCTCCATCGGGTTATATCTGTGTTCGACACCAATCATGATACGATTTAGATAATATATGGCTTGCTCTTGATCTTGTTCATTATGTTGTGGCAATAGAGCTCCAAGGGCATAGTTCATCGCTCGTACGTAGATGAGAAAGGGTTTCCCTTACACCGGAGCCATTAGAACAGGTAGATTTGTAAGATACTTTTTTATGTCGTCGAATGCCTGCTAACATGTTTCATCCCAGACGAACGACACCCCTTTCTTTGAGTCTCGTGAACGGTTGGCAACGCCCTGACAAATTTGCGATAAATCATCAAATATAAGCTAATCTCTCTTGCAACCTTTTGATTGCTTTTAGGTTACGAAGTGGCTGCATTTCTTGAATCGCTTTAATTTTATCAAGTTCAAGGTGGATCCCTTTCGAAGTAACAACGAATTCCAAGAACTTAACACTGGACACTCTCAAGAAAGATTTAGCGGGATTCATGTTTAACTAATGCTTCCTCATAGGGTCAAATACCATACTCAAGTTATTTAAGTTATCTTTCTTCTTTCTTTTGACCGCCAAGTCATCTACATAACACTCGACAGTTTTTCGTAAATACTTTCGAAAAAAAATGCTCATTGCTCGTTGGTAAGTAGCACAAGCGTTATTTAGACCAAAGTACATCACTGTATAGTAGTATATCCTAACGGAGTCCTGAAAGCCATATGCTTCTCATCTTTAGAATGTATTTTGATCTGATTGTATCATGAGAAACCATCCATAAAGGACATTCTCTTGTACCCTCATATGCTGTCTATCATGATATCAGTTATCGGCAGTGGAAAATCATCTTTAGAGCAAGCGACAATGAGATCCCAGAGATTTATGCATATCCGGATCTTGCCGTTCTTTTAAGTACAAGGACGATGTTTGAGAGCCAATCCGGATGTTGCTCTTTATGAATAAAACCTGAATCGATAAAATTCTTGATTTCAGCTTCTATTGCTTCTATTAATTCCGAGCAAAAGCATCTTTGTTGCTGTTTTACTAGTTTAGCTCTTGGTTTGATATTGAGTCGGTGGACTACGACTCAAATTGGGGACCATTATCATAGATAATTCGCCTGGGCACTCCAAAACGGTATATACCACATGGTGCTTGATAAATTTAATGACATTCGCTACTTTCACTTCCCTCATAGAGACGGCTTCCACCCATTTGGAAAAATAGTCAGTTATGACAAGTATAAATCGTTGCCCTTTAGATGACAGAGGGGCAATTGGACCGATGATGTTCACGATCCAGGCTTCAAATGGCCAGCTAGCGACAGAATTATGCAAATATTCCGGCAGTTGGTGAACGAAATTGGTGTGTATTTGGCAGACGTGACAGCATTTTGCATAATTCACTGCATCCGTGATTATCTTCAGCAAAAAATAACCAAGCCTTCTTATACAATCCCACAGCTTTGGTCCTCGCTGATAGGCCCTGCAAGTACCGCTGTGTGTCTCCTCAACTACTTCATTGGTCTCTTTCTTCGAAAGGCAGCGTAGCAAAATACTGTCATGCAATTTTGGATATAATGTACGTAATGCCGCATCGTAGTAGTACTTGCACATCTTTTTTCTAATCGAAGCCACTTCTTTAGGGTCTTCTGTAAGTATTTCATGCAATACATAGTCTATTAGAGGGAAGCGTCAATACATAGTCTATTAGAGGGAAGTGTCAATTGCGAGATTCAAGATTCAGTCCCACTTGGTATACCTCTTCTTCGAATAGTGTCTTTGGGTGCAAAAGGTCCCGACCTCCTATCGAGATCTATTTACTAGTCCCAGGTGGCACGACTAAGGTTGCAGCCAGAGATGCAAGAGCGTCTGCATATACGTTCTCGTATCTGGACATATGATTGATGCGAAATTATTCAAACATGTTGGCTAGCCTAATTGCTGCTTCAAGATAGGGGATGAGGTCTTCACGCTTCACCTCATATTCTCCAATCATTTGGTTGACGAGTTTGGAGTCTTCAAATGCTTTGAGATGCCTCACCCCAGTTACCAAGCTATTTGGAGGCCGACAATGAATGCATTGTATTCGGCAATATTGTTTGTGCATAATTCAGTGAGTGAATACCCCCTATGTATCATATATTTGTGGGGACATATTATCGCTACCCTCACTCTGGCTGCAGTTCTTACCGCACCATCGAAGAACAATTGCCAGATCTGTTCATATGCTAGATTGGCTTGAGCAACTTCGTCAGTGACACTGTAGTGGAGTTTTGAGTTCTCTAGTATAGGATGTTCTGCAAGAAATCTGCTATCGCTTGTCCTTTTACGGCCTTCCTTCTAAAAGACAGAGTATATATTATATGGTTATAGGAGATGTGCCCACTTTGCTTATCTCCCATTTAACACATCCGATTTGGTCATGAGTAACTTCAATAGATTAATCCGTGAGACAACGTGAATTGTCTGTCCGGCTATATAGTGTCGCATTTTCTGCATTGCGGACACTAAAACCAAGCATTCTTTCTCAACTAGGTTATATCTGTGTTCAGTGCCAATCATGGTGCGACTTAGATAATATATGGCCTACTTTTGACCTTGTTTATTATGTTGTGCCAATAAAGTTCCAACGGCATGGTCCATCGCTCGTACGTAGATGAGAAAGGGTTTTCTAGGCACCGGAGCCACTAGAACAGGTGGATTTGTAAGATACTTTTTTAGGTCGTCGAAGACTTGCTGACATGCTTCATCCCAAACGAATAACATCCCCCTCTTCATGAATCTCATGAATGGTTGGCAACGTCCTGACAAATTTGTGATGAATCATCGAATATAAGCTAATCTCCCTTGCAACTCTCTGAGTTCTTTTAGATTACGAGGTGGCTGCATTTCTTGATTTGCTTTAATTTTGTGAGGATCATGGTGGATTCCATTCGAGGTCATAACAAATTTCAAGAACTTGCCACTGGACACTCCTAGGAAAGATTTAGCGGGGTTCATCTTTAACTGATGCTTCATCATGAGGTCAAATATAGTCTTCAAGTCATTTAAGTGATCCTCCTTACTTTTAACCGCCAAGTTATCTACATAACACTCGACAGTTTTTCATAAGTGCTTTCGGAAGATGACGCTCATTGCTCGTTGGTAAGTAGCACCAGCATTCTTTAGTCCGAAAGGCATCACTGTATAGTAGTATATTCCTAACGAAATCCTAAAAGCTATATGCTTCTCATTTTCGGAGTGCATCTTGATCTAATTGTATACTATGAAACCATCCATAAAGGACATTATCTCGTACCCCCATGTGTTGTCTATCATGATATCAGTTATCGGCAGTGCGAATTCATCTTTAGGGTAAGCGGCATTGAGATCCCTGAAATATATGCATATCCGGGTCTTGCCATTTTTTTAAGTACGAGGACGATATTTGCTAGCCAATCCGGATATTGCTTTTCGCAAATGAAACCTGAATCGACAAGCTTCTTGACTTCAGTTTCTATTGCTTCTATTAATTCTGAGCGAAAGCGTCTTTGTTATTGTTTTACTAGTTTAGCTCCTGTCTTGATATTGAGTCGGTGGACTGCGACTTCTAGATCCAAGCCCGGCATGTCTTTATAATTCCAAACGAAGATGTCAATGTATTCTTTTATTAGAGCTAATGTCTCCTCGGATGAAGGTAGATCCGCACTTATGAAGATGGGCTTCAGATTCTCCTCAGTTCCCATATTGACTTGGGTCAGTTTGACTTCAGTGGGCGGTTCTCATTGCTAGAACAACACGTCCCATTGGGCTTCTATCTGTTGGAACTACGAGTCTGCTAGTGAGAGAGGTGGATCATCATCTTCCGCATTGAAGCTTGCTGAAGTCATGTTTGATGTAAGAGCTTAGAATATTGCTCCCATACTTGAGTCTGAATCCCAATCCGCTGTGTCCTTATCACCTTCTGAACTAGTCGGCTGTTTTAGCTATACTTCTGAGGGCGTGACATAACCCAATTCCCTGTGAGTTTTATAGTAATAATCAGGATTCTTCCCTTTGGTATAAACGAGCATAAAAGATTTCTCCTTTACCAAAATTTAGGCCTTATTTGGAAGTTAAGTCATAACCCATATTCCACATCATTTGATGAGAATTTGGTTCATAAAGTTCGAACTGTGGTGACGCTTGGTTATTGCTATCGTCGCTTATATTTGTGTCAGACCACGACTCAACTCTCCCAAATATTATGGAATGTTGGTCTAGCCTTTAAGAAGGCACCTCAAAGACAACCCCTATTGGATCAGCTATTTTTTATCATGCAACGAGTTATGACCATATCGGTAAGTGAAATGTCGTCAATATCTAACTCAAATAAACTATTTACCTCTGTGCTCGTGCAGGAGGGTACAGAATTCGAAGCAATAACATGCAAATAAGCAAATCTTATATTGTCATTAATGACCATTCGCCTACCTCATTGGTAGCACTAAGTACATCCACATTATTTATATCAATTACAAATGGATTTATTTCATAGTCAAAATAGTCATCCTCATCGGGCTCAGGCTCTGAATCCACTTCATTGTCATTGTCATAGCTTTCTTTGTCGGACTCCTCAAAGGTTTTATAGGCATCTTGATATAGCATGACGTGTGTAAAGTAGTTCTCCAACCTCTTGAACGGTTGCTTTTCTGCTATCAATGTGTGAAACTCTCCGTTTTCATCGAAATACTTTATGCAATGATGAAGTGTTGATAGTACCACCATATTAGCATGGATTCATGAGCGTCCAAGCAGGATGTTGTATGACGTGTTGGTGTGAAAGACGTAACATGTGACTTCTGTCTTTATGTATCCAATTTGGCATCGAAATCATATCTTGCCCAAGAGATAACTACCGTTCGTGTTGAATCCATAGATGGTGGTGTTAGTGGGAGTCAACCGACTAACGGGGTTGCTTAGAAATTGCATCAATTTTTGAGAGATGATGCTCAATGCAGAACCAAGATCAATTTGGATCCGACTTACCTTGGCTGAACCAATATATCCCAAATAGTATAGAGGCACGTTGTGCTTCAAATTCTTTACCTGCATGACTTCGGGCGAAAATATTATATATGGGATCATTCTCGTTGTCTGATGACAGTGCAGGCAAGAAACTTCTTCGTCGACAGATGGTCCCGCAATTTGCGCAAGGAAGGTCTCCGAATCAGCGAGGGCTTCCCTTAGAGCATCTCTTATTGCTTTTGACAACGGTAGAAGCTCATACAGAGTAATTCAAGCAGGAATATTGGCTAACTGGGCTAATATGTCGAATTGGAACAGTAATCCCGTTGCCTCACTATCTTTTTTCGAATCTTTTTGGTAACAAAGTTCTTTCTACTTAGCAGGTGGTGCCTTAGGCGCTTCTGCAAATTAATTTGGCCTAATTTTTGAATAATCTTTAAGGTAACTCTTTCTGAACCATGTGCCTGATGGCTCTGGCTCATTCGGATGATTGGCCATTACTATCATCTCGACTTCTGAGTCCGTAAGTGAAGTAGTGCCAGATTGGTCTTTTTCACCAAGCATAAATATTGTGTTAAAGGTTCGAGTCTTTCCCTTGGTTTTCTTCGAACTGATTGAAATAGTCCATTGCTCGTCTTTTAGCAAGTCTGGATGTACCCATATAATTTCTCCTCTCTCGGTAGACTAGGAAGAGTTCTTTTTACTTAAAATTATGCGGATCATAGTTCTTTACAATCATTTTTCCTGTATTTTCCTACAGGGACTGGAGTTACGCCGGTTGGAATTTCCAAAGATACCATGGTAATTGTAACTGCATTTGCAAATACCTTTTTCTGTTTCGATCTCAACTGGATCACTTTTGCATCGATGAGTGTCTGAATTTTATTTTTCAGAACATAGCAATTCTTGATTGGGTGCCCAATGTTTTGATGGTAGAGGCAATACTTAGGATCATATATTTTTCCAGCTTCCTCTTGCTTTTGACTTTTGGACAACTTAAGCATCCCCTTTTTATTTAGCAGGTGAAAGAATGTGACTGCTTGTTCATCTTTGAAATTGTATATCTGTTGTGATCTGAAGGAATCTCGATTACTCCGTGGCTTTTGCTTTGCAGCGGGTTTGGTAATCATGTCTTCCTTTCCCTTAGGGAAAGATGATTGTGGCTGCGACCGGTTTGTGGGCATTTTCCTCTGGACACGATGTTCATCGATATGTCAGATTATTTTCTTTGCTTGCTCCATTTGTTTGACCAGATCCTTCTAGGTTTTGGACTCTACCTCTCTCATCTTAATGAGTAGGTTTGGAGATTGTGTTTGCAGGTTTTCACTGGCGTTTCTTGCGACATGCTATGTGGACATCGCAGTGACATCTCTCGGAAATATTCTATAAAACTTTTCATAATCTCATCCTCTTTTTGTTTATTTGCAAGGAGAGTATGAACCGAGATCTCCGTATCATCTTCGAAGAAGCAACGTAGGAATTCCTTCTCCACGTTAGACTACGACTTAGTAGTCCCTAGGGGTAACTACATAAATCATGTAAATGTAGGCCCTCTCAGGGTACTTGCAAAGATGATCATTCCCAATGAGATGACCTGTTTGTAATAAGAATTAGTATAGGTGTTGGTTGGAAGAACATTTTCCATCAAAAGACTCTAACTTCAGATGCTTGTATCTTTCGGTAAAAGGAGCCGATTCCCACTGCACTGGATATGGCCTAGTAACTCAATTACTTGCAGGTCTTTTCTGTGCATCAAGGCTTCCAACTGGTCCTGCATTTTCTGCATCTTTTCTATATGTAGGCCTATAACAAAGTTAAAATCCTCTTTTTCTTTCGAGTTTTCACCGGTTATCTCACCATCATTTTTTTTTGGCTCATTAGAGGGTTTCTCTGTCTTCCTGATTCTTTTGTGTGTTCTCCACTACCTTTAAAAGCAGCGGTCGGAGCTCGTTGAGACCATTTTGTTATTCTTGAATTAACCGTTCTTGAGCTTCTAGCCTTTGGTTCACTTCGCTGGAACTCCCTATCATATGGACCATTGTTTTTTCAAATCAGGAAGACTCATATGATCGAGATGTTGTAATGGCTGAATGATTGTTATCCCTTTTGTCTTCTTCGTCTGAACCCCCGGACAACCTCTTGTAGTTCCGTAGTGCTAAAATCCCTAACCTAAGCAGTGTATAATGACGTGCTTCTGCGTTAGATGAATGCTTGTCGCCACGTGATTTCTTTTCTTTACTTAGCATGTTTGAAGTCATAAAGACAGCTTCTTTGTCGGTAGTGACACTTTGCCTTTGAACACTTCTTCTTTTAGATGTATTGTTTTTTGGTTCAGTTATCCGACTGAAAACTGAGGGTCTAGGCAGACTACAATGACAATTGGTAAGTACTGCGGAGATTATTTACTCACATGGACACAGTGGACAAAATTGCGCCATCATCCTCTTGTTAATGAGGAATTCTCCCAGATCGGTTACTTAGTCTGGAGGTGTTGAGTGAACCTTACTTTTAGAATAAGTTTCTTTTTCATTTCAGTCTCTGCGAGACCCCCTATTGTATTCATAGAAGTCTGCGGGCGCGGAACTATGGAATCTTTGCCTTAGTTGACATTATGTTCTACTCTTTGCGCATGCTTCGCAGAGCTGAGGCTCAGTTTTATATTCTAGACTTTGGGGCTAAATAGTCTTGCGCTTTGCTTTTTATATGCGGGGCTGAGTAGCCTTGCGTTAAGAGTCTTTTGCGCGGGCCTAATTAGCCTTGCATTGCAACTTTTGTACGATAGTCTGATTAGCCTCGCGTTTAGAAATAGCCTCACGTAAAGCTACACTGGGCTGATTAGCCTGGCGTTTAAAAATAGCCTCGCGTGAAACTACGTTGGGCCGATTAGCCTGATGTTCCAGTACTTCTATGCTGGGCAGATTAGCCTGACGTTTGAAACGATATCCATTTTGGACTTGATTTTTAAGCATCCGTCATCATGCTCGACGATTTTGATTTTGAATCTGAGTTCTGGTCAGGCTGGATCTTGGCTTCTCTATGGCATCTTGTACAGCCATAATGGGAAGAGATACTTCGTTTTCCAAAATTTTCGAATCCAAAGAACTAAAGGGCCTCCTGTTCAACAGGAGTCCTCTTGTCATTTGATTTTGTTGTTTTGATTTCTTTTTATTCCGAACTCAAAAATCCGAGAAGTTCCTATTTAACGGGAACCATCTCGTCATTCGAATTTATTGCTCGGACTCTTTCCTATTCCGAACTCAAAAATCCAAGGAGCTCCTATTCAACGGGAGTCCCCTTGTCATTCGAATTCATACTTAGGATTTCCATGGAGCTGCGTTTTGGTCAGACTTACCAATCCAGAGGACAAGTATTTCTCATATTTTTGTTGATCGACTTCTACGACCAAAGTTTTCACAGACTTACCAATTTCCTTAGCATCAAATTGAACCACAATCTTCTTGTCGGTGTAGAACACTTCTTCCACTGTGGTCGCCAGCTTGTTACATGCAAAAGTCGCACTTACTTTCATTGCCAATGATTTATGATTACAATAATCTTAAAGTACAACAAAAAGAAGCAAAAGAAAATCAAACGAGAGGATTTATAAGTTTCACTCTCTTTTACAAAATATGCAGATTCTTAACGTGGCTATGGAGCGTCGATCTCCAACTCCATTGACGATCTGATACTTGAATTGGTCTTGAACGTGAAGAGTTGATAAAAACCGTTTCTGTCCGGCAGAATCTTGTTGTTGGTCAGCATGCCCTCAATCTGCCAAAGAACTCCAAAGTTGCTCCAAAATTCCAAAAACTCCCCTCATGACTCTTATTTATAGTTTTAGAAATTTTCTTAGGAGATAAGAATGGAATTCTATCATAATTCAATCTCTAAATTTGTATTTCAGTTGGATTTGAAATCTTCAATTCGGAGTAATTAGATATAATTGGATTTGGAATTCTGGCAAAAATCCATAAAAAAACCCTCTTTGAAAACTGAATCATCCCCGTGCGCAGGGCTACTGGCCTCGCGTATGCGAGGCTATCAACCTCGCGCATGCGAGACTGTTCGCCCTGTGTGGCTTGGTTCTTTTGAATCTAAATTTTTTCCTCCTACAGGAAGCATTAGAAGTTGCATGCATCTAGACTACAATGTTCTCAAAGGAAAAAGGAAAAGTTGAAGATCAACAAATTATAAGGAGCAATGACATGAAGAATGATAGAAGAACACATCAGAATCAGTTAAGCATTTTTTTCCCATAAACATTAGGTTGGCCAAGGCGCACAATCTTATAAAATAGGCTTCACGCATAAAGTCGGCCTGCTCTAAACTTGAAGTCAATCTTCCAGCTGTGAATTTCTGTCCGGGAAAGCAACAGAAAAAGCAGAAACTGTCCTAACTTGATCGACTAGTTGGCAGAGAAGAAAAACTACCTTTCATATGCAATATAGCTCATGCAACAAAAGAAAACCTACCAAAAGTTACTAAATACTAGTAACAGTCTAAAACCAGGAGGATGATAAGTGTTTGCTGCAGAGCAATTCCTTAGAACCATACAACAAAGTTTTCACTGCAGAGAAAATCTTTGAGAAAATCTTTCATTTTCTCTACCTTCATGTGAGGAGGATTAAAAGAAACCAAGAAGAATTATGGCATGAATCTTTGTGTCTGTCTTTACCTATCAATACTTTCAGTAACAATCACAGGAAAGAAATACCTTCTTCTCATATTTGCCTACTTCACTGTCTTTAGAAGCAAACACTGTTAAAGAAACAATAGAATTGAAGTATTTTCTCAGTTTCTCCCTATTCTTTCCATTTTATCCTTCTTTTCTATGACAAATCTTTGGTTATGAGGGAGTGAAGCAAAGACCAAGAAAATAGAGTTACTTCCCACTGCTGGTTTCTGAGAAAGGAGAAACAGAGAAACAATGATATTATAAAAGAGATAATTTGAACCATAAATTTAAGCAAGTCAATGAATTTTTCTTGTTTTCTTCCCCAATTCTCCCATGTGATGAAACACAGCCAGAATTATCATGAGATTTTTTGAAAAGATTTGCAAAGAATTATAGCAGTGATGAGAATAAGGATTAGAATCTGATACCTCATGAGGATAGGTCATCGTCGAGGCAAGGATTTTTGATAGCGAGGAAGCAATAGCTACTCTTCCAGGACTGAGCTCATCCACAGTTGTGTTATCTGCGGGCACATGCAATTAGGCCCCCAAAGTTCAGTATACTATCTGAAAATTTCAAGCCGACAAAGAAAAACAAATGAATAAAAGCAAAAAGAAGTATCATTACCCCTTCTTGCCAAGTAATGTTTGATCTTTTCATATGCTGGAAACTGGATAACAACATGGCTAACTCCTGCTAAAGCAGGAAGAAGACCACTGCTCAAGGCACAAACACAGCATATAAGGACGGAAATTATTTAACAGCCGGAAGTAGGGAAAATTATGATTTAGATGCATAAGACAGACAAACTGACCTGTATAGCCCTCGGATGCCTTCTTCATGATAAATCCTTTTCAGAGCAGAAAATATGCTATTGTAAGGTACCACTCCAGCTCTCATTCCTTGTGTCTAAAGATAAACATAATGGCCTGGTTAAATAAGCCAAAGTGTGCCTCTGCAAGGTTTTCTCATATAACTTCAAAATTCAAATATTAAAAGTTGCTGGTAATGACAATAATTTTATAAAAATGGACAAAAAATACTGTAAATGTTGTAAACAGACAATTTTCTGTACGTAGAACCATCAAGTTAGACAAGGATATGATAAGGCATACTTGGAGTCTGGTCTTAACAACCCACAGTGGATTGGTTGTAATAGCTGTTGCAGCTCCTGCACCTGCGGCAGCAATCATGTTTGCACCAGTTGAGAGTTGGTTATATTCATCAGCTGCATGAAAACATAACAAACATAAATTTCTAACCAATTTTGCATATTGCCCTGCTACGTTAACTTCTCTTGAGATTAGGCCTGAGCATCGGGCAGTTTGGTTGGGTATCCAAAAAATTGCCCAACCCAGCACCAAACCGAACTACCCGATTCACTGAACCATCACAAACTGTTCTGGTTCCGTTTTTTGTGGGTTTGGGTCATATGGGCTGGCCCAATGAGCAAGAAATAGCAAAAAAGATAAAAGAAAAAAGAAATTAGAAATCTAAAAAAATGCAGACTCCCAATGCAAATCAAAATTTAATCAGCCACAACAAAAATCCACATCCAAATAAAAAAAAAAAAAAACAGTCATTTCCAATGCTTACAGGGGATCGTTGGTGGATCACCACATGATGTTACGGCCATGAGAGGAGACTAATGTTGGTTTTGTGTTAGGAATGACAGTATATAATGCGGCAATATTGATAAATCCACGGAGCTATGAGTTGTTTCCTTGATTACGGTAAGTGGCTACATGCTGCAGTTCATGCAGAGACTAATAAGAAGAGGTCACCAAGGAAAAGATGAACATAGATAGATACGAAGGAGGAAGCAGAATCCTGATCAGAGGAAGAGATGGAGGGAGTTTAGGGACGGAGACACGGGAGAGGATGGCGAAGGAGTCAAGGGGAGCATTTAGGCTTTTAGAGATGCTAGTTTTAGTCTCTTAGGCATTCACAGCTTTTAATTTATAATGCATTTTATGTTTCGATCAGTTTGGTCAAATTTGCGCAGCCTGAAACTAATGCCAAACCAAACTCCACGATTCAGTATGTCTCGATCAATATTGAAAATAACATGTAATAAAACTTGTTATATTGCATTATGATACCTAACATGAGCTCAACGTTATCTAATAGAAGAAAATAACTCATTGCACTGTAACGGTGCATTTTTTGCATTATTTTACGCTATTTTACATTATGTTATATTACGTTATTTATAGTTATATTTTTGAGTAATTTCCAGATTGTTGCAGATGATTTGTTATTGATTGTTACCTGATTGTTGCCATTTTTTACTTCATTGATTGTTGTTTACGTATTTGATTACTTGTAGAATTGATAGTTTATTAACTTGCGATTGCTTGCTACAATTCCTCTCCGATTGTTGAATTTTGTTAATTATTGTTGATTCTATTGAGCTCTCAGTTGGACTGAAATGAGTATTATAAAATATGAATTGAGCATTATAAAATATAAATTACAGTATTGATGAAGAATGAAACTGAAATAAATAACTTTAAAATCGTTTTTGGTAATGACTGAAATTACAGTTGCGAACTTAATATTATTTATAAAGGTAAAATGTTAAAATTATTATAAAACTTATTAGGAACTTAGAATAGTTTCTAATTATTACAATATGATTTTAATTTTTTTATTGAATGTTTAAATTTTTTTTAATTTATAAAAAAAAATTATATATTTTTTTATTTATTTTTATTAAATAAATTGGAAATTGCATAACCTACATGCGTTACACTATAAGTAATGTAACCAAATGGAGGCAAAACGTTACGTTATCGTTATCACTATTTTAAGCATTGGTTTTGATCGGTTATTTTAGTTTGACTCATTTCTGAGCCCTACTAAAAAACAATAAATATTATGTCGTTCATCAATACAGTAATATTGAGAAAGGTGTGCTTCATAGAATCAAAGAGTGACGATTAACGCAGATAAGCACTTCAAGGGTAAACATGAAGGAAAGTTTTGCAGGACAACAATAGAACTAGAAAAGTTGTATGGGTCAGATTGTTAGGAGGTTAAGAAACAACATATCCAATATAAAGGTAGTAGAAAAGAGAACCCTGAGATGAATATGCAGTACAATCGTAATACACTACAAAATAGATAAGAAGTTAATACATCCAAAAGAGCTTAGAGGTTGTTCCTATTAAGAATAAAATGAGGAAAAATCAACTGAGATTGAGATGATTTGAGTGTGAAAATCAGAGGCCAATATATGAGCCAATTAGGAGAAGTGATAGGATTGTAGCTCAAGAGAAACGAGAACTTTAAGCTTAAGGATCTAATAGTGGCCAAATTAACTGAGATGGTCCTTAATAGAATTGAATGGAAGGAAAATAATCAAGCAGTTAAGCCCAAACATTTTTTGGATAGACTTTACTGCTGTAGTTTTTGTTATTTCAGAATGAAGAACTATTTATGTCCCATAAATAAAAATAGAACTAGATGAATTCGTGAAAGAATGTTGTCTTGTAACAGATTACCATGCGAGTGAAGAATGCCTTTGAGCTTATCATAAACTGTGAAGTAAACCTGCAAAAAGAAATGACTTTACAGAATTATTGACACTCAAATCAAATGCAAGTAAATAAATCACGATAAACGACTCTATCAATTGAATATTTTAATGCTAATAGAGGGAAACAAGTTACTCCATAAACTTTCAAGGGCATTTGTCTAGTCTTAGTCAAATGGCATAATCATCGAAAAGCAAAAGTTCGAATTTCTGGCTTCTTTTTTGTTTTTTCAGTTTGTTTCTTGTTGTTGTGGTCTATACTGGAGCAAGAAATTTCTGCCTGGTTGTCAGCAATGTCACTGGAGCCCCTCTAAGATTGCTTAGTGCATTTGACTGGGAAATAGAAAGAGGGGATGTCCTCTTTATTAAAGGTTATGCCCAAAATGATTCAAAATTAAGATAGCTACCCTAATGGAAGAGTTGATGGCCAAATGGAGGATATCCTTGGCCAAACACCGGATATCTTACCTTTGGGCCCAAATCTTAACCAGTCTCCAGGGAGAATTTGTCCATGCTTAAGATGCCCCAGGTCAACCTTAACGTTAGCAACCAAAGCACTCATCTAGGATCTATCCGGGGTGTATCAGATCACTTAGGATGACCTCCAACCAAATAAGGTGGATCCCGTTGTATTCGGTAGCTTGGGATAAACTTCAAGGTGAAAAAGCACTACAACCTATGATTTGCAGGACAATTCTCCTAACAAAAAATTGGTGAGGCCGAAACTCCTACGCAGAACAGGCATGTCCATCTGTTTCTAATACTTGGAAATATATAAAATGCTATTTACCTTGACAGTTGTATACAAGGAAGTGAATTTGTGCCCCTTTTGACAAAAGTTAATTATTTTATACATCATTTTACTAAAATTCCATTCTTCCACACACAAACCAATGCATATACCTATACAAGTCAAATTTACATATACACATGTAGCTTGGTCCTCATGTCCAGAATTTGGATGTATGCCAAGTCAAACACCCCCTATGTCTGTATTGGATCACGACACTGTCAAAACACGACACTCATGTCCATGTTGACTAATTGTAGACACTAAATTTATAATTTGAGATGTTTAGAATGAAATGGAGCTTTATAAAGTGCCAATAAAGCTCACAAGTAACCTGATCTGACTAAGGATGATATTGAAACTAATGTGTATCATGCATATAGTTAGAAACAGGTGGCTAGTCAATGTGATCTCAGCAAAGGGATCAGTTGCTGAGTGATAGTTGATTAGAAGCCATAAGTCATTTAGCAACTGCAACCTCAAGAGGCAAACCACCCATAGATGCACATGGAAGTAAGAGAGATTAATTATGGGAAACAGAATTCAATATGCACAAAAAATTATCTCACAATGAGAGAACAAAATACCGAGTCTCTTCCACTGTGATCTAAAATCCTATTTAAACATATAGTTGATGTCCTCGTAAAAGATTGAGAGTTGAGCAGAGTACAGAAATACAAATGAATGCACTACATTAACTATGATAACAGAATACCATGCTTACTTCATCACAACAGGCGGTTAATCAAACTGATCACCAACATGCTTCTTCTTAGAAGAACAAATTTCTAGTACGAGCCATTAATCTCACTTCAACAGAATAGTTCATGCCAATAGTTCATGCCAAAGTTATGGCCTGGTTAATTACGGAAAGAGAGGGTTTTACTAAAATAACAAAGAGAGCAAATTCGTGGCTAAAATATGGAAATCTATGCTAGCTGTCACTACGGACATGGAACCACGAGAGCAGAACTATAAAAAAAATCGCCTAAGGTACAGGATTAGACAAAAGAGAATGTAGAAACATTTCTTATGAAGAAGCATACATGCCTCTGGGGCCCAAGATACGTCAAAAAACTGAACTGACAATAAAGTCATCAATGTTCATTCTTGGTGATCGGCATGTTATATGTGAAAGTGGTTTTATAAAAATGCCTTTATGAGTTAATCCAAAGATGCCCTCAAGAGTTCTGCCTACAGCTGAGAAAACTGATCTTGATGCATTCAGTTGGGTGAAAATTTTAATCTGCAGTTCTTAAGGTATCCTCTCTTCAAATTTTTGACTAATTTCAATTTCTACTCTCAGAGGGCTTTATTGCAAAACTTATATTTGAAATTTATCAGGATTTTACAGTTTAAGTATTTTTGTGAGGTTTGACTCTTGTTTCCACATTAGCAAGAAGGACAATTGATTTCATTTGACTAAATATTCCAAGATTTACAAAAGCAAAATGAAAGCAATTGACTAGTTATCAAGATAAAATAACTTACAGCCCAGTTTGGAAGCAGTGCCAAAATTGTAGGGGAAAGACCCCTATACATTCCTCGAATGCCTTCATTTTTTATTATTTGCTGTAGGCTTGAAATAATGAAGCTCCCTGGATTGATGTTCAAAAGATATAAAATCTTATACATATAAAAAAAAAATGGATATACAATAATCACCAAATGGATGTCCACCAAATGTCTGAGGCAGAAATAATTATGCAGAAAAACTACTGCAATAGACTATAAATTTTTCAAACAACAGCTACAGAGACGCAAATAGTAAATATAGCAGCTACAGAGCAGCATATTAACAATTGAATCTGCTGATGGTTGTTAAGTGTTAACAGTAACCCCACGATAATAAGCCTAAGGTGCATGTTTCTATGGAGAGCAGACAATGCATTGGCGAAAGTCTCCGTATTTTAATTAACTATCCATCCATCAAATTCCATTTTAAATTGTTTTCAACTTTGCACACTTCTATCTTGATTTTGATATCAAAACCAATGCTTCTGCTCGGTACTGGAGCGACGATCTCATACCTTTGGAAATGCGTTCAATTTTAATGTGGCTCAAGAATCTCCTTACTGAAATTGGAATAAAGGAGCAAATGCCTATGAAAACTCTGAGGAAGAATCAGGCGGCCATCTAATCCTCTAATCCAGTCTTTAATGATAAGTAGTTTTTTTTAGTTTTTTTTTCTTTTAGGAAACTATTTTGGAGACTGCACCAATCATAAATGTGTAGCATATAGAAATTATCAGCTGACTTAGATATTGTGATACCCCTTAAAGCTGAACATAAATCAGTACAAGTATCACCAATGACTTGTATAATATCTATCCCTCAAATCCTCAAGCTGAACATAAATCAGTACATTTTTAGGGAACCCAAGATCAGTGTCTAACAAAATACCTAGTTCAGTACGAACATCAGAAAAGTCGGAAGCATAAATGTGCATAAATGTGCAGGCCTATGTGAAACGTAGTGTCATCATCTCTGTCTTGTCCAAATGACTGCTAATGTCAAAATGTCCATGGTCTCATATGATCTTACAAACAATTCTTTCATACAGATTTACACAAAAGATATAAGTTTGCTTTTGATTTGTATACTAAAAACAAAAATTTTAAGTGAAGAAGATACCATATGTGAAGAAGAAGAGCCATGAGCCAAAATAACTTCATATGACCTAGTCCGCTTTTGTCAAGCGTAAACAAATGTCTATTACTCATGAATCATCAATACTAAAGGAGAATACATCAATACTAAAGGAGAATATAGTGGATACAATTAAAGCGTATATAGTAGAGGATATGGTGAGTACAATGGGTGTTTACTAAGTGTCCTCCTTTTTCATAATTTGCAAATTAAAATGTCGATTGTCTGTGTTCGCATTTCACAGTTTTAGGTGCATTAAAAATCTAATTACATTATTCAATTAGTCAACAAATAAGCATCACTTCTGCTACAATTCACAGTAGAATAGTAAAATAGAGTATCAACCATCACCTTCATAATCAATTGTAAAAATGTAATAATAACCACCAACATATCAAAATTATATGGCCAATCTTGTTAAAGCTTCTTCCTTTTCAAATATTCCAAGTAATTTGTATAAATTCTACAAGTGAAGCCTAAAAATAAAACTACATATTTAAAACACGTCTTACCAACCTGCTAAAAGCATGATACAAAAATATAATTTTTCCTACCGTAAACCCCATAGAAAGCCATAAATGGGGGTTACAAGACTCGATACCTGGAACCAATACATATTTAAACATATTCAAAACATGTCTTACCAAACTACTAAAGCATGTTATAAAAATATAAACTTTCCTATGGTACTCTCTGAGGGAAGCAATAAGTAGGGGCGCTACAAAAGATACCCAGATGAGGATCCTACCAATTGATGAATGGGTATATATCAGGTTCTAAGAGTCAGACACATGGATAATATCGTGTAGGCTTTGAGTACCATTGAAATAAACTTGAACCAAATCTGTTCACTTATCCCATAGTAAAAATATCGTGGTAAAGTATATGTAAAACCCAAGTAAAATCGAATACTTCGGACCGCACTCAGATGTACCATTTACAATTGGGTAGTCAGGCTTCAGAAATATACTAGACCTGTTCATTATCGAATATGACTTGGATCCAAAAACAATATAGTGAAAACTCGAATATGGGTCTATGGTACCCGACCTAACCCAATAGCATGTGTGACAAGGGATCATTTTACACCACTCTCTGACACCATGACCAGAAAATGGATTGTTGTTATGGTATCACATACAAAATGATATCCAAAAAACGAATAACCCGATATAACTTTTAGGCATATATTAGATTTGGATTTGAAACTCAAGACCAAAATCGAATTAGGGTCAGATGTAAATCTAGAATATCACATCCAAATGGATTTGGATCGGATTCAAAACTTGATTCATCATCCTCAACATCATCTTACCATGAGCAAGGCTTCACGAAAGATTTGATGATTTTACGACCAGATATCAGCCATACGTCAACCCTCTTATAGTTAAAAATATGAACAAGAGTGGCTTGCTATTGTCAAAAACAGCCACCTCACATCCACCATATTCTCCTACAAATTCGACTCTAAGGCATACATAAAGGCAAGAGAAAAAAAAAAATGCATGCTTGTATTCCAACCTTCATTAAACTTCTAAAATAAATATTGAATGAAAAAATTCAGATCTAATAAATTTTTAGGAATAGGATTTGAGGGAAAAATGGAAGAATTTACGAACTTTTATAAAGAATTTTCATGGTTGAAAGTGGGATGTTGAAAAAAAAGGTCACGAGTCTCCCAAATAAAGGCAAGAGAAACCTACGAAACTAGGTCCGGCTTTTCCTTTCCTCTGCCGTTATCCTTCTTTTTTGGCTTCATTGCAACCTTAAATGGACGAGATCATGATATCCGGTTAATATTTGTTTTTTTTCCTAACCATTAAGCTTGCATCATATTCATATCCAATGGTACTTGCCATATTTGGCTTCGGGTATGCATAAAATATTTCCTAATCAAATTTGCATCTTGCATAAATCTTATCCAATTTAATAATTAGAGGTTAGGGTTAAGATTAGAGACAAATTACGGCATAATTTGATAGATGAATTCTATCCATCTCATCTCCTTTTATTAGTATAGTATATATGAATTTTTACACAAAAATCCTCCTTGTAGTAATTCATTACATAACATTCCCTCACATTGCAGCATATACATCGTACATGCCAACTTTGTTAACAAATAAACTGCACCATGGATCTCCCAAGTGGTGTAGTCAACAAACCGTAAGTTGACTGACAAAAGACACATGCTTTGGCTCAATAATATCAGCATCATACTTCATGTACACATGGTAATCTACTTCAGTATTTTTCATCCTCTCATGAAACATGGGGTTTTATACACTATAAATAGCTAACCAGTTATTACAACATAATGATATCGAAGTCTTGGACATAGAACCCACCTTGATTAAAATATCTCGTATCTATACAAAGCTCACATGGAAGATCACTCAACCCAATATTCTGACTCTGCATTTAATCTTAACAGTATGCTTCTTACTCTTCCACGAGGCAAGATTTCCTCCAACAAAGACAACCCTATAATAGAACAAAGGAGGTGAATCCACCCTTATGCTAGGTGGGCAGCCACCCCTCTCCCCTCTGAAAAGAATTAACTTAGTATATAATTTTTGTAAGTCACCCACCCCCACCCCCCCAAAAAAAAAAAAATGGCAAGCTTACCCTTCCTTAACTCAAGACTCGAACAGTCTTTTTTCAACACCCTTTTGGCCTCTTTCTAATATTTCTTTCCGACTCCCTCACAACTAAAACTCATGAAACTCCTCTAAACTATTGGCAAAAATTGGGTCTCCATTTCTAATATGTAAGATTGTCGGTTATCCTCATCAGCTTGTAGGCATATTTTTTTTCTCTCGTTATTTTAAAAAATTTATAAACATACTAGTGAAAGTTAAGGTTCTGGAACAATTCACAAATTACATCATGATCACGTATTAGCTTGCAAAATTATAATTGGGGCTATTGAATTTATAATATAGAACTAAAGTGCTAATTATTTTGACCTCGAGTAACTTTGCATAGCGCAACATGATTTATTATACAATGCTGAAAAAAATTGCCAAATGTTTTGAAATCCAACCTTGGTATACCTTATGTTGATTGGACAATCTGCTCAAATTTTATCAGAGAAACCAGCTATATGGTTATGATTACAATCTAAATACAGTAGACCTATTCCTGAAGCAATCTTCAAATATAGATATCGAATATCTTTTATAACAATCCTAATCCATGTATCCTCATATTGGTTTATTCCGTATTATCTGGATTAGTGCAAGAGTCCAGATATTCATATCAGTAGGTACCGAGTAAATTAATTTTATCTTTGATTCCGGACTATAATGAAGAATTCTACAGAGGGATTATTCGTCTCATTTTATTATATTTTTTGTATTTTTCTAAAATTATTCTGGACCGATTGAATTTTAGACCGACACCTATTAAAATAATCAATTAAATCCAATTTTTCATTTTTAAATACTCATATTTTCTCAACTTTATCCCCAACAGTATCATTTGACTTTTAGTGATAAAACTTAACGCAATGGCAATCTTGTAAATATAGGAAAGTTTAAGCATATTCTAGCTTGTCTTTTACCCATCATCTACCACCTATTCAACCCCTTAAAAAAATTCAAGAAAATCCAAAAAAAATTAGGGAGTCTTCATTTTATCTTCAAATCCCTAACCCAAATTCCTTTTCCAATTCCCCCTAAAAATTCACAATAAATCAGACTGAAAATTTTGAAAAATCCACCATGAAGCCAATTCATCCTTGCTCTTGAATACTTCCTCATAAAATAAACTCCAATCTTCTTCACTAAGCCAAGGTTATCTCCTCCAGCATCTATCTTACATCTGGTGATTGATTCTAGTGCAATTCATCAATTTTCGAATGTCAATCAAATCAATTTTGGTTCTTTTACGATTTGGGCTGAAAAAGAGTCAAGAATATACTCTCAATTTGAATTTATTGAGTTTCTTTAATGTAGGAAGAATAGACCACACCAATTCATGTTAACCAACTAAAAAGTGGATCCTTTATTTAAATTTATGTTTAAATTGCATATTTGGTTGTATTATAGAGTTCCATATCAAACTCTACAACTTGTTTGTGTTTTGAGCCAAAAGAACATGTATACATGCAAATATGCCAACTCTTAACCCATTATACCTGACATATTGGTAATCCATTTAAAAGATTTTAGATGCGTAATAATGCATTATCATGAGTTAATAATATGTCATATTATGCGTCACTTGTGCACATGACTGTCCATATTCTGCCACACTAAGCAGTTTTTGATACAACAATCATAATTTTTTCGTCTCAACTCCAATTGACCTCATTTTAATACCGTTATAAGGAAAACTCATTGGCCTACAATTTTTTTAATAAATGTAGTTCTGATTCTATCATTTTCCTAGTCAAATATTACCTAAAAGTTATTGACAGGCGCAGTACCAAGTCCCAACAGTTCAGCTATGGAGTGGCTTAGTAAAACAGCAATAACTTTTGTTCTAAAACTCCAATTGAGCTGATCTTAGATTCATCGAAAAGGTGATTAAATTATCTATAACTTCCGTAGAGAAATCCTATGATTCAATTATTATCTCACTCAAAAATAACCTGAAAGTTGAGGGTGTAGGTGCTAGTTTTGTCGATTCGGCAGTAACATGGGCTTAGAAAAACCACCATAACTTCATCATTAGAACTCAGTTAGGGCTCATTTAAGATTCGTCGGAAAAATAATTTATATACCTACAAATTTGTCCAATGTTATTTTACCACTTCAGGCTCAAACTATAATTTATATGGCCTCGAAGTTATAATAATACGTAGGCCAAGACCAAGTCCAACCACATAAATCCACTAAACTTTAATACCACTACATCAATTGAAACATATTTAAGCATTACATATCATGTTACACATAAACTACCTCGCTAGTGATATGACACGCATGCACACACATTTAATCACTGTTGTTCAGGCCAAGTAGGCTAGTGTTGCACGTGCACATCCAACCATGCTTGAGATACTAATCATGCATATACACTTCCGAGGACGCATATCAAGCTACAATGATTTCCTTACTTGGGAATGAGATCATACACACGTGAACATGTTTTATAATTTTTATACTTGCCAGTATCATCATGCATGTAATTTCATATTCACATTTTATGCTTATGTAAGGATGCTTACTACATGCTATACATTGATACCATGATACTTTAGCATATATCATACACGTATATATAGACGTTTACATGTTCTAACCTTGTGCACGCATACATATTCTAATCATGTGCATGTATATATGCAAATTAGTCTTTTCATGTGCAATGTTTATATCTTCTAACCATATGGATGCATACACGTCTAATACTTTGTCCATGTACATCCATATATGTTATAAGCCCATGCTGACATTCTTGATACCGTATTGCGTATATCCATGTTTATATGATCCCTTTCATACTCATTATCTCTTGTTCATGTTGGTCAAGTACATACACACTACATCACATAGACGTAATACTATTCGTGCTCATTTTTCGTATTATCCTGATATCGTGACATCAATGATAAGCAATATATGTTTTGCGTTATGCTACTTGTAAATGATTAGCCATTTCATGATCTAGTTATTAGCTATTCAACATGATCACTACCATACCCTACTTGTCGTATCACAAGTATGCATGACTTGCTTGTTACTTGTCATATTATTAGATTCTTGCTTGCCCACTTGAACTTGATTTCCATACTAGTCCTACATGAAATCCTGTTTATCATTGATGAGTAATTAATTAATTAATTACACTGGGTATGGAAAAAACGAATGGTGAAATGAAACACGTATAGTGAGAGTTTCTTATCTTGTTAGGATGCATCCGACATATGTGTACTAGCACCATCATTTTTTAGTACTTAGTGATATGTCTTATTCGTGTGGAGGACAGTGACTTGTGAGCATAATTCCGAATATGCACGGGATAATGTTTAAAATAGCGATAACGATAACGTAACGTTTTGTCGCTGTTAGGTTATGTCGCATATAGCGTAACGCATAACGTAGGCTATGCAATTTCCTATTTATTTAATTGAAAATAAATATAAAACTATATAGAATAATTTTTATAAATTCAAAAATAAATTTAAAATATCTAAAAAATTGAATATAAAATAATTTTGTAATACATAATATATTCTAATATTATATTAAGTTTTACAATAATTTCCACATTTATCTTCATAAATTATATTAAGTCTCCAACCGCAATTCCAATCATCATTTAAAGAAAACAAGATTTTAATTTTTTATTTCAATTCCAGTTATTATCATTATTGTTATATTTTGTAATGTTTAGTTTATCTTATTTGTAGTTATTGATTTCAGTTCAGTTAAAAATTCAATAAAATCAATAAATAAAATATTTCAACAATTGGAGAGGAATTACAATAAGCGAACAAGAAAATAATCACATAACAAGTTAGCAATCAAACAAGCCAATAACTAATAAAAAAATTGCAACAATTCGCTAATAAACAAAATAATAATAAAAAATAATATAGAGATTACTAAAAAAATAATTGTAAATAACGTAACATAACGTAACTTAACGTAACGTTACGTAATATAACGTAAAATAACATAAAAAAACGTACTCTTACGGTGCACTGAGTTATTTTCAGTTGTTACGTAACGCTGGGGTTCCGTTAGGTTACGTAACGCAATATAACGGGTTTCATAACGTGTTATTTTCAACATTGGCACGGGATATCGACAGTACTTAATGGCATGATATTTGGTTCGTGTGCAGACCAGTACTACTGGCAGTGGTATGCACAGTATACTTCTATGAATACTTCCATCATTCAGTTCCAAATAATATAAATTATAAACAATTAAGTTAGTGCTACGTGCAACTAATGCGTCTCCGTAGGACTACGAACCTAAGAGACCAATCATATAGGACCACCTCTTTAATCCATTGAGATACTCTTGTTAGCTTTAAATTCTACATTTCTATATTGTCAATGCCATCCACACTTGCATTTATATCATTCCATGCTTTTATTTATTATTGCTCATGTTTGCATGGTATTACCCTTTTTTTGCAAGTTCTTGTTGCATGATATCTGCACATTCATCACATAGAATCTCACGCTCATGCTAGTACACATATCCATGTTCACTGTGTACGACTCTATTTCTCTTCTCTTCTTGCTTGGGTTCTGACCCATGACTGTACTCACATACACTCAGATAATGTTGACTTGCAGGCATCTATCACCAACAAACAAATCCATATTCTTACTAAGACCCCGTAGTTGATAAAGGACTCCATCTATCCAACCTTCTTTGTTTTCTCCAAACTTCATTTTATATATTATCAATTCTAGACTTGTATCTATTTATATTAGACAGTTGTTGTATATCATATTTATCAATATTGTGACCAAGTAATTTATAAATCATGCAATTTATCTTTTAGTTGTGTTAACGAAAATGCACTCCTTTATCTTTCTACGAGTTGTAGAAGATTAGTTATTTTCTATTTTAATGTATTATTTGATATCTAGACTGTATCATTTGTGCGTTATGACCTCGTATACATCAATTTTTTTTACGCGTCTGCTGGTGGTGCAATCCGTTTCCGAATCAATGTGGGGAAACGAGGCGCTATATCCTAACCAAAACATCCTAATAACTCGTTTCTGAAATTAACAAGAACTGTCTCACAACACTAATCAGATATGCAATACTGGCCAAGTCAGTTTAACTTCTAACTAGTCTCTTATATCTTTCTTGGCCCTCCAAGAGCTCCCATGATCAGGCCATAATTTCAAATTCGAATCCATCATGTAGTTTTACATTCGAGCATACCTGCTTTGAAAATATATCTAATATATACTTTAGCTAAGAAAGTAAGACCCCCTTTTTAGATCTACCTGCCTCATTCCTAAGAAATAATATCAAACGTGACTTTAAGTAACTAAACCCCTAGATGCCATCTCATCTAACCACAGTCATCAACGTAGATCACAAAGAGAATATGTTTTTTTATGACGGATACGAAAGTAAGTCCCACCACCTTAATCTTATTTAGTCTCCATTATCATCATCAAAAACCCATATTTCCAAGTTAAACCCATAATCACCCCTTAGGTGACCCAAAACCTGACTCCTACCAGCACTCTCATTTTCTCTCGCTCAACATGATGTTGCTAGCAACATCACATCACTACTATGGATTTAATCCAGCCACAAATTCAATATGTTCTTGACCTTGCCACCACGACTCAGACACCATCATGACCCAACAATGTCTCATCACCCTGATCTCAACAACTTCACGACACTATCGTCTCGATCACCCCTCTATCTTGCTGTCGGCACCCCTTCCAAATGACAATGTCGTTCCCACCCCTTCTTCCCAGATTTGTGAGTGCTAAACTCAAATATGAAAGATCTTATATGCAAGAAATGAGAGGAAGCCAAAAAAGGGTTGCCATCTCTTATAAACAGCAAAAAGAAAAAATCCTTTATTTTTGTCTTATGTATGTGAATGTATGAAGGAGGTGAGATGAGGAGTTTGGTGGAAGCAGTGCTTTGCATTTAGAAAGTTGTATTTTTGTGTTAGGAGAATCCTTGAGCACTTGGTTGTAGTTGGTGGTAGGTGCCCTGAAAATTGTAAGTCTAGCAGATTCAAAGAGTATGACAGAGTTGACACAGCCAAACCCGACTATTTCAAACTTTATTACTAGGACGATTGCTGACAAAAAGTTGCAAGAGGATAACTATTAACAATACAGGAAGACCGTTAGAAATTAATTTAATCGGTTATGGAAAGAACTTCTCTATACATGGATCCTCCTAGTTCTACGATGGATAGATGGGAGCGAGAAGATGTTGCCCTCTTTAGTCAATTGTTGAACATATCAGAGCCGAAAATACAAGATTTGGTGATGCATACATCGATAGTAAAGGAGATATACAATTATCTTGAGGCCCAGGGATCGGTTCTAAAAATATACTTATGTTTAATAAAGAGTTCAAAAAATACCATATGTTCCAGCAGTTTCAGGCTACACTGATTCGACCATTTTCATCTGCTAGCTTAACAAATTTAGATAACCCTAATATGGGTTTCACTTTCACGGACATTATTCTAAATATCAGTAGCGACAAACGATATATATTGCTGGATATATCGTTTTGAAGGATTTGCCAATACGATACAAAAGCCTAATATTGGCTCATATCCCAATGTATCATCCGATACCTCACTATCTGATATGAAAAGCGCCCATTCAATACAAACTCAATATCCGATATTTAGAATCTTTTCAGAGCTCCTAACACTTGGATCATTAACACTAGTACATTTAATCACAAAATAGAAAATAAAAATATTTTGCTTGATTTGTTTTTACCTCTATCACTTCCTATATTATTTGCAAATGGTGTTATATCTCGTGCTGAGAGTGTAGACATTGCTAAGGCTACTACTTTGTTACCTGTCATTTGTCTTTTATGTATCCAAATTTTCATTTAGTCTATTATCAATCACTAAACTCACACGATCCTTGAATTTTTAGGTGATGTTATAGGAAAATAGAATGCAAAGAACGATTGGCACATGATGTTAATATGGAGACTGCAACACCAGAGATTGTTGGAGAGAAACATCAGGCCCCTTAAAAGCATGATGGTTTTTAAATACAAAATTAAAAACAAATCTAACCCAAAAAATTTAAGCTAATAGATAGTGACCCCACCTTTTTATTTAAACCTATAAACTTCTCTATTCTATCTGATATGGGACTATACTCATATATAAGGTCATAACAATATCCCCTTTATTGTGAGTATACCACAATCACCTCGGAAAATATAGATCCCTAAGCACCAACCATCTGTAGATAATCTCAACTTTCGTTCAAACCAACAAGCACCTCTACACCATGGTAACTAATATCTATGTGGTGGACCGCAGGGGGGTGGGGGGACCAAACCTAAAATCACAAGACCTTGAGCCTTAACATTTGCTTCATTCCCCTTGGGCCACAACCTAAGTTCTGATACTATTTGTTGGGAAGAAACATTGGATCCCCCTTGGGAGCATGATGGTTTTTAAACATAAATATAGAGATTGGAGCCAGTTGCGTAACTGCATCATCAAGAGATTAGAGCCAACCACATTGAATTTGTTAGCTCTACTTCTTGGCAAGATTTATAATCAGTTTGATCCTACCTTGCAAGTTTTGAAGAAATTAGTTCTTGAGTAAGCTGAATCATTAAATGGGTAAACAATATTGCCTTATCCATTGAGAGTTAATAAAAGAGTAAATCACCCGTTCAAAACTTATTCATTTTGTTACTTAGTGACCTTGTTTTTTTAGTTCATCACTTGGCTTTAAGGATTTTATTATCTGCGGAACTTATTGTGTGGCATGATTATATTTAATGAAAAGTTGTTCAAAGGGCCTCCATTTTCATTACCTTCTATAGTGAAATCAAGAATTAGTTTGGTATTATTTGTTCCTACTTTACAAACTGATAATTCAAAAGAATTTTTTAGTTATTCATCAAACCTCTTGTCCTTAAGCTCCACCACAAAATCTTACACTCCACAATAGAAAGGAATGGCTGAATGTTAAAATATTTACTTGCTTGAATTGGTTAGCTTTGTTAATTAACATAAATGTTCCCAAACACTTATGAGGGAATATAGATTTTAATAGACAGATATCATATTATCAAACAAGACATGTTTGCTATACCCCTTAGATTTTTTATTTTTGTGTTTTTGTTCGTGATCATAATGTTAATCAAACTAAAGTGAATTTTAAAACTTTCAAATGCGTATTTTTCGAGTATACTAAAGGTAAAAAAAATATAATATGTACTATCGTCCCACTTTTCATAAGCTTGTGATCATTACTGATGCTACATTTTCCAAGTCAGCGCCATATTTGGATAAATAATCTTCCTTAAGTACACCATTAGAACCAGAAATGATTTCATTGTTCTTTTTAGAAAACTCATCAACTTTATATATCAATGATATCATTATATGCCTCAGAGATATGGACAGGTGGATATAAGAATACCAAATTCACTATCGATGTGCTAGTTGTTCATGTATCATCAATCGCCGACACGATATCTAGTGAGAATATTGCTACTCCCTCTCCTAATGTTGATATTGACTCCCAATCCGATCTTGATATTCCTATTGCTCATCGTAAGAAAAAAGGCATTTCACACTACATCCATTGCATAGCTTTTTGTCTTGTGTGTATCTTTCCACACAATATCATACTTTTGTTTTCTCTACTGATTCTCATACTATTCTCCGGTCTATTTCAGTAGCCATGTCAGGTCCTAGTTTGCAGATAATGATAGAAGATTAGACGTATGTCTTAGAACAGAATGAGATATGGAAACTAATTACACTTCCAGGTGGAAAGATCAATGGACGTTGGTGGGTATATACTGCAAAACTAAATCCTAATATAACTTTAACTCGGTCCAAGGCTCTTTTTGTGGCAAAAGACACTCCCAGACTTTCGGTGTAGATTATCAAGAAACATTCTCTCCAGTAGCAAAAATGGCTTCAATTTGGTTTATTTCACTTGCTTGATGTTAAGAAACATTCCTCCATGACATTTTTAATAAGGATGTTTAAATGGAGAAATTACCTAGGTTTGTTGCTTAGGTGTATGGCAAAATCTGTCGTCTGCAAGTCACTTTTGAAACAATCTCCTCGAGTCTAGTTTGAAAGGTTTATTTAAAAGTTTGGTCTTTTTCATTCTCAGAAATATCACTCTATTTTTTGATACTACGATAATCAGAGATTAATATTTTTGAGATTAGAGATAAATTGGGACAGAATTTGATAGATGGATTCTATTCATCTTATCTCTTTTTATTAATATAAAATATATAAACTTTTACAGAAAAGTCCTCCTTTTACTAATTTATTACATAACAGGAATCAACCCAATTTATAGCATAACAGAAGCCCTCCTAGCTTCTAACTATCCTCTTCTTACTCACAGTCTTCAGTTGCATTTACATCTTTTAACCGCATTCATGGATGAAATTTCTCCAATTCATTTAGTTGAAATCAATCTCTATTCAATAAGTAAATCTTGCACAACGGACAACCATGAATATAAGAGAACCCAAGTCATTTGGGCTAGGTTGGCCTCCAAAAGAAATTTTCCCCACATACACTTACTTTTCACGAATTGGTAAATGATGATTTAAGATAAATTTTCAATTCTATCTCCAATAGCAATATTCTAGATTCGTTGTTTTTGTTTTGAAGAGGTTGATGTATTGGTTTTGTTTGATAAGCTCTTTGAGGATTCTTTGCATACATCATTTCAGATTTCTCCAAGGAACATAAAAATACCAAATTGCCTTCTTCACTCTCTATATAAAAAGATACCAAATCACCGTCTTCTTCCTTTTTATTTATTCAAAATTTAATTCCTAAACTCCAAGGAAAACATCCTCAAATTTTCATGTCTTTACTACTTCACAAAAGAGGAACAATAACCCATAATATTTCAGAGAGGCCATGATTATTTTGCTTGACCAACAAATGTGGCCCAGTACTTGACACAGCTACATCTGGTATGATCTACCTTCCAAAATGAATATACAAAATAGCAAAGACACTGATTTTATCTCCCTTAAGTTTCCTACAAAATTTTTTGTTGATCCAGCTCATTAGATATGATCTCACTAGCCAAGACTCAGATTTTTACCCCCATGGAGTCTCTGTAAAAAATTTTGTTGATCCAAGCTCATTAGATATGATCTCAATAACCAAGACTCAGTTTTTATCTTCACTGAGTTTCCACAAATTTTTTTTTTTAATCCAAGCTCATTAGATATGATCTCTCTAACCGCCTTACTAATTAAGCAGTTTATCAAGCATTTGGGCCAATTTCTCTTATACAAATTATGAAAATTAAATTATAGTCTTATTAGGCACAATACCAAAGCCAAAAATACATAAACTGGGTCCCATCGGCCCCAATTAGCTAGCTTGTCAAGTCCATTAGACAAATATGTAATAGTCCCAATCAGTTAACCCACTTTGACCTTGTTAAATCTGAGCTAAGCAGAAACACATTTGCCCATTTTAAGTATTCTTGGACACAACTAATTTTCTATGCAACGAACACATCCAACACCCAAATATCTTGTAATATTTCTACACTATAATAGAATTCCATGTGCACAATAAACACCCAACATCCAAATTTCTTGTAATATTTCTGCAACATAATTGAATGCATCTCATATTTTTTTCACAAGAAAATCAACCTAATAAACCTCATAATATTTCCCATTTTTACCAAAGGACATCACACCAAGGAAAATCATTTCCACTCATTTAATATTAGGACTCAATCTCCAGCATCCATTTGCTTGGCCTGCAACAAACTATGAGTATGGACTTCATCTCATGTTGCCACGTGAATTTCACCCGTGCACCAATAAACACAGCTTTCCACACTTCTTCAATTCATCCATGTGAATCTTTTAGACTGTATTGTACATCAAAGGATAGTCATGGACTCGTGGCATTGGGAGGTGAACTGACCAAGTTCCCACCATATAATCCTTGACGAGTCTTTGCACTGTACCAAAACTCTAAAATTATTGTGATGACTGAGGGTTATATTTACATATTATATATCTTAACATGCCAGTGGCAGGTTGAGTATTCCTCTCATGGGCCAAAACATGAGCCTTTGCAAAATTCGGGCTCAGCGGTATATGAGCACGCAATGTAGAAAATAATGCGTTACGAAACGCGGTATATAACGCGTTTCGTAATGTAGCGCGGACCCGGCGCTCCGTAACAACAATAAAAAATACGGATTTGTAGAGCAGTGCGTTTTTTGGAAATAACATGTGTTACGTAACGTAACGTTATAACGTAAAATAATGCACGTTATTGCTATTTTGGATATAAATATTTGTAATCAAACCCTAAATTTCACCCCTTTCCTTTCACGACTGAAATTATTCCCTCGCTCGCTCGTTTCTCCGCTTCCCTCCCCCTCTGAAAAAATCGCTCGTTTCTCCGATCGCCGACCCTCTCCATCGCCGATCATCTCCATCCTCGTCGATTCCAACCCTCTCCATCGCCGGCCATCTCCATCCTCACCGATTCCGACCCTCTCCATCGCCGACCTTAACCGATTCCAGTCCAAAACCTACCATTTCCGTCGCCGACTCTCTCCATCTCCATCGCCGACCCTTTCCATCTCCATCACCGACTCCATTGCCAACCCTCTCCATCGCCGACCCTCTCCATCGCTATTGCCGGCCATCTCCATCGCCCTCCATCTCCAATTCCGACCCCCTCGAAGTGGGAAAGAACACAACACTACAGAAGGAGCAACTTCGACGAGTAATTCCGGCAAACTTCGACAGGTAAAAATTTAAACCCAAATTTTTTTTTTCTGTATTGTAATGCTTACTTGCTGTTGTTAGGAATTCAAACTTTTAATTTTTCTATTAATACATTAAATCCTAATTTTTTTCCATTGACTAAAAATTTTTAACTGTTAGTTTAGAATTTTGGGATTCAACTAAGTCCCTATTATGTAACAAGGACTTCTAATTTCGTTTGTGGTTTTGTGGTTTTTGGGATTCAATTAAGTCCTTGTTATGGAGTGAATGAAATATGATGTGCATGCAGTTATAATTCCTCTTCTTGGTGTTAATTTGATTACTTTAGGTGTTAATTCTTCTTGGTGTTAATTTGAACTGTATGCTCAGTAATGAAATGAAATATGAACTGTATGCTAATTCTTCTTGGTGTTAATTCTTTTTTGTGTTAATTTAAACTGTATGCTAAGTAATGAAATATGATGTGCATACAATAATTGAAAAGAACAGCATGCACTTTAGGTAATCATCTAAATGATTACAGTTCTTATATTGCATACAGTTCTTATAATCATCTATAAGACTACGCTTTTGTGGTGTTGCAACAAATTTCAATTATGAGAACAAATTGCTATCATAATCACTTCTCTTTGTGCTGTCTTTTCCCATGGACTTTAGGTAAATATCATTCGATTAAAAAGTTAAATAGGATAAGATCGTCGAAGTGGCTAGATTTCTAATTTGTTTTTGTTTTGAGGGTCAAATTATAACCCCGTTTTGCCCACTGCACTGTTGCAAAATATAAAACAATACATTCATTATACTGTTGAAATTGAAATAGAAGTCATAAAATTAATTAGATATATCTTTTTTTGTTATTGTTGAAACTGAAAGTTTTTTTTTTTATTCTTGATTTCTAAGAAATCGAAGAATCATATCTAAACATATGGATCCGGCAAGAGAATGGGGGATTCATAAAGATGGTGAACCAAGCAATTATTTTTATTGCAAATTTTGCAATTACCACATCACTGCTGGAATTACAAGATTGAAGCATCATTTGACTGGTACAAGAAATAGTGTTAAAGTTTGTGAGCGAGTTCCAACAAATGTGAAGAGAGCATGTCAAGAGATGCTACAGGTTACAGAGATAGAGAAAAAGAAGAAGTTAGCATTGACCCGCGAAATTGGGAGAATGGGTGAACCACAGACTGAAGTGATTAGCCAAGAACTTAAAAGTGCCGCAGGAAGCAACTCCCAGCCTCGAACTTTAAGTGCAATAGAAAAATTTATTAATGTGGAAGCCCGTCAATCAAAACTTGAAACTTCTTTAAAGGAGGTAAGAGAGGATTGCGTAAGAAAGATTGGCAGATACATATTTGCTAATGGATTATCATTTAATATATTGAATAGTCCATATTGGAAGGAAATGATAGAAGCAGTTGGTAATTTCGGATTGGTTTGAAACAACCATCCCCTTATGAGATAAGGACACGAGTCCTTAAAGCCGAAGTTGAGAATATTGATAAAATCAAGGAGAAACACATATTGGCTTGGGAGAAATATGAATGTACAGTGATGTCAGATGTCAGATGGATGGTCTGATAGGAAGAGCAGAAGTTTAATTAATTTTCTTATAAATTCACCGGAGGGTACTTTCTTTTAAAAGTCCATTGACACATCAAATCAGTTCAAGACTGGAACTTATTTGTGGGAGTGTATTGACAAGATGGTTGAGAAGATTAGAGAAAAAAATATTGTTCAAGGGTACAAAGCTTATGGAATCAAGAAAATGTTTATATTGAACTCCTTGTACAGCTCATTATATTGATCTGATACTTGAAGACATAGGCAAGATAAAAATTCACAAGGAGACACTTGATACGGCAAAAGGTATAATACAATTTATTTACAATCATTGTTGGGTTCTCAGTTTGATGCAGGCATATACAAAGGGGAAAGAACTTCTAAGGCCTGCCATCACTCGATTTGCTACCTCATTTTTGACTTTGCAAAGGTTGTATAAATTAAGGCAACCTATAAGAAAAATGTTTGCATCTGATGAATTTACTAAAAGTGTTTGGGCCAAAAAAATGAATGCAATTAAGGCCAAGAAAGCAGTGTTGTCTAGCCAAAGCTTCTGGGGTCGTGTTCTATTCTGCTTCAGCACCACTCTTCCACTTGTCTATGTATTACGAGAGGTAAATTCGGATGTTAGGCCTTCTATGTCTTTTCTTTATAAAATGCTTGATAGTTGTAAATAGAAAATTGCTGATATTTGTGATGGCAATAAGAGGAAGTACATGTCTTATTGGAATATGATAGATAAGAGATGGACAGATATGTTACATAGACCTCTCCATACGGCAGCATATTTTCTTAATTCAAGATATTTCTATAGCGATACATTTTCCAATATTCTAGAGGTGAGGAGAGGCCTTCGTGAATGCATGCAACGTATGATACCTGATCTTAATGAGTATGCACAAGCTGATGTCGCGTTGGATCAGTATAAACAGAAACTTGGAGAGTTTGGATCCCCACTAGCTCAAATGATTATGAATGCCCGTAGTCCAGGTATAATTTTATTTATTTCTATGATTCTATATGTAGCTATAACATTAATTTTTAAAATTTTTAACTCCAAAATTATTTTAGCTGCTTGATGGGAAAAATTTGGAGATGTTTCTACACTCCAAACGTTTACAATTCGGATTCTCTCTCTTATTACTAGTGTTTCTAAATGTGAACGCAATTGGAGCACTTTTAAGCAAGTATGAAAATTTAAAATTAAAAAATTTTTGGTTGATATTTTATTTCATTGACATTTTTTGAACTCACTTATACAAATTTACATTTCACAAATTTGTTGAGGGTTCATTCAAAGAAAAGATGTCGCTTGGAGCAAAAACGTCTACACTCTCTTGTTTATGTCATATATAATATTAAACTTAGAAAGAGGAATATATGGAGAAAACGAATGAATTTGGATCCGATTCTTATAGATGAAGCGACTCCTGATGATGAATGGCTTGTAGAGAGTGAAGAACCATGTCTTGCCGATGATCTTGGATTGTTTGATGACCGAGATGAGAATATTGTTGATCCAGGAACAAGGGATTTTCTAGATGTCACCGCGATTAATAGCAATCAGAATGTTATGGCCACTACAGATAAGGGTGATAAGCAAGATGAGAATGAAACTACAAGAAAAAAACGGAGGGTCGATATTTCATGTAAGTAATTAAAATTTGGGTCTTCAATTCTTGATTAAGTGTCTAGCCTATGGCTTTAAGTATCATATAACCTCGTTAATTTGTGAATTTCTTTTGTAGCATCTTCCTCGGACAAAGGAAAATCAATTGATGATGTAGTAGATGAGACGAGGGATGATATCGATCCTGAAGATGCTAATTATATTTTGGACGAGGATGATCTAGTTGTAGTAGAGTAGATGATAGCATGAGAACTTAATTTGTATATATTGGAGGAGAATGTTTTGTATAACTTAAATACTTAATTTATAATTTTGTATGTTATGAAGTTGTTAATATATTAACTATTAAGACTTAAGAGCTTTAAGACTTTTATGTATATTGTGATGTGAACTATGAATTTTAAACATAGTTTAAAAAATATTGTGATATTTGCTACAAATTTTAAAAATTTTCTATGCCTTTAAATTGATTTTACAGTATTTTATATGATTTTTTGGATTTATTTACTTATTTATGATCATTATTAAATATAGTTTTATATTTATTTTAATTAAATAATAGAAAATTGCGTAACCTACGTTATGCATTACGTTATTTGCTGCTTAACCTAAGAAAAAAAACGTTACTTTAACGTTATTGTTATTTTAAATATTGTGAGCACGGCTTGTTCTGATACCATCATAAAGTCTGTTCCACTATAACAAAACTAAGAAGTTGTAGCAATGGTCACAGATTATACTTATATATTACTAATTCATGTGCAATGCACGAATAATAAATTGGGAGAACACAAACTTTTAAGAGTATTTCCATACACCTGTATTATAGTTGTACGGCCAACAATTTTTAAAAGAAGTCTCCTTAGAGACCATTAGGCAGCTTAACATAGAATCGGTGTTTTAAATACAGGCCGGTAAACCGATATACCGGCCGGCATATCGGAAAATAAGAAGAAACGAGACGGTAAGGTGAAATTTTTACAGTTTCTTGTTTTGGACCGGTATGGGCCGATATATCGGCCACGGAGCGATATATCACCGGTAACGAGAAAAAATACCGACCGATAATAGTCATATCGGTTTAGATTGGAATGGGTTTTGGTTGCGGTTTAAATATGTTAATCTATTAAAAACCCGACCCGTTAAGAAATAAAACACGGGAGGAAAAAAATGCAAAAAATCGCTCGTTCTCTCTCCTTCGTGAGGCGATCGATTCCTTCTCCCTCGAGTCCCCCGGCGGTAAACCCTAACCCTAATTCCCAAATCTAGCCATAAATCACTCTCCGATTCCTCTTCTCCCACTCTCCGGCTCTCTCTCTCATTCTCTCCCCGCGAACGATCGATCGAGCCCAACCCTAGCCCTAAAATTAAAATTTCTCTTTCTCTTTCTTCTCCCACTCTCCGATTTCTATTCTCTCACTCTCTGATCCTCTGACAGGAGCTTGCCGGTTGATTCGACTTCGACAAGAGCTCGCCGGCCTATTCTTACGCTGCCATCTCAACTTCGCCGGCGGGACAGTCCAGTGGGAAAGTCAAGTTTGATTATTTTCATATTAATTTTAAATAAGGTTACAATTTTCTTCAATATCTTATAATTGTGCTTTTTAACTTAAATTGATTGCGTTTTCAGTTAAAATCTTTATTTATTTTTTTTGCAATTAGAGGCAAATTGTGGAGTTCGGCCTACTGATTCAATGAATCAGTGGGTCGAACACTGATTCAGTTCACTGAATAAGTGTTCGACCCACTGATTCACTGAATCAGTTGCCAAACAGTATTTTTGAACAGTGAACAGTGGCCGAACAGTATTTTTGAATAGTGAACAGTATTGAATTTGATTGAGAATTTGTTAAGTGAATTTGATTGACAAATTGAAGTGAATTTGATTGAGAATCAGTGGCCGAACAGTATTTTTGAACAGTGAACAGTATTTTTGAAGTGAATTTGATTGACAATTTATTGAGCAATTGTCAATTGATACTAAAAATATGTAGCCTCAAATTTGTTGACATATAGGACATTGTGTGCATATAGGACATTTTAATTGTAGGACATTGAGCAATTGTCAATTTTTAATTATATGATATTGTAACATTACTCAATTAATACTAAAATTTGTAGTATTTATTGGATATGTTAAGGTTTAAAATTTTTAGTTATAGGACAATGTAGTTTGGTTTATATAGTTTTAATGAAATAATTTTTGTAAATATAATTTAGTTTTCCCTACTCCTTAGTTATATTTATATATATATATATATATAGGATAATTAATTTCTTAATGTCTTAAATTTTTAAGTTTGGTTTATATTGGATAATTAGTCTCTTAACTCCTTAGTTATGTATATATATTTTGTTTGATGCAAGTTTATTTTTTAGTTATGTACATATACTTTGTTTGATGCATATATGAACGTTCTAAACGGTATATGCAAATTCGTAAGTTGAATGCAAATAAGCCAAATAAGTATCATAATCTTGTTTTATATATTTTAATATGTTCTATATAGCCAATTATATTTTATTTTTTAACCGATATGACACTCTGGTATTTAGGATCATATTGCGATATCCCCCGCCAGTATCCGATATGTAATTTGGCTGATCGGTATGAGACCGGTATCCGATATTTAGAACACTGCATAGGATATATTTGTAAAATATGTTTTAACTTTTTGGATATTTTAAGGGACATTTGTGAGTGAGATAATCAATCCAATCCTACTATGAAACCCTCTAGAGTTTGCATTAAATTAGTAGAGATGCATTCTAACAATTCCAAATCAGTAGAGCTATCACTCGTGAGGATGCAACTCATTCATCCAATTCTCCACCACAGTCATATACACTTACATGTTAACCATATCATATTGCTCCAACAACATTTAATCCACTCACTTAAAATCTTTATATTTCATTTGAATCTCCACCAATGATAAGGATTTATTAATCCCAATTAACATACATAAACATCTCCACTTTATTCTAAAGGAAATCACTCAATTCTATCAACGTCAACCTTAAGAAAAAACTAGAAGCACTAAGAGCCTCCATTGGAGCCCTCAAAAATAAAAAATAAAATGAAAATTAGAAAAAAGAAAAAGCAATGGAAATCGGATAACTAATTCTCAATTCAAGTTTAAAATATAGGAATAAACAATATGAACCAATAAGCCTATCTTCAACCATTCAACAATTCACTATTAAACATAGGGTCTACTATGTATATCCACCATAGCATATTAATAGTCATATTGATTATTTACATTGTAAAGTATTATTTAGTGATTAAAGTACACAAGTAGAGTAATATAGGGTTAACTACTTGACAAAGTTACATAGATTATTTGCTTTTATTTTTGTTTTTGGTTACATAAGTGAAATTTTCTTGTGAAATTTTATGGAATTTGCAGTCAAATAATTTGAAATAGAGTATTAATGGATACATGTGAAACAGTAATGTGTTTGTGAAGCAATAACTGGTCCAATATAGCAAAAGCATTAAGTTAAAACAAAAATTTCAGTACACACTCTATAGCTAGAACTTCACATCAAAAAGCCAATAGCAGAGAAGCAACACATGCATACATAAAATATCTAGTAGGCGATGATTAGTAAATACAGACACGAGGTTAGAAGCAAGGCAATTTTCCAACACCCAGAAACAAGAGTACGACTATAATAGGTGGCATGCATCTTATAACATGTTCATATGATTTAAACTATTGTGTATTGTTTGTATTCATATACTAGACAATCTAATTTAGTAATAAGTTCTACAAAAATAATTAGCTTTCATCATTGTCATATACATAATTTTCAAGGCAAATAGCAGTTTAGACATTTGTAAGCAGCGGACATGGATGGCACCTATATCGTGTCAAGGTGTGTGAGGCTCTAGATTTTTCTTCGGGAAACTTGTCCTGCATAACTAGTAGGTATATAGATGTGATTAGGGACAAATATGATAGAGAAACTACTAGGGTGAGACCAATTGGAGAATCAGAAACATCTCTTACCACCACAGATTAACAACAAGAATCAGCATTACGTCAAAAATCCTTTTATGTTACTTATGAATGAAGTTACTAGGTATATTCAAAATGAAGCCTTGCAGCTAATGACATTGAAAAGAGTAATTTTCAAAGTAGAAATGTAGAGAGAAGATTTGAAATATAAGGTACTTTAGGATTAATAAAATGAGCTACAGGACATGTGCAATGAATCTTTGGAAAACTGTGAGAAGGAATGTGTATAGCATGATTAATAGCCAAGAATTGTGCCAGTTGATCATTTGCACCATTACAATTTAGGATCAACCATCAACCAAGGTGATGAGATCAAGGAAGATAGACAATGTTGTTCACAATCCAAATATTATAATGGAAGTGTTTCTGGACTCCAATGTTCTAGTAAAATATAATAAATATTGAAGGCAAAATTCTTTAGGACAGCTATAAAAATAACAATGCTAATATGAACAGAATGATGACTGCAAAGTAGTAGTTAAATACCAAAGAAATCCAAGGGAAAATTCTATAGGACAGCTATAAAGCCAACAATGTCAATATGGGCAGAATATTTACTGCAGGAGAATAAAATTGGGCAGTTAAGGTCGCCCAAATAACATGGGTAGGGAAAATAAGAATATTAAGATGAATGAATGGAAATATGCTCAAAATTATTAATAAGAAATTAGTGCATTTGTAAGAGATTAAAGGTTAGTCCTCTACAGGATCAAATGATAATCGCTTGAGATAATTTAGGCATCTGCAATGAAGGCTAATGAGTGCACCACTTAGGAGTTAGGAGGAGTGATATAATTGTGACTAATGGAACAGCAAGCAGATGTAGGCTTAAACAAACCTGGATGGAGGCAAATAAGAAGGAAATGTCCAAAGGATTGTTGATGCCAAGAAATTTAGGGAAACAGCTTTGTTTATGCAAACTTGGTCATATTCTTAAGATAATGGCCTAATCTAACTGAAAAGTGGCATCTGCAAGTTGCAACTTTAGATGGAAGAAAAAGATTCATGTTCAATTCCAGATAAAGACTTTGTTGCTGTTTGATGTGTGTGCTTGTTTATTCAAATTCAATGATAGGAAAGTCAGTTTGAAGATCCACACTATTCAAGTTTATTTACAACATTTGGCATGGCTAAAACAAAAGATCAAGTAATTTTATGTAGATGAAATACAGATCTCCTTCTTCAAGACCACTGTTCTAAATATCAGCCTCTATGAATGACACATCGGTAGAATTAGAGGGTATGTTAATACGATAAAAATGCTTAATATTGGCGCATATCGCTGATATATAATCGGATAACCTCTATTCGATGATACAAACTCGATAACTCATATTTAGAACCTTGCTCAAGAAAAAAATCCACTTACGAACAATGGAAACTTGGCCTAGTTTCTATCTCCTTCAAGCCTATAATCATTACTTGAAATCAAGGTTCTAAATATCAGACATGCATACAGGATAGCAGGGTCGCGAACGATATTATCGAGGATATAAGCCAATATTAAGCTTTTGTGTCGTACTGGCAAACTGATATGTCGTTTATAGATGCTGATAATATAGAAAAATGCTTGGAATAAAATATTGAAAGCCTCAATTTCATAGGTTTTGCCAGGACACTTCATAAAATAAGCTCCCTCATAATTCCTCTCATCAACTTAACAAGAACCAGATGATTAGGTAAAATTCATCCTATTTTAAGCAAGCTTCTACCAACAGATATCAGCAATAGTTAGGAAGAAAGAATATAAGGCCTCATTATGCCCTCTAAGATATTCCGCTTCCATTTTATTACAAAAACATCTTCTCTTTTTCTAAATAAAAAGATATGGAGACATTATCTAAGAATTGTCAATATTGAGTACATCGCAACTATTATAACTCAAAGAACCTCAGTATATTGGATGCCTAATGTCCAGAGGTAGGAGGCCCACCAAGAGTAAATTAAATTAAAGAATGATTAATAGCCAAATCACAAAATCTTTCATTTAGACCATTTTCAAATGTGATATTTGCATAATAGCTCTTAAATACTGAAGATAATTAGGTAATGTGTATTGGCATTTTGCATATGAGCCTCATTGAAAGTAAGTTTGCAAAATTTCAATTTGGGATTCAAATTTTTCAAATTTTATTTATGCAAATGCATCATACAAGCCAAATACTATTAAGATTTAATTTAAAATTGTCCCTTATTGAAGCAACAACACTTTATTTACCTTGACCGTCTTTGCCCTTTGGACAAGAAGAGAAGAGAGTCGCGGATCAAAAGGTGAGTCATTAAGACACTTCGGAAACTCAGGTGAGGCAACTGTTTCCAGGCTTGCTCTTAGTGTTACTAAGGTGCTACGTTATAGTGTCTGAAGGCACGATCTAAGGGGCGAAAGCACTAATTCAAGTTATTTTTATCGAGTTTATTCTATCCCCCTCCCTTTATTAGTTACCAAATTGTAACCCTTTGGAGTATAAATGTGACATGGATACGTTAAAGTAGACTTCAAACAAAATTGAATAAAGGGATTTTGGTTTGTATTTATGCAGCCTGCATAATATTCTTATTTTCTTTTTGCTTCTATTCACTCATATTGTCTTTCTTAGGTTTTGTGATCATGGGTTCTACTTCATTGCATTTAAATATCATCTTTTTTGGCTTTAATTTGATTTGATTGCTAAGCACACCTCATATTGCTCATACGTAATTTGATCCTCTAATTAGACCTTTAGTGTCCTATTTCCAGTAATTTGTAAGGCAAAATAGAAGTGAATTATTGGATAATATTGTTCTAAATTACATATATTAGTTATCTCACTCCCCTCAGGTGATTTACTCTTTCCATCTCTCTCATTATGCAATATATGAAGCCATCCTCTCACTATTGCATTTTTTTTTGCCTTTAAAACTCTACATAGAGCAATGGAACATATATGGGGGAGCATAAGTACTTCTACTCCTGCAGGAGGCAGCTTAAAGTCCCAGTGTATTTGACATTCATTCGTCAAACTCACCATTGATCAAAAGTCAAAATAATAAAAACTTGCCGTAGTATCCTTCTATCTTTATAACTCTGAAGCCATAGTATAGAATAGCATATTGGAAATCAATATCGAGACTCAAAAGCATTTTCACAAATTGCTTTTTTGCTCAAAAAAAATTCCAACATAAATTTTGCAACTAAAACTCCAGGGATATTTTGGTTGCAAGATTAGAAGAACCTTGGTTTCAATTAAAACTTGGCAACCTTCATTTTTAAATTAGCCAAGCCCACTTATATTGGATTTCTGGAACCATGATTTTGTCATAACCTTAAACCTTTTTCCCAGTGAAGACCCTAACCTATATGAACTCTTTCAGTAGAATTTCTAAATTTCTTCAAAATTTATTCTGCTAAGTTATATGACGCTTCCTCTCCATCCGAGGAAGCATAAATCATTCAAACAAAAAGCAAGAAGAATCAGAAAGAATCATACCCTTATTAGCTGAAGGTGGCAGATTGGGCAAACCAGGCAAACCATGAACCTGCAATCTTGTCTTGATCACATCCAACGGGCAAACAAACGTTGCTGCTATAATCCCTGGACAAATCCCAAAAACAAGAAAATCAATCAACCAGTTCAATTTCAAAAGCAAAACCCCAATCAATCAACATGATCACCTGCAGAGGCGCCAGCACAAGCATTGCAGACAAGATCCCGTGTGCTCGGGCCATGGGAATTCCCCGTCATAGCAAAGATCTCAACAAATTTCTATCAACAAATTATTAATTCCCTGGCCATATATAAAGGAGTAAAAACTGAATTCACACACGCAAAAAGAAAAAAAAAATAAAGATTCATGGAATCAGTCACTTTCTATTTATGAGGAACCCTTTGGGATGAGGATGAGGAGATTGGATCAGCAATTATGTTGTGTGGATACAGGTACAGATACGAGTATGGGGCATGGCAAATACGTAAACTGTAGTTTAGAGGGACACAGGTATATTTATATATAAATAATACAATCTACAATGAAAAAAAAAATGACATTTGATAGTTTAAAAAAATCAAATTTTAAGTGCATAATTAGATGAGATCATATTCGTTTTCTCATTCACTAGTAAAGTAGTAACCATTCCACCAATGCTAGATCTTCATTCCCCTACCCATACAAGCTACCAATCCATCAATAGGAGATTTTGTTTTCTAAATTTCGTCAAAAATCAGTCAAAAAATCTCAGCAAGTCAATCAATATCCCCTCTCTTCAAAAGAATCAATCAAGAATAATCCTTAATTTCTAATTCCAAATTTTAGTCAGTCAATAGAATTAACTGCACATCAGCATATTAATGTTCAAGATTCCTAAATTGCATATATTTTTCCCATAGCATTGGTTGCAAGTGTTCCTCTAAATTTAGAAAACGACTTAAAAATTCGAGTGAAACAAGTCGATTCGTTCTCCTTCAGGAGTCATCTATAAATTTTCTTTAAAAAGAAATCCACAATTTGCATATGAAATAAAAAAAAGCCCAAAGTAAACCCTAGAAATCAAATCCGAAAAATAAGAAATTAAATCATACAATTTCAAGATGAAAATTAAGTCCAAACCAAAAAAAAAAAAAATGAACTTAATCAAGGTAGAGAGTGAGAAAGAAATCAAAGAATAAAAAACAAAAAAAATATAAAAAAATAAAAGCTAACTTACTGCTGGTGGGACGAGGTAACAGCAGCAGGTTGTCGACGCCGCCGGAGCGTCCTCGTCGCCTCAGGAGCGTCGTCGGAGCGCCGCCGTCGTCGTCAACCGACTTCGTCGACGTCGCGGACGCGACGAGAGGGGAAGAAGAGGAAGATCGGGAGCAGGCGAAGGACTGCGGGTACGGATTTTCGTTTAACGGGTTGCTAATTTTTTTTTTAAGTTCTACCCGTTATCACGTCCCGTTCGGTGGCGGATCGCTGAGCAGTGAACCTTTCCTTTTTCTTTAAAAAAGAATTATTACTTTATTTCAAGAGAATGGGAGGAAAAGGGAGTTTCTAGATGGGCACGGCATATTTCCTAGTGAGCCCACTTAAAAGATCGTTTTATTTACCAATTTGCCATTATTTTTTTTGTCAAAAAATGCCCTTCCCTCACCTTCCCCGCTCGCCGCCGTCGCCGCTAGCCATCGCCATTGCCCTCGCCCTCCCCGCTCGCCGCCGCCGCCCTCACCCTCGCCGCTAGCCGCCGCCCTCGCCCTCGCCCTCCCCGCTTGCCGCCGCCGCCCTCACTCTCGCTGCTAGTCGCCGCCCTCGCCCTCGCTCTCCCCGCTCGCCGCCGCCGCCGCCCTCACCCTCGCCGCTAGCCGCCGCCCTCGCTCTCGCTCTCACCACTCGCCGCCGCCGCCCTCACCTTCTCCGCTCGCCTTCGCCCCAACCCCCACCCCCTGTCCGGAGTATCCAGCCCGGACAGGGAGCCTCTGTCCGGAGTATCCAGTCCGGACAGGGAGCCTCTGTCCGGGCTGGATACCCCGGACAGAGAAAGAGAGGGAGATGTGAGGGTAATTTGGTAAAATAGGTGTGCTCACTAGGAAAAATAAGGTTTTTGAAAAAGTGAAGACGTGCGCACTAGGAAAAGTGGGCTCACTAGGAAAAATCTAGTGCCCATCTAGAAATTCCCGGAGGAAAAGGGAGCAGAAAGAAGAACAGAGTGGGAATGGGTCCTTCGGCTTCGAAGGAGACATCCTTTTATCGTGTTAGGGTCGGGCCCACGTGTCTGCGTAAGATTTATTTGATAGGAAAGGAAACTATATTTACAGGACATGATATTACGCATAAACTGAGAAAAGAAAGAACAAATACCTTGTGTAATATTCAAAAAAAAAAAAAAAAAAAACGCCTTTTTTCCGATGCTGGAGCAGGTACAGGCCCCGCAGTTTCAATGGTATTCATAGGGAAGGTTTATTACTAGTTCAAATGTGTCTTAAAGTCATTTTCATATGGGCCCTGAGAGAGATCAAAGGGCACGTGATTCTAAATTTCCAATTGTTGGTGTGATTTTTTTATCCCACTCATTGAATTTTATAGAACCTTTTTACGCAATGGAGATTGGTTGGGACAACGAGGGAGCTTCTCTCGCAAAACATTCTTCTCTATTTGATTTATCACACATACATCTCGGACATCCATCTATGACTCGTCTACATGTATTAGCACCCATGTTATCAATTAATTCAAATAAATTATCTAAATTTTGCAACATTTATTCCCTAACAAAGCAAATTAGACCGTTACTTTTCCGATAAACAGATAAACCATTTGAGCTCATTCATTGTGATTTATGGGGAATCATATTCAGTTCCATCTCGAAGTAATGCACGTTTTTTTTTCCTAACTATAGTTGATGATTTTTCATGATATACTTGAGTATTTTTAATGCAATTTAAATCACAAACTTGCCAATTTTTACATCTTATGTTCAAAACCAATATAGTCATAAAATCATGCGTATACACACAGATAATGGTACCGAATTTTACAACAATATTCTTTCCAATGTTCTCTCTACATTTGAAATTGTACATGAATATAGTTGCATGGCGGCTGGGGCAAACATAGCTTGTGACTTTTGGGATAACTGTGATTCGGATTAGAAATAAAGTTAGAAGTAGAAAATAGAGATGAACAAATATAATTAACTCCGACCGAGTCAATCGACTCCAATCAGAGTCGATCAAAAAAGAGACATTGACATTGTCGGAGTCATATATGTAAAAGTATAAAAGGTCGAAATTAGTCAGATTGGAAGTAGAGTTGGTCAGATTTCAACTCCGACTGAATGTGCATTCCGAAGGTGACGAGAGAGCAGGCGAGTGTCTCTTTTCTTTTTCATCTGACAGGGTATGGGAAGCTCCTGATTTTGGGCCATGAATTTTACAGATCATCATCTGCCATTTCTGATTATGAGTTTGAGCACTAAGCTCTTGTTTTTTTTTTTTTTGGGAGGAGCTAAACTAAGGTGTGGTCAACGGGGATGAGAGAGAAATACTCTTGTTTTTATAGTAAAAGTCTATCTTATGACAAAAAGAACTAATTCTTGGAAAGTACACCATAATTACGATATTACATAGCAATAAGAAAATATGAGCCCCATAACAATATGGATTTAGATATGGGTTTATCTTCTCAATAATAACATAGCTTCCTACGTTCTCTCTCCCCTTGTTTCTTATCTCTTTCTAGTTCTTTGTTTTCTTTTTCTATAGAAAGAAGAGGGACTAATTGTTTTTAAGGGTAATCAAAAAAATCAAACTAGGAGAGAAAAAGGAACAAAAACTAAAATTAGAGAGTTAGAGGAGATGATGGATTGTTGCAAGTTTGAATATCAAGTAATAGATTTTCTCCGTTAAGACACTTTTATAGATGCATTACTTGCTGGCATTAAAAAGAATCGAGTATCTTCATCCTTTGACAATTTTTATTATTTTAGTCTGCTCTTTTTCATTTTTTGAAAGAAGGAAGATGACGAGATATGGAAGGATCAAGACATGACTTTTGTAGAGATGAGATAACGAGCCAATTTCGATCGACTTGATCAGAGTTTGATTGCATTAGACCGATGTAGTGCCGATCATATTCCGTTCAACAAGCTGATTGGAATCCGACCTCCTACTTGGACAGAGTCGGTAGGATTTTTTCGAAATCTGACCCGTCCGATCAATTGTTCATCCCTAGTAGAGAAATAAACTACAAAATTACTCTTCAATTTGCATTCATTATTATTACTCAAAAATTTAATATATCATTGTTTTATTTAATCAATTAAATAATACTACATTCACTTCTAATATACTTTCTTAGTTCAAAATTAAATGGCTGGTTGATTCAAAGATTTGGGGCTGAATGTGAACATAAATTAATTGTTTACTATAAGTAATTTCCAAATCAAATTCCTTATTTGGTTCAATGATGTAAATCATGAAAAGGAAAGGGAAACAATTTGGAAATATGGTTTTTTCCTTGGGCTTAGTTTGGTTTGAGGGGAAATGAAGGAAAAGAAAAGAAAATAAGAAAAAAAATACTTTCTATACTTGGTTTGAGAGAAAATTTAAAAGAAAAGAAAATGTTTCCTTAGGCTGTGTTTGGATTGAGGGAAAATGAAGGAAAAGAAAAGAAAAGGAAAGGGAAAAAGAAAAGAAAAGAAAATGATATGCAAATTGATTTCTTTTTATGTTTGGTTAGGAAGAAAATGAAGAAGAAAATCTTAAGGAAATTTTAGAATAAAGCAGTTTCTTATGTTTGGTTGCTCAATAGAAAATTAAAAAGAAAATATAATTCTAATTAAACTATAGAAAATTTTAATATTAATTTACATATTATTGATATAATTTTTATTTTTTTAATAATTAAACATATAATAACCAGATAGTCCAAATTTCACAAAACTTAAAAATATCTTGAAACTAAAATTATAAGGAAATTTTTGCAAAATTTTTTCTCCCTTTTTCCTTTTTCTCTCAACTTTCCTTTTCTTTCATTTTCTTCTGGGTTTGAGGAAGAAAAGGAAAAAGAAAAAAAATCTAATACATTTACTCTCACTTTCTTTCCTTTTTATTTTCTCTCTAATTTTCTCTCTAACCAAACAGTGGAAAACAACTTTTCCTTTCCTTTGCTTTTCTTTTCCTTCATTTTCCCTCAATCCAAACACAGCCGAAAGATCCTTGATATGGCCATGGATTTGGAACCACATGGAATCCCCACTTTTTGTGGCGAAACCATGCTAAATCCAATAACTAGCCTACTTGTTTATTTTTTCTTAAGTGTTAGAGGAGAGAGTGATTTTTTTAATTTTTTTAGTAATATTTGACTCAAACCCATACTTCCTTTTTATGGTCCTTTTTCTATGAAACAAACATGAAAAGTACAAAATATTTTCCTAATCACCAAATCCTTATATTTTTTTCCAAGAAATAGATAAAGACTTATGAGCAAGAATTTTGTGAGAACTACTCATTATAGTAAATCTTTTTTCCAAATCCATAAACCACATAGCGCCTCAGCAAGCATGTCAATTAAAAAAATAATTCTTTTTTTATTTTCAATTTAAAAGTTACTTTTTAATTTCTTCTTCACTTTTACTACTTCTAGTGAGCAAAACACATTGTTAGAAAAAATGGTATTTCCTTCATACTCAAAATAAGATTAGTAATAAAGTTTGAAGTAGGAATCAAAATGAGATTACTACATAGAAGAAATGTACAATTAATTATTTAGAACACCTTTAGAATTGAGATTTTCCAAATTGCAGTTAATTTTAAGACATAGTTAGAGCCTTGCAAACTATATATAGTTCTTATTTTTACTAGAAACTCCCATGCTTAGTTTTATATTATTTTATACAATATCACAAATTTCTTACTACACGTATCACTCTTTTGAACCCAATCATGCCCTATTAGAGCTACCGAGATCAATTTGGACATGAAAATGACTTTTGTTGAGTGTAACTTGAATTCCGCAACTCCAAATAACGTTTCATCATTGAGATTATTTTTTTTTTAATATTTTGATTTTTAAAATTTTTCTCAAAAATCCAAAAAAAAAAAAAGAATCCAAATTTTGCTAATTACAGAATAACTAAATTATTTATTCGGTAATTTAAAAATATACAAAATGACACACTGCTCTATATATGAATACAAAAGAATCAAAAGAGAAAAGAGTGCCTAGAAAAAAGAAAATATAAACAAAATATATAAAGATTCTTTAGAAGATAGTTCATCACTTATTACCACTCGGTCTGTTTAATAAAATGTGGGTCGTCAGTTGGAGCTGGTTTCCTTTCTTCGCCTTCCTAACCTGATAAAAATTTGTTCTTTTCTAATGTAATTATCATCAATTTCTTATCCCGTGCTTTCCAACTTGACTAATTCTAAAAAATTTCTCAGCCTCCTATGTTCTCCCAATATCCTTTACATTCACACTTCACCAGGTTGTTCCTTATCTCCTATTTCATTTTCCTGAGGTTAATTATTCTCACTCTGCCAAGTCTATCGATATTGTAATTTATCAATACTTTTATCTTTATCTTTCTTTTTCCTTTAAAGTGCATATTCAAAGTCATATCTCCTATACTTAATCCTCCCATTCTTATTTAAAAAAAAAAAATCCAAGCATGGCATTCATCCTCTCTTCTTTTTTTCCCAAGAAACTTAAAAATAAGATCCAAATACAATCACTCTTCTATTCAGCACATAATCCAATCTCTGACTTGAAGTATCACTATAAACTATCATTTCTCCAGAGTTGTTTGGAATTACTAATATCGATGTTATTGTCAATCTCCATTTTAATTCTCCAAATGCCTTAATCACACTCCTCTATTCAACTTTTCTAGTCAGTTTAGTTAGAGGGGATGCAATTTTAGTAAAGTCCTGTACAAACCTTCTGTAATACCTAGCCATTCCCAGAAAATCCAAATTTCTGATATTGATTTTGGCACAGGCCAATCTATCACAGTTTCTATTTTCTTAGGGTCGGCTGCTACACCATCTCTAAAAACTATATGACCTAATAAAGTAATTTTATCCAACAAAAAATCACATTTATTCAGTTTTCCATATAATTTTTGCTTTCTAAGAGTCTACAAAACTATTCTCAAATGCTCATTATACTCTTCTCTATTCTTTGAATAGATCAAGATTTCAACAATAAAAATTACTACAATCTTATCTAGATACTGAAAAAAAAATATGGTTCATCAAATTCATAAATATCGCTAGTACATTAGTTACTCCAAATGACATCACCAAATATTCCTATTGACCATATCTGGGTTTAAATACAATATTTGGAATATCTTTTATTCGAACCCTTACTTGATGGAATCACGAACGAAAATCTATCCTCAAAAATACTTTTTCTTTCCGCAGCTAATCAAACAGATTGATTATTTTCGGTAATATATGCTTATTCTTGATTATTATTGCATTCAAACCCCTATAGTCTACACAATTTTTAACTCCCATCTTTTATTCCTGTTATAATACTTGAGCTCCAAAAGATAAAACAATTATAATACTTGAGCTCCAAAAGATAAAACAATTATAATACTTGAGCTCCAAAAGATAAAACACTAAGTCCTATGAAAACTAACTTTAGTAGTTCACCAACTTGCTTTCTAATTTCATCCAATTCTGCAATTCCCATTCAGTAAGATGGCTTACAAATTGGTTTAGCTCCAGGAATAATATCAATAATAGATTCTACTGTCCTTACTAGTGGTAGGCCAAATATCTCTTTAGAAAATATAACTAAGAATCCTGATACTATTGGAATCATTCCTTCTTCTATTTCTATTACTTCCGAATCTCCATTCAGGAATACTTTAGATTCTGCTAGTTCTAAGAATTGGTTTCCACCAACAAAATCACATATTGGACGATCAAGAGTTTAAAATATTACTTTTTTTTTTTTATAATCTATCACCACATGGAAGATATCAACCAATGAATGCCTAAGATAACATCATATCTTCTTCTATTTATAACTAGAAGTTAGTATAAAATTCTCTACTATTTATTACTAAGAGACATATTGAAAGAAGATTGGATCGATATCATTTTACAACGGAGCAAATAGGAATCAATAATGGAATTTCAAAAAATAAATATTTCAAACAAATAGAATATGGTAGGATGGCCATGATACCAGGTAGATATCAAAAAACAAGAAACAATTATTAAGAATGAGTTATAGAGATGTCCTTATATGGCAATAGTCATATGGTCTTCCACTTAAATTTAGGCTCTGATAACATCCTGTAACACCCCCATTTTTTAGCTGCTTCCCAAAACAGACGACGCTACTTAAAAACTATACTAGATTACTCAACAGTCATAGAATCTCAAAATAACCGTAACTTATACCACATTCAGATTGATGAATAATAAATCTGAAACTAAAAAATTTTTATTTATATAAAAAGTTAATTACTTAAAATAACATACTGTTCTGAGTATGAACACAAAAGAATTAAAAGAGAAAAGCAGTATTCAGGCAAAAAGAAATATAAACAAAGATCGCTTACTGCCGCTTGGTATGTTCAATAAAGTATGGGCCATCGGTTAGGGATGGTTTCCCTTCTTCGCCTTCCAAACAAGGGTTCAGAACCCAATTGATTAAATTAAACAAGTAACAGTTAAGGGAAAGAAAAGGGTATACTATCATAGTACAGGAGTATCAATGTATATGAACATGCCCATATTAGTGGTAGTCATGAATATATAAATTTAGCATATAAACAAGTATAAATAAAAAAAGACTAAATAATAAACAAGCATGATGAAATAATTATTTTGTGTATCTTGATCATGTCTTCTATTTATCTCAGTTATCATCCAAATTAGTTGTAGAAATTATATTAATGGATAAGATAATTTTATTCTCCATTATCGTATAAGTGCCATACATATCGGGTCCCAGCCTCAATCACATGACACTGAACCATACCATACTACTAGGTAATTAATACACACCCCATACTGTAATACAATAACGAGCTTATAATACTAACAATCAATCGGTGATCTAGTATCACCTAGGCCGCTGCAGTAAAAAATCTCAGCTCTAATATGCAATAATCCTTATACGATATGGTTCTTATCCATCATATAGTTTCTCCCCATTCCCGGATTCATGATACGTGTGTTGACCAAAAAAATCTTGCAAGAACACCAAACACGGATCAAAACTCCACTTGCTCCAAAATAATGAGCAGCTTGAATCCTCATAAAAGTGGGAGTTATATCATATTTTCTTAATGAGTGGTTTGAAGTAGGGATTGCACCTCATTTAATTAAAAATTATAAATAGAGGTTACATCTCCATTATCTCTAAATTAATGAGGGTTTAAATCCCTATTGAAAGGGAGTTTAATATGGTCAATTACACCAATATTAAAACCCCTGAAACACCTATAAAAAACCAAGAGGGCTAAAGGGGAGGGGAACCGCCATGAGATGATCCACACACTTATATAGGGAGGATATCTAGTGCAAGAAAAATAAAGATTTTTATCTCTTAAAGAGTTTTACTCTTTCATACTTATCATTCAGATATTTTTATTGTTTAAAGAGTTTTACTCTTTCATACTTGTCATCTGAAGATTTCTATCTCTTAAAGAGTTTTAACTCTTTCTTAATTTAGAGAATTTTATCTCTTAAAGAGTTTTAATATTTTCTTAATTTAGAGATTTTTATCTCTTAAAGAGGTCTACTATTTCATTTTTAAAATTATGCAAGGCTATTTCAACTCCAAGAGTTACGTGTTAAAATTAGCAATGGAAAACATGATCATCTCCCATCTCTATATTGGAGAATCTTAGATTAAAAGAAATATATAAAGCTAAATGTGGATCATCAACTAAAAGAGAGAACTGCATTTCAAGTCTAAAATGACTAACACGTGAATTATCAACTAAAAAGATATATGCATTTCAAGTCTAAAATGGTTAACATGCGGATAGCCCTAAAATGGCTAACAAATTTAAAATTACGTTCACTGAAAGTCACTTCAGTATCCAAATTAACCCGCAGTAGCCCTAATTTGGCATGATTTGGATGCAAAGAAAGGACACGAGTACGAATTTTGGGATATTACGTAAATTGTGATTAAATAGTCTTATAATTAATTCTATCACTTTGTTAAATAACACTTATATCAAATATCACAATTTTTATAAAGGTAAAGTGACAAAATTAACAAAAGAGACAAAATTATCTCTCTACAATTTATTAAATAATAGAATTATAGTTAATTCTTAGTATAAAAAGTATGAAATAACAACTATTTCATATAGTTACATGAGATAAAGTGCTTATAATTCTGTCATACAAGATATCATCAATAAATTAACAATTTAATAAAAAAAAGTGATAGAATTATAGTCAATTTAAATAACAATCTACCTGGACAGGTAATTGCTCAGGAAAAAGCAACTTGGTGGACAGAATTGTATCGAATGGCAAATATTAAATAAATTAAAATTTCTTTTACACAGTTAGCTCTTTATTAATTTCCAAGGGCAAAACCTTGGAAAGTATATATATATATATATATATATATATATATATATATATATATATATATATATATATATATATAAGTAATTACTATGTGAGTAATATAAATATAATAACTAACATGGCATACAATTCTGATAACCGCCATGTAATGCATAATGGATAAGATTATGATTGGAATATATGACATAATCAGTTTTGAAATAATTTTAGTATACGTGTACGGTCTGTAATTGATATGTTAGTTATTTCTGATTTCTAATTCTTGGTTCTAAATATGATATATATAATTGGACATACACATTGTCTGAATCTGATTTGATACTTAATATTTAGATTTTTTCTTCTAATATGATCATACATGTATATTATATCAACATAATGTTCCTAAGCCCGTGTACACTTTGATATAAACAAACTCAGGGTTAATGGGAAAACTATCTAATGGATAAGGATCTTATTGTATGAGGATTTAAATTATTGCAATCTAGGAACGGAGACTTTTATTATTGCGGTTCCGGGTGATACTGTGCCACCATCTGATTAGCTGTAAATTCCCAAAGTTGAATGCCCATTCTAATATGGAATCTGGCTTCTATTCTAAGTGTCTTGTGGTACATCATGGCTCAGCACCATGAATCTAGCCAAGTCCTGGGTATATATGGACACTAATATGATAACATGAAATAGCATTATCTTACCATCAGTGATAATTTCAAATATCTGACTAATTAATAATCTGTCTAGTTATATAATTTATTTATTTTTTGATATCTGATATAGGACATGAATAAGATCTATTGCCGATGTCTGATATGCATACCTCTGTGCATCTGATTTAGTTCAGACTCCAAATTTGTCTAAATTATTCCCAATTTATACTATTACTATCGACACTGATTTAGCATGTTGATAACCACCTATTTGAGTACTATGATAGTACAACCCCTATTCTTCTTTGTGATACTTGGTGGGTTTAATCTCTTGGGCTCTGAACCTAGGTCTGGAAGGCGAGAAAAGAGAACAAACCCTAACTGTCAAATAATGAGCAGTCTAAGTGGTAGTAAGCAGTAGAGTACATTTTGGAGATACTTTATACATATTTATTTATATTTTTTGTCTTGGCACTCCTTTAATCTTTTATTTTTTTTTAACTCTTTTGTGTTCATGACCTGAGCAGTGTGTCTTTTTATGTAATTAATTTTTTTTATATAATAAGATCTTTTTATTTTTAAACATATTATTTATTCATTTGAAAGTGACAGTAGTTACAGTTATTTGAAAATCATGTGACTGTTGGATAGTCTAGTATAAATTTAAGTAGCGTTCTCCATGTCAGCAAGCAGCTGAAAAATGGGGGTGTTACATCTTAACTCCCACAAATTTTATTTATTTTTTACTATTTATGATAAATTAATGAATGAAAATACCCTAAAAATCCCATCTAACACCCAAACGTCGGTGTCAATCTATTAAAAAATGTTGGATGTTTTCTCTGGGAAATTCTATTTGCGCACAACAATTTACTTTTGACGCTCTGATTACTCTTTACACCAAACTCCTATTTTGAAATACCATCAGTTTACTCTTTACGTTGAAATTTTTTCTAATTTTAACCTTACTCCTTCCCTCTAACTCCTTTTCTCGTCCGATCCCAAAATTTTCCAATCTCGTTGCTCTCATGTCCAAAAAAGGTACATCTTTATCTAATTGCATCGCCACGATGTTGTCAAGATGAAATAATTAGTCATCTTTAATCTGTGCATCAATCGGTCAGGCTGCAAGACGTTCGTTGATCTGCTGACTGCGGGCACGGGCGATGCAGCCAAGTCATTTCAGGACTCCGTAGGGCACTGCTTCACTAATGGCTACAGGGTCTCAAAGGACGTCGCATGTGGGAGGGAGTTTCTGGTGTGGGTGAATGCCAAAGAGCTGGTGGGAGACGAGGCGACACAAGAAGGGGAAGAAGAAGAAGCATAAGGAGGCACAGTGGTTTAGAACCATACAATTAAAGGGTAACATAGTCAAAAAAATAAATGACAAACTTGTAATTATTTACAAGTTTTAAAACCATGTGTGAAAAGTAAATTTCTGTGTGTAAATAGAATTTCTCGTTTTCTCCAGTTTCTTTCATCAAATCTTCCCTTCTAACGTCTTGTCCATCAATTACCCACCGCCACTGTCAGATTGTTCCCATCCCCCCCACACCCCCCACCAAAAAAAAAAAAAAAAACAAATTTCTTTAAAATAGAACCATTTTTCTTATCTTCAAAAGTTTGATCTTTTTATTCCATTTTAATCTTGATTTTGATTAGCTTGATGAAATTCCAATTGGGTTATCCTTCAGAATCAATTGGTTATAGATTTTTTAGACAAGACCCAAGTGTTGCTGATCTCCATTCTTCTACATGGAGTTTAACACTTTACTTTCACTTTTGATTTGTGATTTTAAGATAAATACCACTTTGATCTTTTATCTTCAACTTCTCATCTTCATATTGATAGCCCCAACTTGAAATCCTATAAATTCTCAGTATATATATATATATATATATATATATATATATATATATATATATATATATATATATATATATATATATATATATATATATATATATGTGAGAAAATTGGAGGAGGGCTGTCAGCTCAGGTTTTTCCTGAGCTGATGCCACGTGGCGAGCTCCCATTCGCTGAGTCCAGATTATTTAAAACCTTAATCTATCTATTATCAAGGAGCTGGAAAAATAGATGGTGAAAAAACAGAAAAGAGGAGGGTTTTTTTTACAAAAAACCATTCCCAATTAGATTCCAGTCCTATTTCTCTCCCGAACCGAACAGTCTTTCTCTCTCCCTCTATCTCGATCCGTCTCTCTCTCTCTCTCTCTCTCTCTCTCTCTCTCTATCCCCCAGCCTTCGACCCTATTTTCATCAGAAAAGCTACATTGTAAAAGAGGAAAGAAAAACATTGAGAGTAATAGAACCAAACCCTAGTACAGTTTCTTTCTGCCATTTTCATGCAAGTTGAGTGATAAGTGATGTCATCTCACTCATCAAGTTGATGGTTAGGTGAACTAGGTCAAATGGGCAAGCTAGTTTGCTCATTTAAAAGAAACTATATAATATATTCTGTATGATAGTAGACATCATCGTATATCTTGATTGTCTAATCTATCTATCTATGGATTGTGAGTATGTTCTGGTAACTCCCCCGAATCTGAGCTGATTTTCTGATACCATCAAGGAGGTGGGGAGAAATCAGGAAGAGCGTTATCCAGTAGGGAAAAGAGCAGGTTGGATCGAGCCACACTAAGGTGGCTATTGGATGATCTGTTGATAGCGTCTATGGGAAAACTGGGATAATGGAGTTAGGTGGGCAATGGGGATAAAGATATCATGGGGTCTCTGCTAACTTATTTGAAGTACATGCTTATGCAGTATTCGTTCTCCGCTAACTGATTTGACAATTTGTCTAAAATTTCTGTTTTTGGCTGCCAATAGATGCTGCCAAAACCGATGGTTTCATACAATGTGGGAGAATCAATACTTATCGACCTAAACAATATGTTCCTGCTAGAAAACAACATAACAAGTTCTGTTCTCTGCTTTGTCCCGTGGAACTGTCGAAACCTAATGAATATATAAGTACGATACTAGCTTTTGCAGCTTATATAGAATAAAAAGATACAACAAAGAATGAAATTCCCAGCGGCCTACCACACCTAATATAAGCGAGGACTCACATGCTTCAACACCATTATTTTTTGCACCTTGGGTGCGGTTATGTTCTGAATTAGGATTCTTATATAAGGGAAATAAATTTATATATAGACCTTCTTTTGTCTAGACACTTCTCTCCAACATCTCTTGATACCTCTTGAAGGACTCCTGTTTTTGAATCTTTATTCGCCTGTGAAATCTCCTGTGAACACATCACCAGCTTTATCAATCTCGTTCTCAAGACTGAATGTTTCATCCCCTTGAGAACTAAGAAAATCTGTGATTGATCCTACCCTTTGCTGTGGTACTATGCAACAATTCTATACTTTGGCAAGTACTACCGTAAAGATCCAAGAGAGCACGGTGGCTTAGCTGCATCAGCCATCGCAGTGAGTCTATTTGTCTCTTCTGTCTAGTTTTCACAACCTTATGTCTTAATTACATTCTTTTGGTTGTATCAATTTACAGGTATTGAATCTTCATTACGGTACTCGTTCTTCTTCTCTAGGTCAAGCAAGTTCTTGTTGCATTTGATTCCTCCCACTGAGCAGTGCCCATAGCAGAAAGATGAAAATACAGGAAAATAGATCATCGTTGCTGACATTTCTTGTATAGTGCAATTGTCTATATGATTCTATTTGTGGCATTTGTATGACTAATCAATTCTGGAGAGAAATGATTACATTTTGGCAATAGATAGCATTAAACATTCATGAGTAGGCAGCTGGCTAAACAAGTAGCAAAACAAGTTCCCTGCATAACTACTCGATAATCACTTCAAGCAATTTGCATTTCACCAAGTCATTCAGAGAACATATGATCAAGAAGTCAACTTGCAACAGAACATGTAGAAGAAAGATTGAAGATCGTGTGTCAACAAATTTAACAAACACAAAAAGCCTAGCAGGTAACAATTTTGCATATTCATTCATATATCCATAAACTGAAAACTAGCATACAATGTTTTCCACAGAATGAATCCAAGGTATGTTGAGCTGCTACAAAATATTATAAATCATATTAGTTGCATAATGCCATCTCAACACCGATTTATAAACCATTGGCAAAGTGTGAATTACAAGCTTTGCGCACCACTATAAACCTTCAAAGCTAAGTCCTTCCTTTTACTCCAATAGGAATCTTATAAAATTATCCATCTCCTGTTTCTTGGCATCTGCAACAAAATTTCTCACAAAGTTATGAATAAGAATAAATTTACTAAGAAAGAGATAACATACTATATCAATCAACGGATGAACATACCTTGAAATGTTTAGAAACATGATGAACTATGAATGAGAAAGCAAATGTAGTAGCAACATCACAGTCATATCTGATAAAAAAAAGAGATGAACAATATTAACAGAACTTGCAAGCAAAACTTATTACAGAATTCTTCTTATTACACATGCCATATTGCTCAATTCATTGGTGGATGAATTAAGTCAATACCCCACTAAAAAACAAAAATGTGCTTGAAACTTTATTTTATTCGTAAACGAGAGCGTCCATTTATTCACTAAATCCTAACAATACAAAAACCTTCAAAACTAAATACTTCATTTTACTCCAAAAAAACTCTTATATAATTATCCATCTCCTGTTTCTTGGCATCTGCAATAAAATTTTTAACGAAGTTATGAGAAATAATAAATTTACTAGTAAAGAGATGCATACTATATCAATCAATAGATGAACATACCTTATAATGTTTAGAAACCTAATGAACTATGAATGAGAAATAACAATATAAAAAACCACTATTTGCCTCCATATGCAATTATAAACAAATACTTCAATAGAGGAAATTTAGTTAAAAATAAGAACTAGTATGGATTTTAGAAAAAAATCAAAATTAGATGCACCATGCTATTTTATTTGGCAATTACCTATTGGATTAGTGCAACTAGTTCTATAGTGACCTAATTGATGACATCTGCTGCATGTTATTTTCTTTATTTCTTTTGCATCTTGCATTTTCTCAGCTCCAAACTTTAATCTACTGAGTTTCTTTGGACGACCCTTAGTTTTTGCCAGTCCAGAAGGATCGCGATTGTGATCTGAGGAATTTTCTCAATAGTATATGAATGGGGTGTGTTAGATCCAAACTGGTTTGTAGTTTTAACCTGCTCTGTATCTTTAATTTTCACTTCTTTTTCTGCCTTCTCCATTAAGTTAGATAAGAAACTCTCTAGATTCTCTAGGAGAGTAGACGAGTAAATTGCCATCTCCAATACACTGTTAAATTTTGCTATGAGAGCCCAATAACGCAAGATACATATCTGCTCCCCGTTATTATGTATGCTTCTTCCTATCAATATATTAGCAGCACTAATATTTCGATGCCTTGCAGTTGTTGTCCATTTGTGCAGAATATAATGTTCTTGAATTCTTATTATCTGGTTTAGTATCATAATATGAAGTATATGTCGACATAATATACCCTCACTCTCAAACATTGCACATGTACATGTGACTTTCAATTCTTCATTCTGATAATAAGCAATTATCTGAGTGAGAACCAACACTATAATAAAACTGACGCTTCCTTTTCAATATTATCATGAAATAGAGATACATATTTTCTAAGCTCGTCTTGAAATCTAGTAAAAATAGCTCTCGTATATAATTCTCCTACTTGAATCTCAATTTGATGATGTAAATGCATAATAGACTTTGCCTCTATTGAAGCAAAGTCTTCATTCAGTTCTTCTGCACGGCGACAAAGCACCGCTTTATCATATTGTTGCACAAAATCTACTAGCATGGTTTGAGAATTAACATATGTATCAAAGAAGGCATTAATATTCTCGCTGCGCTGGCTTGATGCCATTCCTGCAAAGAAGGTATCTTTTAAATAACATGAAACCCAATGTCTCCATTTCTTATATATGGTTTGTAACCAACCTTCATCTTCCTCTTTTATATTGAATTTATCTTTAAGCTCTTCCCAGTGTTGGATACAAGTTTCTATTGTTTTACTATAGCACCAACTATTAAAATAGCCTTCGAACTCTACCCCATGAAGCCTTTGTAATGATAATAGATGTTCAGCAACATGAAAACCAAGGTGCCAATTGCAATATCGATGTCGAGTGTTTGGAAAAACAATATGAATTGCATTGCATATAGCTTTATCTTGATCAGTGATAATAGCAAGTGGCGTTATTCATTCATTCATTTTAACCATTCATTAAACAACCACACAAATGTGTCTTCTTCCTCATCTGCTAGTAGTGCACAACCAAATAAGCTCGACTGTCTGTGATGGTTAACGCCTGTAAATAGAGCAAATGGTAGAGCTAACTTGTTACTTCTATATGTGACATCAAAAACGACAACATCACTGAACTTTAAAAATGAGGCTTTGGACTGTCCATCTGCCCAGAATATGCTTCTCATTGTCCCTGTACTATCTAATTCAATTGCAAAATAAAAATCCGGATCAGATGTTCTTTTCTCTAGAAATTGACAAATCACAGATATACATTCATTACTCATATTATTCTTCCTATGCTTTCTTATATGATTACTAACTTGTTGCGGTGTAATAGTTTCTTCCTGACTCCCACTTGCAACATTTAGTACTTGCAAAATTGTAGATGGATTGAACCCTACATCCTGTAACTTATCCATAACATCTTGGCAGCCTCTGGTTCGATGCAACTTCCTATGAGAATAATATCGCGTAATCTTATCTAGACTGCTCAACTCATGATTTGTATGTTCACTAACAAATTTACTTACCAACCATGTGTTTGTTTTGGTCCGCCTAACATGCAACCTAGCTTTGCAACCTATTCTTGTGTCCCTTCGATGATTAATTTCTCGTCCATGTTCTCTCTTGTCATGTAGAGATTTTTTGCCTTCCTTATTATGCAGAAATGTCTTGCATATGACGTCCCCTGTTTTTCTTTTGTGATTGCTCGAACTAATACTAACACTAAATCCTTTGACTCTGGCATATGAATTATAAAAATTATAAGTAGCAATATACGTAGGAAATTCCATCCCTACCCGTGGTTCCACACCATTATAGTTGTCATCATCACTATTATTAACATTATTAATGTCCTCAAAACTGGATTCCACATTCACAACATCAATAGATAAACTTATCTCTGAACTATCGGACATCAACCTTTCCATATGAACATCTGTTGTGTCGGATATGACCTAAAAAAATGTTATTTTAGAGATAACATCAAAATATCATACAACTATGTACTTAATTTTCTAAACTTATGAAAATAGTAAGTAAAATATAAAAAAAAAAATTCCTTTTAATATATCTTACTACCAAAGATATATCTATTTGAGAATTCAAATCACAAATTGTTGTATAACATCTTATTTGTATATTGCATAGACACCCACATGAAAATCGTAAATAAATTATACGTAGAAGCCAAATAAAAATAAACAAATAATAGATTCTTTGCTAAATCATATTTTCTCCCATAGACCATGAAGTAGCATATATAATAAGAGCAACCAAAACCTTATCTACCATACCATACGTTTTTAGAAAAATATAAACGTTTTCTTTTTAATGGCATGAAAAATGGTGCCAACAATATTTATTATGTGTTGTGTTCATAAAAAGATACTTAAAAAGACAAATATGATATAGTTCTTGCTCATACACCTACAAGTGAGTTCACCTGCTACAATTCATCAATGTCAAAGTTGATAGCAACCTAATCTTATATTCAAAAGTGACATTGTAACGCTCATGAAGTTAAATCACAAGTCAATAAATATTGCTAATTCTATATTAAAAAAAAGAAGCAAAAATACCAAGTTTACTCAAGAAACTCATAAATAGAACTTATGCCAAAAAAATCCTGACTTTGCTAGGATTAATATTTTATATGTTAGTACTCAATAAATAATTGAAGTGTTTCTTTCTATAGTATATTCCTTGTTTGTTAGATCTTATTGATGCTATCTTATCAATGTGTATTATTGTTAGACATGTTTGTACTTTGCTATAGTCATTTAAAGAGCAAATTCCTACATGGAATAATAAGTAAAATTGATTTTTGTATGCTGGACTACAGCTGCCACTTTTTTTAGTCTTAAAGAACAGGAATAAGATCAATCTTGTCTTTATTTATTCATAAAAAAATGTATCATATCAATTACTTAATTTATTATTGCATGCATATTCGATATATTGGAAGCTTTAAAAGCTTTAAAATCATATACAGGAGTTGGTGCATTTGTAGGTCCTCTTTATGTTAAAAGGAACTATTTATTAAGTTAATTAACTTGAAAGTAACTAATCTGAAAGTTACAGCTTTAGAAATTTCTTACGAGCACATTTTCAGTTTCCTCACAAATATAACATATACAGTATGCGTTTTGTCTCCTCTTTAAATTGTTTTCATCCTTACTTTTTTCTTTAAAAAATTGTAGAAAAAGCCCTAGAAGAGAATTAAGAACAAATAAAAAAATAAAAGAGAAAAAAAGAAACCATACCATCGTTGAGAACAATGATGCGCAGACTATTTCTTTTTAGAGTATTGGGAGGGAGATGGAGGCGAGGCTGAAATCTACTCAAGCAGAGACAGACGAGTCCAAGATCGCTTGAGGAGAGAATCAGATAGACACGGCGTGATCCCGGATTTGGACGAGGAGAGAGAGAAGCAAAGAGAAGAAATCAGAGAGGATTGCAACTTATGGAGAGAGAGAGAGAGATGGATTGAGTGAGATCGGGAGAGAGAGGGACGGATCGAGCGAGAGGGCGTCCGATCGGGGGGGGGGGAGAGAGAGAGAGAGAGAGAGAGAGAGAGAGAGAGAGAGAGAGAGAGAGAGATACTAATCGAGGAAGGACGATTGCATTCCAATCGGGAGAGAAATCTCTATAGAGCGTGATCCCAGTTAGAATCTAATTGGGAATGGTTTTTTGTAAAAGAGCCCTCCTCTTTCTATTTTTCGCCATAGATTTTTTCAGCTCCTTGTTAATAAATAGATTAAGGTTTTAAATAATCTGGACTCAGCGAATGGGAGTTCGCCATGTGGCGTCAGCTCAGGAAAAATCTGAGCTGTCAGCCCTCCTCCCGTTTTCTCTCTCTCTCTATATATATATGTATGTATATGGGATTACTGTAGGTGAGCCGCCAGCTCAGGAAAAATTACGTGAGCTAGCGGCTAAACTATAACAATCCTATGATGTTTCTTCAATATTTTTTTGCAATTGTTATCTCCACCTCCTTAACTTCTTTCGGATTAAATTTCATAAATTTTGGAGTTCATTTACCCTTTCATCAACTGCATATAAAATGTTTTATTCATTGAAAACCGTTAATTTTGTGTTAACTTGATGGAGGACCAAATCAAAACTAAAATCCAAGAAATTGGGTATGAGTGAACCCTAGGGGGTCAAGATCATAATCCAAAATAATTTTTTTTAAAAAATTATTGGAGATAGTAAAAATGAACTGCAGCTCAGGTAACTTGCGTGAGCTGTCAGCTCATTTCCATCTCTCTCTCTCTATATATATGTGTTAACTTGATGGAGGACCAAATCAAAACTAAAACCCAAGAAATTGGGAATGAGTGAACCCTAGGGGGTCGAGATCATAATCCAAAATAATTTTTTTTAAAAAATTATTGGAGATAGTAAAAATGAACTGCAGCTCAGGTAACTTGCGTGAGCTGTCAGCTCATTTCCATCTCTCTCTCTCTATATATATATATAGAGAGAGAGAGATGGAAATGAGCTGACAGCTCACGCAAGTTACCTGAGCTGCAGTTCATTTTTACTATCTCCAATAATTTTTTAAAAAAAATTATTTTGGATTATGATCTCGACCCCCTAGGGTTCACTCATTCCCAATTTCTTGGGTTTTAGTTTTGATTTGGTCCTCCATCAAGTTAACACAAAATTAACGGTTTTCAATGAATAAAACATTTTATATGCAGTTGATGAAAGGGTAAATGAACTCCAAAATTTATGAAATTTAATCCGAAAAAAGTTAAGGATGTAGAGATAGTAATTGTAAAAAAAATTGAAGAAAAATAATTGGATCATTATAGTTTTGTCGCTAGCTCACGTAACTTTTCCGGAACTGGCGGCTCACCTACAGTAATCCCATATATATATATATATATATATATATATATATATATATATATATATATATATATATATATATATATATATATATATATATATATATATATATATAAGTATTACTGTAGGTGAACCGCTATATATATATATATAAGTATTACTGTAGGTGAGCCGCCAGGTCAGGAAAAGTTACGTGAGCTAGCGGCAAAATTATAATGATCAATTATTTTTCTTCAATTTTTTTTAACAATTACTATCTTTACTTTCTTAACTTCTTTCGGATTAAATTTCATAAATTTTGGAGTTCATTTACCCTTTTATCAAGTGAATACAAAATATTTTATTAATTGAAAACCATTAATTTTGTGTTAACTTGATGGAAGACCAAATCAAAACTAAAATCCAAGAAATTGGGTATGAGTGAACCATAGGGGATCGAGATTATAATCCAAAAGAATTTTTAAAAAAAAGATTATTGGAGATAGTGGAAATGAACTGCAGCTCAGATACTTTGCGTAAGCTGTTAGCTCATTTCTATTTTCTCATATATATATATATATATATATATATATATATATATATATATATATATATATATATATATATATATATATATAAGTTATGATTTTATCTCTCAGTCTCTATTCTCCTCGTATTAAAACTAATTCTTTTCATTCCTATGATGCTATTATCCAGAAGAATTTTCAAAGATCCACGGCAAAGCCATAGATATAAATGTCCTCGAAGAAAGGATTTTTCGGTTCCTCCCTTAATGGTTTTTTATTTATTACGAGTGAAAAGTGTAAATTTTATTATATTTTGTGCACTCGTAATCCAGTTTTGGTGATTAATACAAAAAATTAATGATAAATTATTTTTGTTGATCAAACTCTCCACGTTAATTTTTTTAGTGTTTTATGGCCTTTTTCCATAGTTCTAGGTGGAACGAAATTTAAAAAATGAAGCATATCACTGCATATCAGCCACGATTAACAAGTTGGTAGGCGTAGCTGTCGATAGCCATCTCTTAGTTGTCGATAACTAGCTAGAAATTGAAGGCTATAAAACCAGTCCGAGAGGTACTATAGATGTAGCTGTTGAAGCCTTTTTGGACAGCCGTGATGGCAGAAGCGTAGATTTGAGATTTTTGATTTAAAATAAAGTTTCTTCTTAAATAGAATTCTTGCTAGGTTTTTGAGAGACTATAAATATATACTCAATGTATTTGAGAGTTTTGTAGGTGATATGCCATGTATGCATTTTATTTATAGTTTTTATTGATTAGAAGAGAGATTTTTATGGAGAATAGTTTTTGCATTTGTTCATGGTTATAATAAAATAATATCTTTTATTTAATTGTTGATAACTATGATGAATATGCTAGCTAATTCTCTACGTTGATTCAGATAAGATAACAAATCCTAGATGATCACTAGCATGTGTTTATTATTTATTATGCTTAATTATTTTTATGTAAAATTGATATTTTTGGTTCCCTACTATCTTATTAGGTTTTAAATATGTTTTTAAGTATTTGATGATGTAGAGTTTGATGATATATTCATTTCTTAGTTTTTGATATACTATAGACTTTTTAGGTACTGTGTATGTTTAGAGTTTGAACAATTATTTTTATTATTCATATGTCATATTTAGATCAACTCAAAAATCATATAGAGTTAATTGAAGAAAAAAGCCAAAATATCAAGTTTATGACTTTATTTGTTTATGTGTTTCAATTATATATTTTCCAGTTGTATAAAACCACGTGATCTATGTAACTGAGATAATTAAGTATAAATATATTAAGTGAATTAATCTACAGAAGGGTCAATCTATCTACCTGATAATCTTCTCTAATTAATATGTATACTAATTTTGCAGTAAGTGAAGGAGGCAAGTTAGTTACTGCAGTAGTTTTGATAGGAGAATTTTCTCCAGTGGCTAATAGATTTTGTATTGAAGAATGTTTCAGGTTTATGTTACGAGAGAGGGTAGTCGTCGAGGTCATATTTAGCAAAGCAAAAAAAAAGAACATAAACACCTTCCAATTTTATAATTAGGTTGAACTAGGAAGCAGTTAGTTTTCGTAAATTTATATCCAAGTTAGGCTGAAATTCTCTTCGAATTTAAGACTGAAGTCCTTCCATCTCTATCTGATCCCAAAAATTATATCGGTTTAAAATTTCAACCCACACATATCCATTAATGTTATTCATTTACTAATGTTTTGGACTTTTTCCTTTGTTCGCAATCGGTAAGATCTAATTAGAGTCCTTTCTAATACAATGAAATCTTTGATACAATTCTAAGTTTTTGTCTGTAATTGGGAAAGAGTTCGCAAGCCATGGCTTTTCTTGTAATATCTTATCAGGCCCAGTGTCTGGCCCAAAGAGAAGGCCTTGTTCTAGTGTCAGCCAGCAATGAAAACTGGGTCCACTTCATTCGAACTCAGTCCTTTTTAAAAAAAAAAAAAAAATTAAGAATTAAGCTAGTCGCACTGAGCTTAAGCCCAGTAGCCCACTCCTCCTCCAGAAGTAAAAGGATTACGATGGACCCAACTCTAGAGTGTTCTACAGAAACCTGGCACTCTCTCCTTTGACAACAACACAACAGTCAGCATCACACGGTCCCGATTCCTCTGACACTTGTCCTTCAAATGCGAAGCCTAACCCAAAGCAGAGCTCTAGAGACTCCCCGATCTCTCCATCTCCAGTTGTATAAATTCTCGCTCCCATCTCGCTTTTTTACTCCCATCAGAAATTAGCGAAAGAAATCTTTTTCAGTGCTAGCTCTTAATTCTCAGCGTTTTGTTCTTATGGCTCTGATTCCTCAAATCTTCGGGCAGAGGACCAACGTTTTCGACCCCTTCTCCCTCGACGTCTGGGATCCCTTACACGGCTGGCCCTTCGACAGCTCATCCCGCGCTGTCTGGGATCAGTCTCGCTCCAGCGGTGCCCTGAGCGAGACCTCGGCCTTCGCCAACTTCCTCATCGACTGGAGGGAGACCCCTGAGGCTCACGTGTTCAAGGCGGACCTCCCTGGGATCAAGAAGGAAGAGGTGAAGGTTGAGGTCGAGGATGGGAGGGTGCTCCAGATCAGCGGAGAGCGGAGCAAGGAGCAGGAGGAGAAGAACGACAAGTGGCACAGGGTCGAGAGGAGCAGCGGGAAGTTCCTGAGGAGGTTCAGGCTGCCGGAGAATGCCAGGATGGATCAGGTGAAGGCCGAAATGGTGGACGGCGTGCTGACGGTGATCGTGCCTAAAGAAGAAGAGAAGAAGCCGGAGGTGAAGGCCATTGAGATCTCTGGCTGAAGTCTTAAGATGGCGGCAGAGTGATCGATGCATGCCATGGTGTCTTCCTTTTGTGGTGCTGTCGTCTTTTTTGGCGTGTCAGTGCTAGTGACAAAGTGGTGGTTGGGTAATGTGTGAATGGGTGCGTGGCTGTAATGAGTCTGTAATGGTTGTTTTAAGCGTGTTGAAGTGTCTTCTTATGTATCAGATCTATGAGTTTTGCTTTTACTAGTGTATGTTGTATTTAGCTTGTGGGAATATATAGTGTCGATTTGCGAGGGAAAATTGTTTTTTGTGCTCAAATGAGGAGAAAGGAAATTAGTGGGGCCAACTTGGGAAGCCAAACTATAAAGTCTAGGATTCAGCAAGAATTCAAACTCTAATAAACTATTCAAACCCTAAAATGCAAAGCCAAGAATGGGGTCAAAATTTCAGTCCTCGTTGAGGAAGGAGGCTAGAGGAATCGGAGTTCACTGGGGGTGCTAGGTTGGCTGGCGGGGAGATCTACAGCTGTCGGAATCCACTTGACTGAGGCCAAATGATAAATGGAATCACGATCACTTGTGATCGTGGAAATTAAGAGATCAGAGACGAAAGCTCTCGGTGACCAGACTGAAGTCGGGCATCGTAAGGAGGCCAGCGGATCGGCGTGGTGTTGATTTCCGCCGAGCCCGCGCCTTCTCCACGGCGAGCTGGGAGGCGTGACCTTCTCCACGACGATGGGCGATGAGGCCGGAGAAGGGAAAGTCGCGTGGTATCCGGGTGCGGGGAGGCCACGTGGCAATCGGAGAAGGCGGCGACATGGATGCGGAACTCGTGCGGTCACCCCTCTTGAGATCTGCAGAATCGAGGCGCGCACCTCGAGGGTGTGTCTCGACCAAGGCACGGTGGGAGGAGTTTGAAATAAGGCTTTATGCGGGCCTAAAATTTGGAAGTCATATTATTAATAGTGTGGGAACAAATATCCATGTGATTGCTAACTCAGTACACATTCTTGCTTATATGGGCACGTGTTAGAAGATATAATTATTTGAAATGATCTGAATTAGTTGCCTAAAGAGTAATATGATGGAAATTAAATATATACAATCGGAAGAGTAATATGATAGAAAGTAAAGATATACAATCGGAAGAGTAATATGATGGAAAGTAAAGATATATAATCGGAAGATATAATTGTTTGAGATGGTTTGAATTGTTAAAGAGTAAGATATAACTATTTGAGATGGTCTAAATTGATTGGCTGAAGAGTAATATGATGGGAAGTAAAGATATACAATCGGATTATCTATAGTAAGATTGTATCGATACATGTTGCAAAGTAATAGGAGGTTAGTTAGGGAAGCTCAGTTTGTGAGAAGATAATTGCAAACGGATTTGCTAGTCTCCATCGTGATACTGTCTCTGGAGGTATCAAAGATTTATAGAGTCTAAAATAAGAAGTATCAAAGATTTATAGAGTCTAAAATAGAATAGTCAATTAACTTTTATGATGGATTAGTCTATACAGTGTTAAGGATAAAAAGTCCGACGACAAATGATATTTTTGACTCAAGCTTCATGTTGTAATGACAGTGTAGTGCTAGTAGATATGTCACCTTCTTGATCCATATAATCACTGTAATGGTTCTCCTTAGATACTATTATAATTTTATTTTATTTTACTGTCTACACATATATGAGAAACTATATATATAATCTGTTGTAGTCTTGTTTCTTAACATCTGATTAACAAAAGACAGAGAGAGATTATCTATTGCTTATGCTTAAAAAATAAGAGGTCATAAGATGATTTGAAAATTCACATGTCGGCTTGTTTGGTTTTTTGATTTGGAAAATGAATTAATAATAGTAAATAGTGTTTATTATGCTAGACATGTTAAGTGTTCATTATGCTAGAAATGTTAATGACAAAACAAAGAAGAAAATGATTTCAAAATCTTATTTAATTTTTTTAAAAAATAGAGAACTTTTTAATTTTAATTATTATGATGGATCGAAAGGCAGAATTTAATTTCAACTATCACACACTTTTTATCAAACTATTAATTTTTAAGCTATCTTTTTGTGTATAAGGTGGACCCTAGTGAATGTCTTTCAAATAATAAAAAAGAAAAATAAGAAATCCTCTCTCTTAAAAAAAAAAAAAAAACTCTCTCATTCTAAACGGAGTTCTCTTCTTTTTGGGCAATAAAATATTTTGGGCAATAAAATCCTTACATATCAAATTTTTATTTGTTTCATAAGAAAATGTAAGTTCTTGGTGATAAGGTAATCTTTTTGTTGATTTACATATTTGTTTTATGGAAAATGAACTATAGAAAATGAACATGGATATGGATTAATATTACTAAAAAAATTAAATATGCTTTCTCTCTTTACTCCAACAACTAATGAAAAAAATATAAAGGGGATCAAATCTCTAGATTTGGCACGATTTCTCATGAACATTGGAGATTCCACTTGGGTCAAACTCATGGTCATGTGAACCACTTTCATGCACCATATTTTTGAATCAAACTGGAAATTTGATGGATTTGAGAATTATAAATAGTAAACAATAAATCCAGCTCCGAATTTAGTACCAAATCTCTAAGCCAAATTAATCACTTGGCCTCTTGAGCATATTCTTTTCTTATTACCTACACTAGAAAAGAGAAAATCAGAAAATCCTAATTTTAAGTTCTTACAAGAATTGCCTTCACTTGAAAAATGAAAATCAAATAGCTATAATATTTGGAAGTTCCCATCAAAACTTTAGTTGGCAGTATCAGCTTTTTTCTCTTAAAAAGTTTGATGGGAAAAAATATATAACTTTGTTAATTTTATATTACTTATTTTGATTACATAGAGAGGAGTTACTTGAATCAATAAAAGTTACAAGCCATCTAGAAAAATCGATAGAAACTTGATGATAGAGATCCACTCGGGGCCAATGCTCTACTACATTCCCGTTCCAATGATAACCATGGAGGCGTGTGAAGGAAGATAATAAGTTTTGCTTTTCGTTGGTTTTCCTCTCTTAAAATGACTTACTTTGAACTATTTTGGATGTCTTTTTGCTAATATTTTCTTTTCTCCTTTATCTTTTAGAGACAGAAAAAAAACATGATGTTTTGTTTTGTTTTTTTTCTAGAAAGATCCTTTCTCAGTAAATTTTTGATTGAATTTTTATACACTGTTAGTCATTAGAATCAGTTTTTATCTTCTTGAAAAGAATGTCTTTTTTTTTGGAACTTGCATGAAATATTTCGATTTAATCTAATCATGATAGGTTGCTCTCAAGCGACAATTACTGCTAGGTAGCACTGTTAGTCTTGATTTGTGACAATCTCACGATAATAAAATTATTTTTGTACTATATGATTTGAAAAGGACTACATTATCCGTAAAAAGAATCCTATCTTGACCAAATATTATTGAAATTTCAGTCTATTATGTAATCGAACTAGGAGTACAATTGCTTTTTAAACCTTTCAAGATAAGATAGGAGTTTCAACTAATCTTATATCCATTACTTTAGATAAGATAAGAATTTTAAAAGTTTGCATTGTTATACAATTGTTTACATACCTTATGATCTCTTTCAATGATTTTCTTAATAAATAATAATTTAATCTGCTTTGTTATGCAAATTGTGGCTCCGAAAGGCTAGTTTCCATGAGGCCAATTGCATTTCCATGAAGGTCTAACGGGTGCGAGATTCTCACAAAACTTGACCAAGTTTGATTGCTAGGAAATGGCTTTCACCTCCACTTGAACCAGTTTAGATGAAGTTGATTTTTTTGCAAGATGTTCCACTTAACTTGTAACCCCTTTTATAAAAACAAATTCATAGTTTATTTTTGAACCGTGCAATGGACTTCAGTTTTGTCTAGCAAGACTATCGGCATATACATGATGCTTCTTTGGTAATCTCATATATTTTTACTGTCTAAACATCATTTAAAGTTTTCATGAGCTTTGGGTTTTGTATGGCTAGACTATTGACCCACACTTGATACTTTTTTAGATATCTCATATATTTTTACCATCTGCAAGACACTTTTTATGTTTCTGAAATGAATTTGACTTGAGTTTTTGATACTTTGAATAGCTAATGTTATATTGAACCATTTAGAGTATCATGATATGGTGTTTAATCATCTTGAATGAGACTTTTATGCACCAAGCTGTCCTTGATAACATAGAATGCAACTGTTTGGTTAAGATCTTTTTCCATAATATTTTTTGGCCTTTTAGAATTAACTTATTGTGAATTAACTCGTTTTGACAGACATTTACTGTAAATCGCCTTGATATGATTTCAAGAGGTATAGTTTTAAACATGACAAGAGAATATGGCTTGACTTAATAGATTCGAATGTTGATCATGTGAAATAGGTATTTGATAGATATATGATTTTTAATGTAGAAAAGGAAGGCCTGATTTGACAAAAGTGTAATATGCAATGTGTTGAATCAAAGAAGGGTTATCAAGTGTATGAACATGATATGGTGAAATTAACTTGATTGTTCGAGGTTGTACTTGTCCTACATAATGATGTCCAAAGTTAGATGTACTGTTGAACTTAATGAAATAAAGATTTGCTAGAGGTTTAATATTGATAGTGAGAAATTGATTTTTTTTATTATTAGAGGTATAATGTTAACTTGACGAATTAAAATTTAATTAAAAGAAGTTTACAACACTATTGGATTGGACAAATATGATGTTGAATAATACTCCTAGAGGTGAAACCTTAATGTGACAAACTAAATAGAATATTACTAATTCTGTTGGGGTGAAAGTAAGAAGGAAAATTTTACTGTTAGAGGTAAGAATTTAATATGACAGGAGACGACTTGAGTATCACCCCACTGGAGAGAGAGAATGATAAGATTTCATTATTTGAGTAAGAGGTTAACCTGACAAAGAATGTTATAATCTGAATTAGATCCACTAGAGATTTTGAATGAGTATTGATTTGATTTCATTGGAAAGATCTAACTAGAAGATATATGTGTCTGTAGGGAAATTAGGATTTTAAGCAAACACTCAGCTCCCAGTGAATTTCATTTGGCTTTACCAACAACCATCTTTGTTGAACAAATTATGTTGTTGTTGTCAGCATGATAATTTTTCAAGGATTTTAATTGTGCTTAGAAGCTAAAGGCTTTCTCTATATGTTGTCGCCGATGTGTTAAATTTAGTATTTTTTTTTGCACGACATTGTTGAGAATGTATTGAAGCAATGGTAGATTGTCCATTGATGACCAGATGTATATAATTTACACGATTGGATAGTGAATACATTTTGTTATTGATGAGTTCCATAATTGTATATTTATGTTTCTTTTCTTACATATTTTTGTATATAAATAACAATAATATTTAGTGTGTTTTTATAGGTAATAAAGGATTTACAAGGAAGAGAACAAAAAGGAGCCAATTTGTGATATATATGAGCAAATGAAATCAATTATGGTGAACACAAATATTCATGAAAAAAATAACCTTGAACTAGAAAAAATTATGTTAGAAAAATTTGTTGAGCTCTGAATTATGTTCGAAATGGCACCAAGAAAAGCTCAATATGAGTTCATATGCAAAAATTATGGCCGTTTACTGATGTGCTGTAGAATAGAAGATCCAATCTCGCTAGCTACGGGTGTGCTGAAATTAATTTTGGATTTTGGACCTGAAAAATAGTATTTTGAGCCATATAATCTCAACCATTAGTTTTTAATAACTATGGATTCGATTACAATTATATATTTTGAGATTAATTTGTGTTAGATTAGAATTACATCTTTCGTAGTAGAGTTTGGTTGAAGTAGGATTGTATTCGGGTTATACATACCCCATGAATTCTTATAAATTCATATGACATTTTGTACTTTTTATTTATTTTAATAAAATAGAAATGAGATCTAGAAAGGGACAACCGCCATACCTGAACTCGACACAGTTTAATTTCTTCGTTCTTAGTTAATTTCTTTTAGGTAATTTTTTTAATTTGCTTTTGTAGATTAGTTTTTATTTCTTTCAAAGGTTAGATTAAATTTCTTTCATAGTGAGAATTTGATTACTTTCACTGTTAGGATTTAATTGACTTCTAGGTTAGGGTATAAATGCTTTCTAGGATAATTAGATTTTTCTTATTTTTCATAAATTTAAAAATATGATTTTTGTAGTTAGAATTATGCATCATTAAATTGCATTAGTCTTAGTATATATATGAAGTTAAATTAATAAATTTAGCATATTTTCTTCTCTTCTTTCTAAAAGAATTAATGATATAATTTTTCTATAAATAATATAAAGATATAAATTCATAAATCATTATCTTTGATAGTTTATGTTTAAAATGATTTTGATAATCTATGCTTAGATTAGGTTTGGAATTTTTCCCTCTATTTTTGTCTATATAATCATCAATTTGATGTAATTTTGATTAATAAAGATGTTAGTTTTGATGGTTTATACTTTCACACTACTTGATAGATCATATTTAGGGATATTAGATTAAAATCGGATTAAAAAAAAAATCACCTTTTAATATATTACTAGATCGTACATCTTAGAAAGATAAAAAGAAGAAAAAAATTCATTATTAGATTATTAGTTAATGGATTCAAACATTTTAGACTAGCCTTTAGCATAGTAAACAACCTTCTCTTTAATTCTAATTCTTATAGTTAACTTGTTAGAATAAAATAATTAGCGAGATTTCCAAAACACCTTAAATATGCATCGATTTTCGAGATCTGAACGCTGCATATCCTAAAAATGAATTTCCACTCCCCATCACCGATGTGATGATTGATAATACTTGCGGTTATGAGAGGATGTCCTTTATGGATGGCTTCTAGGGATATAACCAGATTAAAATGCACCCAGATGATGAAAAGCACGCGGCTTTCAGAACGCCGCTGGGGGTATACTGTTATACGGTGATGCCTTTCGGATTGAAGAACGCAGGTGCCACCTACCAACGTGCGATGGGTGTCATATTCAAGGAACACCTGCTCAAAACGGTGGAGTGTTATGTGGATGACTTAGCGGTCAAAAGCAAGAACAAAGAAGATCATTAAGAGCGGTCTTCGATCTTATGCGAAAACACCATCTGAAGATGAATCCCACTAAGTCTTCTATGGGGGTGTCCAGCGGTAAATTCCTTGGATTCATAATAACCTCAAAAGGAATTTTCCTCGACCCCGAAAATGTGAAAGCGATTAGTGAAATGCCACCGCCCCGCAATCTTAAGGAATTAAGGGGGTTGAAATGAAAGTTAGCCTATATCCGGCGCTTCATCTCTAATTTATCAGGGCGATGCCAACCGTTCTCCAGACTCATGAAAAAGGGAGTTTCTTTCGTATGGGATGAGGCATGTCAACAGGCGTTTGACGATCTCAAAGAATATCTCACTAAACCTCCTGTCCTTATGGCACCGACCCTTGGGCAACCATTTCTTATATATGTAAGGGCCATGGATGATGCGTTAGGAGCATTGCTTGCTCAGTATAATGAGCACGGCCATGAACACGCCCTCTATTACTTAAGCAGAACAATGATCGGAGCCAAGCGTCGGTATACCCCGATTGAAAAAGAATGTTTAGCCCTAGTGTTCGCTGTTCAGAAAATGCGACACTATCTTTCAGGGCAAACAATTCATTTCATCTCTCGGGTTAACCCCTTGAAAATCCTGATGATGAAACCAGGATCCTTAAATGGCCGATTGGCGAAATGGGCACTGCTACTATCGCCATATGATATACACTTCGTCCCTCAAAAAGCCATGAAGGGACAGGCGATTGCCGATTTTCTTGCAGACCATCCAATTTAGTCCAAATTCAAACATACGTCAGAAGTCAACACAGTTAGTAAAGAACAACCATGACAAATGTTCTTTGATGGTGTTGCCAGACGATCTGCTGCTAGAGTGGGGGTTGTGCTAATATCCCCACATAAACATATATTGCCTAACGGTTACTCATTAACAGAACCGTGCATGAATAATATGGCAGAATACAACGCGCTCATTATCGGCTTAAAAATGGCTCTGCAACTGGGGGTGAATTATTTAGAGGCATATGGAGACTCTAAACACATTGTCAATCAGTGACATGAGAGTATGAAGTCAGACATGAGGCCCTCATCCCCTATCATCAGCTAGCCGTTGAGCTAGCAGGATGTTTTGAATAATTTTATATATATCATATATCTCGGAATGAGAACGTTTATGCAGATGCCCTTGCAGCGTTGGCTGCAACATTGGCGATCCCGCCGGGTGAAGCTAAAAGCATCACCATTGGTAGCAGAGAACTCCTCCACCGAGACACGGTGTCCCAAACCGAAGAAGTGTGCCAGACAGATTTAAGACTGGAACCCCGTGATTGGCGATTTCCGTTTATGGATTATGCCCTACATGGGATATTACTAGAGGATCCAAAGGAGGCTGCCTCGATAAAGAGGAAGGCCCCGAGATTCTATTTTGATCATAAGCTTCAGACTTTATATAGAAAGTCAAATGATGGTTTGCTGCTACGCTGCATATCAAAAGCAGAAGCAAATAAAGTGCTGAGGGAAACACATGATGGAGTATGTGGAGCTCATCAGCCCGGTCCAAAATTCGGAGACCGCATAAGAAGGCTGGGGTATTACTGGCCAAACATGATTATTGAGGCAATGACATATGCCAAACGGTGCCATGAATGCCAAGTACATGCCAATTTTATTCATCAACCCCCAGAATACTTGCACAATATCGTTGCTAGTTGGCCATTTGAGGCATGGAGAATGGATATTGTGGGGCCTATAACTCCCCCGTCGTCCAGAGGACATCGGTTTATTCTTGCAATAACCGATTATTTTTTAAGATGGGCCGAAGCCGTGCCCATGAGAGAGGTAAAAACGACAGATGTGATTAAGTTCATCAAGCATCATGTCATTTACCATTTTGGAGTTACCCGAAGAATCATCCATGATAATGGACCTCAATTTATCAGCCATGGATTCTCAAGATTCTGCGATAAATTCAGAATCAAAGATATTGCTTCAACGCCATATAACCCCGCGGCTAATGGATTAGCCGAAGCTTTCAACAAGACAATCATTAAACTCCTTCGGAAGTTTGTTTCTTCTAACAAAAGGGACTGGGATGAAAAGCTGGGAGAGTATCTGTGGGCTTATCGCACCACCGTTCGCACCCCGACCAAAGCTACCCCGTTCTCCTTGGTTTATGGAAGTGAGGCCGTCTTGCCTCTTGAAATCCAGATACCATTTTTGAGAGTGGCCTTAGCCACAAAGATGACGACAGAAGAGCGCCATCAACAAAGATTGCAAGAACTAGAGGCGTTAGATGAAAAACGTCTCAGAGCTCAGCAACAAATTGAGTTGTATCAAGCCCGAATCTCGAAAACGTTCAATAAGAGCGTTAAACCAAGGACCTTTAAATAAGGAGACTTGATTTTGGCTATTAAAAGGCCAATGATTCTAACCCACAAGACTAAGGGTAAATTCGAACCCAAGTGGGAAGGACCGTTCATTGTGGAGACGGTATACTCTAGTGGAGCCTATTGCTTAATGAATCAGAACGGCGATAGAATGATGATGCCGATCAACGGCAAATTTTTGAAGAAATACTATACCTGAAATAAACCAGAATGATGACAGAGTAACTATCACATCTGGTCCAGATTACTAGGAGTATAACCATCCACTTGTTTAAGTTACGCAGATGAGCACTTGAACTTCTTTCTTAGGCATGCGCAATTAGGCGCCTCTGCCAAAATCTGATGAATCCTAACCCGATCATCTTGGTGTGCCCAGTTTAAGTTACGCATGAGAGTCTTGAACCGCCTCCACTTGTTCAAGTTACGCAGATGAGCACTTGAACTTTTTTCTTACCAGGCATGCGCAATTAGGCGCCTTTGCCGAAATCTGATGATCCTGACCTGGTCATCTTGGTGTGCCCAGTTCAAGTTACGCATGAGAGCCTTGAACCGCCTCTAATCAAATTCTAGGCATGTGCAATTAGGTGCTTCTGCCGAAATTTGGTGATCCTTACCCGATTACCTTAGTGTGCCCAGTTCAAGTTACGCATGAGAGTTTTGAACCGCCTCCAATCAAATTCTAGGCATGCGCAATTAGGCGCCTCTACCAAAATTTGGTGATCCTTACCCGATTACCTCGGTATTATCAGTCTAAGTTACGCAGATGAGCCTTAGACTATTTTACCTAAAACAACTAAATCATTTTGATGACAGGATATCTGTTGTGCAAATAAATTTGGTAGCCAACGGGTAAAAGAATCAAAAGATTACCTTTATTTATTTATCAATGAAGAATGGAGATTACAAAAAGTTCTCTCTTTTATTACAAGTTCTTACAAAAAGAATGAAGAATAAAAGAATAGAAGAAGGTTATGGATCTCCTAGAAGCCTCAACTTATTTGTCGCCTCGTCAATTACTCGACGACGAGTCTCCTCCACGGAGTGTTGAGCCTGCCAACGTAAATTATCGTCATTTATTGTCAGTTGCTGGGCCAACCGCCAACGAGATTCTTCAATAGTGCGGCTTGTTGTGGCGCCTTCTTGTTCGAGTTGTCCGCGTTGGAGGATCAACTCTTCCCGTTTCTTAACGGATTCTCCTAACCGAGATTCGCTGGCCTACAGAATAGCTCGGGCCTTAGCAATAGTATCTCTGGCTCTGAGGATAGCAGCCTGACTCCCCTCAATCTCGAAGTCCACTGCCTCTAACCCCCTGAGGATTGAGTCTTGGTTAGCTCGTAGTTCTGCCAACTCCCGAAACCAGACTTCCTCTTGGCGCCTCAATTCCTCTTGTCGAGCCACCAACTCTACCCGAAGACGCACCAACTCGATCTCAGTAATCGCCTCCACATCCGCTTGGCGAACTGTGTTGAGCGTATTCACCTGATCTTCTAAAGCTTCGAGACGGGCCCGGTAGGGAGCTGCTCGGTCACATCCCCCAATCCTTTCAATATTATCCAGATAGCTGGACAATATTGGATGTCCAAGATTAAAGAAATCTCTTCCATCCAGGATCATTCCGATACACCTCCTCAGTAGCCGCAAAAAGTCATTTACACTTTGGTTGAAGAATTCTTCAAGAGGGTCCACAGTGTCTGTATTTAAAACAGGCAGTACTAAGGAAGATGCCGCTGGAGGAGGAGTAGCGTCCGTTGGGGTCGAGGAAGAAGAAGTCTGTCCCTGTACTAGATTTATGACGTGAGGGGCCAGTAAAGCCAACATTGACTTGGCAGAACTAGGAACCCGAGGAGAAGCATCATTAGTACAGGTCACTCGGGCAGCGCCACCGACAAGGGTAGACGATGGCGTGTCTTCACCTGAAGTTCCTCCCGTGACAGAAGTGGCTTCGAATGAGAATTTTAAATTTTCTTCATCTCCCGCCGGCGGAGGACTTGGGGCTGGAGGAGTCACCAACGCCTCAACAGCCATAATGGTAGATGGCGTTAATACTGCTAGTTGAGGAGCAGAGGGCACACCAACTATTACTGGAAAAGTTCCCTCAGAGCTAACAGGCGGTGTCAGAGATGGAAAACTCGGAAATGGGGTAGCCTGTTTTGCTGCGGCCGCAACAACCACCTCTGTCCTGTCATCGCTCCCGAGTTCATCAATTGGGGGAACTGAAGAAGGAACAGAGGGAGGAGTTGTCGTGAAGTAGTCTGCGTCAAATTCATTTGCAGAACTACCTAATCCACCCGCTGAGCCGGTGGTGCCCGAATAATCCACCCTCTCCTCAGACTCTCCCCTGGTAGTCAAATGTATCGGCGAGTGGGGCTGACCACCTGTAAAGAGCAAACAAAAAGTGTTACATATAACAAGGAAATATGAACAAGAAGATAGAATACAAGAGCCATACCAGGAGAAACAAGTCCAGTCGTCGGACTTAAAGGGGGAACCATAGCTATTTCTAAGAGCACACCCGTTTCACTACCCAGAGGTTGCATCGCGGGGTGTTCGACTGATTCTACGGTTGGAGGAGTCAGGACCTCAGTAGCACTTGGAGTTTCAGCAGGTCTACTCTCCTCTGCCGGCGCCGGAGGCAAAGTTGAAGCCAATAAATCTGAAGTAAACTTGGCTGCCACCTCTTGAGGGACTAAGAGGGTCACCGGGGCTAATTTCTGCTTCTTTTTCGCCGGTTCGCCTCTTACAGGTCTGCGGCGTTTAACGGTTGGACTCCGAGGACGGGGAACCAAGTCTTGGCGGGCACCACCATCGTCACCGTCATCATCATCACCATCAGAGTTGCCCGAATCTGATGGATCGGCCGCCGCACCAAGGAATTCGTCCATTCCTTTCACCCTCACTCTTTTGGCTCCTTTGCGGCTAGCATAGAAGGCCTCTATCTCTTTGCAGCAGCTGCGGTTGATGGAGAAGTTGTGCACTTCAGCATTAGCAACGCTGTATCAGGTACAGAAGCTTAACACCATGCCGAGCTCTGGCAATTTAAGGGGTAGCATAAATTCTGCTCCGGTTCTTCCAGCAACAAAATGGAACCAGCCCCGTGCCCCTGCGTACAAATTTCTCTCGTACGCCAACTCTTTGTTTGGATTTCCTATATAAAACTGCGTATATCCAAACTGACGAGCAAATCTGCTCGGGATATACGACTCTATATAGCACATGGTGTCTTGCCTGTACACCAAGTGTCCGGGGCGAATATTTAATAACCACCAGAAGACCCCTGAAGATAAGGTGGTGAAATGGTCTGCTCCCAAAATATCCTTAAATTTAGATCCATACTCTCCCCCAGGGAAGTCTAGGAAGCAACGGAAAATCTCGTAGTTTTGATGGTGACGGAGTGTTCTGCGGATTTGAGACATATAGTTACTCCTCCAGATAGAGCGCTCGTATTTCTCTACGAGGAATGGCTTGTCAGTTGGATTGTAATCCGCAGCGCTCATCAGCGACGGGCAGTGCATGACTAGCTACGCCATTAAGTAGGTATAGGGCATCTCTAACCTTGGGTTCGGTGTCTTCACCGTAGTAGCTTTTTTGGCCGCTTTACCCTTCCCGGCTTTACCTTTATTCTTCTCCGCTGGCATGAAGCTATTGCAAAGGGCCCGGAGCCCACTTTGGAGTTGGCAACCATTGCTGGTAGCAATCCGAACGGTCGACCATAGGCCAATAGAACAGCTGGATAGACCACATTCTTGGCAATGGCCTCTTTGGGAAGAGAAGGGACAACATATCTTTTTAACCAAAGCATCAGGAATCCCGCAAGCAAACCCCTGTCTGAAATTGGGAACTGTGCCTGGTAGTGGAAGCTCTGAAAGACCGTGCCCGGACCAAATCCTTCTTCATTTGATTCGGTCATATATGATGTGGCTTCCAAGCTGGAGATACGCTCTTTCACTTCTTCAATACTAATGGGAGGGCGTCCACGAACTATAGGGAGACTCTTCTTCAAATTAATGAAGAGATGTCTGCCCACTTCTTATGACCAATCCCCTGGTTCCTTACTCCAGCCAGGTTGGCACAAATATGATAATGGCACATCATTTTCCAGTGAGTCTGGTAGATGTGCTCATCCCCCGCTTTCAACATCTTCAATTCTTCAGCAGTAGGGATATATTCCTCATAAGGGACTTCGCCCATTGATAAACCAGACACTTCGAACATCTCATGGAGAGCGAATCCAAGCTTACCCACTGGTGTGATGAAGGTGCCGGACTCAGGGTTATACATCTCCAGCAGGCAGAATAAGTGGTATGCACTTTGAGGTAAGCCAAACTGGACGTTTCTAATGGTCTTGTACAAGCCAATTTCCTTTAGCGTCTGCTCATGGGTGTCCAGTATGTGTTTGACAAGTCTGAACCACCACATGTTGCCCGAAGAGTGGACCCATCCAAGCATTCTAAAGTCTTTTGCAGGGTATTGACCACCCTTGGCCAAGAATTCACTAAGAAAAGTCTTAGTACGAATCGGGACTTCATCGATAGGGTGCTTTTTAGTGACTCTGTCTCGGAGAAGCCCCGTAATACATCAAGGGGGACCGTCTTGACAAGCCCCATTCGCGCTGAATTTGCCAGTCGCGACACTATCATATTCACGAGTTAGCTCAAATTCTAACTCGCGACGGGAAGACAGCCTTTGGAGATACACCAAGGGATAGCTACGCTCCATGTCAGGTAGAAACATGAGCAGATCCCCGGCTTGGTACAACCACTTGCCCTCCTCTTCAAAGAGGATCTTATCTGAATGCTTTATAGCATCTCCAAAGAGGAACCCCGGCTTCTCCAACACTTCCCGATTTGTGGCTTCAAAGGGAGCATCCGTAATGATCTCCCGTGTAGTAGCAGGGTTGTATCTGATCAGCTTTTCCCTGCGCTCTTTCAAGCCAGGTTTGTAGGTAGCAAAAACAGTCGTGAAGCGAAATTGGGTGACTGAGCCCGCACCCCGCCATGGCCGAAGTGATATCCTTGGGAGATTGGATCCACTGAGTAGCCAACTGTAAGGAAGAATCAAACAATCGGGAAAATTTCTTCAAATCAGAAATTTTTTTCTAAGTATGAAAACGCGGAGCTAGGATAACTCCGCGCGAAGATAAGAAAATAACCTCGCGTTTTGGCAAAACGCAAGGATGATAAAATAACTTTGTGTTTACAAACGCGAAGCTAAAATTCTAACTTCGCGTTCGAACGTGATGGTTAGCAAAAATAACTTCACGTTTAAAACGCGGAGATAACGCGATATCTTCACGTGGAGGAAGATCAGAGATCTTTTTCTTCTTCTCCAAGCCATTTGGCCAGAGTACGGCAATCTCGCCGATAAAAGAGATGATTGGCCGGTTAAAACCGAGCCAAATCACTCTAAAAAAGTTCTAAAAAGCCTCCAAAGTGAGGTTCTTACCTCTGATGGGCGAAGCGTGGACTGGTTTGCCGCTACCACGGCCATTGCCGCCGCTGCTAGCTCCGGCCGCCAACGGCGAGGCTGCGCGAGAGGAAGCGCGAGTCTTGGGTGCCATTGATCTTGAAGAAAACAGAGAGAAATCGACGAAAAACTTCGAGAAATCGATCGGGTCACTTGGTCGCCTGAATCGCCTGAGCTCTAGTCGCGTGAGTTCTTAAATCCCTTCGAATGGAGTAAGGAAGAAAGAGTTTAAAAACTCCATTTAAATGAAGAAAATCGCCTCTTGGTATTCGGTGCGAAAATCGGAGTGGCTAACTGATCAGTTACTGTATAAAACGCAAAACTACTTAACTTCACGTGGTCATCTAAAACGCGAAGCTATTAGCTTCGCTCTAATATTCAAAACGCGAAGCTAACTTGGTATTTTAGCTACGCGTTTCTATGAAGCCTGGACTCGGCAAGTGTTATTTGGCGCCTCTGCCAAAATTTGATAATCAGCATCCGATTATCTTGGCATGTGCAGTTCAAGTTATGTATCAAAGCCTTGAATTGCCTCCATAAAAACTAAGGCATGTGCAATTAAGCGCCTCTGTCTAAATTAAATGATCCTTATCTGATCATTTCAGGTACTAACAAATCTAAGTTACGCAAATGAGCCTTAGATTGTTTTTACAAAACAATGAGTTTTTTATTTGTTGAGCAAGCAAAATTCTTGAAGACAACAGATAAAGAGAAAAAGAATTATCTTTATTCATGAAGCAAAAGGTTACAGAAGAAGAGGGAATTATAGCTCTCCCAAAATCTTCAACCTATTCATCGACTCATCAATAACCTGACAACAAGTCTTTTCCATGGGATGTTGAAATTCCCTGGTTCACATGCAAAAGATCTCCTCTACAAATGTCAGCTATGATCTGTTTAAAGTTGTTAGTGGATCATCTGAAGATACTGCTATAAGAATCCTAATGAAGATGCACAAGTTGGATTCGACATGCTACAAGCCTTTAGATAATCATCTCTATCGCTTTGGAAAGCGACAGAGATTGTCATCTAACAGAAATGGTTCTCAAGAAAACTTAATGAGCTGCCACAGAGTTCTTGTAACTCCTTCAAAAGTTTATCTTTTTGAGCCAGAGCTTGAAACATGCAACTATGTTGTAAAGCATATGCTTCTGGCTTCCTTAGAGTTACTTTTGCTGACGAAGACTGGTAGAGCCACATGCACTCCTCTTCAAAAAGGATCTGGTCCACGTACTTCGCTGCAAAAGAACAATCAAGAGTTAGAGAAAACTCAAAAAATCTTCTAAGTATAAAAACTCGGAGTCAAAAAATAACTTCGCGCGCAGCTGAGGAAATAGCCTCGCGTTGAAATGCGACTGCTAGTCAAAATAGCCTCGCGATTGAAACGCGACTGCTAGTCAAAATAGCCTCGCGATTGAAACGCGACTGCTAGTCAAAATAGCCTCGCGATTGAAACGCGACTGCTAGTCAAAAATAGCCTTGCGTTGAAACGCGACTGCTAATTAAAATAAGCCCCGTGTTTCAAACGCAAGGATGACGCGATAACTTCGCGTAAGAAAAAGACCATAGTTCTTCTCCGTCTTCTCCTTTCTTATCAAGCCTTACGGCCGGAGAACGGCGATCTCGCCGGTTCAAGAATGGTTGGTCGGATAAAACCGAGCCAAAACACTCCAAAATTGACTTAAGGAGTCTAAAAGTTGAGAATTTCTATCTCCAATTGGTGCAGCATGGATTGGCTTGCCATTGTGGCCACTGCCTCGGCCGCTGCCGCCGCTACTAGTGCCGGTCACCGATGGTGAGGAGGCATGCGATGCCGTACTCTTCTTAGATGACATCCTAATGATGAAAAATCTTTTGAGAGTCGAAGGAAGTTCGGTTGAACATCATCCCTTCAAACTGATTCGCCTGAGTCGCCTAAGCTCTAAGCTCTTGAAATTCTTCGGATGAAATGAAGAAGAAGAGCTTGAGGCTCTATTTAAATGATCCGCCTCTTGGTATTCGGCGCGAAAGTCAGAACAAGAGTAATTACTGAGCTATTACTGAGTAATTACTAAGCAATTAATGGGTAATTACTCACTGAAACGCGAAGCTATTTAGCTCCGCACAAGTGAACAAAATGCGAGATAAACTTGGTATTTTAACTCCGCGTTTCCAATCTGAAGATCCAAAGTATTTCAAAATTTGTTAAGTTCTAAGCTATTTTGAAAACTTTGGAGGGGGTTCTGTTGGCAGTGAAAATTTCTAAGTTAAAAGGATTTTCCATAACAGAACGTTGAGCTAACTCAGTAGCTCCGTATTTGGTTATATTAGCCTCGCGTTTGAACAAAACGCGGAGATGTTTAATAGCTCCGCGTTAGTTCCGCGTTCTGGTCTCTTAGCTCAGCGTTTTGATGAGTTTAGCTCCGCGTGAGCAGATAACAAGAATCTCAAATTGATTGAGATTATGATTTGGGCTTATCCAAATACCCAAATTAAGTCCGATCAGAACTCTAAATCAAGAGATTTAAATCAAAACTAAGATATTTGATTGGAATCCTTGATAAGAGCAAATTCTATTTAGATAGAAACTCTCAAATCATCCTAAGGCTATAAATACCCTCTTGGGGAAGCCCTAAGGGTCTTTTTTCTGTTTTCTTTTCTTCTTTTCGGCATCTTGGAAAATTCAAGTTACGCACAGAGCCTTGAGTTCGTGAAAGACCAGAGAAGATCGTATACAGTCGGCCGTCGTCTTCAAGAGAGAAGATCTCAAAGTCAGATCGTCAAAAGGAGTTGCTTGACAGATCCCATCGCCACAGATCCCACAAAACATTGTAAAAGAGAGCGATTGACATATAAAATCCTCTCGTTTGTTCTTTATCATTGTTCTCTTCTATTGTAGTTCGAGTTTATTCAATGGAAGGAAGGCGAGTAAATTCAACTGCGAACACCCATTGGCTAGCAGCCGGATTTGGCTGGGGGTGCCGAAAATATTAAGGATGATAAATATCATATTGCTTCCACTACTTTTACTAGCCATTAGAATGGCTAATTGAGTGCTATAAATAAAATTTTTTATAGCTGGGGTTTGCAAAAAATCCCGTGAACCTGTCATGTTAAGCTCTTACCTCTGACAGTATGATTTGGATTATTCTCATTTCCGTTCAAGTTACGCGTGAGAGCACTTGGACTAGGCATGTGCAATTAGGCGCCTCTACCGAAATCTGATGATCATGACCCGATCATCTTGGCGTGTGCAGTTCAAGTTACGCATGAGAGCCTTGAACCGCCTCCATCAAAGTTTCAAGCATGTGCGATTAGGCACCTCTGCGGAATTTCTTGATCTTAACCTGATCACAAAATTGAATATCCAAAGTATTTCAAACTTTGCTAAGTTCTAAGTCATTTTGAAAACTTTGGAGGGGTTTCTGTTGGCAGTGAAAATTTCTAAGTAAAAAGAAATTTTCCACACAGAACGCGGAGCTAACTCCGTTGCTCCACGTTTGGCTATTTTTAGTCTCGTGTTTGAGCAAAACGCGGAGCAAATCCATAGCTCCGCGTTCTGATGAATTTAGCTCCGCGTTAACTCTGCATGAGCAGATTTCATTAGAATTCCAAATTGATTGTGATTGAGATTTGGACTTATCCAATATCCAAATTGAGTCCAATCAGAATTCTAAATTGATTGTGATTGAGATTTGGGCTTATCCAATACCCAAATTGAGTCTAATCAGAATTTCAAATCAAGAGATTTAAATCAATATTAAATATTTGATTAGAATCCTTAATGAATACAAAAATCTTGTTTTTCTATTCCTAGGGAAATCTTTATTCCTATTCCTATGGAAACTCTTATAACCACTAAAGTTTATAAATACCCTTTTTGAGGAGACTTTGGAGATGATCAATCAGTAATAGATCAATCATCCAAAGATCATCAATCAATAATAGATCAATCCATAGATGATCATCAATTTTTAAAAGATCTTTTTCGAACATCTTAGAGAATTCGAGTTACGCGTGAGAGCCTTGAATTCGTGAAGAGCAGAGAAGATCAAGATCCAAAAGTCGGCCGGCATCTTCTTCATCAAGAGCAAGAAAACTATCGTCGTCAGATAGTCCAAAGGAGCTACTTCGATAGATCCCATCGCCACATAGATCCCACGATATATTGTAAAAGAGAGTGATAGATTATAAATCCTCTCGTTTGTTCTATTTCTTTTGTTCTCTTTCATTGTAATCTAAATTGTATTCAATGGAAGTAAAGCAACAAATTTCTGCTGCGAACACTCACCCTCCTAAACCTTCTTTTAGTCTTCTTAGTTAGCAAAGTATCAATTTTGTACTGGACCACACTCTCCATCGCTCTATCAAGTGCCCTTTGCACCATGTCCTGTTGCAAGCCTCCTATTAAACTCCGGAACTCCCCTTCCTTTTCATGGCTGTAGTCTAGGCCGGATTCATGGCTGACTGGGCCTGTGGGCCCATCTTCATTCCTTCCTTTATAAATGGACTCCATAGCCCTAAGAAGCAAAATCTTAGATCACTTAAAATCACTAATTCCCTTTTTTTTAAAAAACTAATGTCGATTTGCCAATTGGTACATGCTCATGAAAAGATAAAATAGATGTTTACATACCAAGCGCCATCGGGCAAAGGGAAGGTTGAGCAACAATTCAAGTGACTACTTTTGAACATTTTGACAATGGCAATACAACTCTCACTAGTATGCATGTCTAATGCAATATTTCTTATTTAATTCCAAATCCAACCACGAAATTCTCCTGAACGTCTCTTTTCATTAGTAATTCTCCTCAGCAATCTTTAGTCGCATACAAAATTCTAGATCTTACTTTCTCTACATAGATAAAGATTAAGGTTGAATCCCCTTCCTAATTTGTGGCCAAATACAACAATTTCGATTATAAGAAATCCAATACAAAATAGACTATATACATACTTAAAACGACTTCAAATCTGACAATCGACCTAGCTATTAATCATCCAAGAGTAATTTCTTGCAATGTTTCAAATCGAAGCATAATCAACTAATGGAAATTTTTAGTGGTAATAAATTATACACCCCTCATACTGTAAAGACTATGAATTCGATCTTTTGGCACTATTGCTTATAGCCTCCTCGAATAGAAGTACAGGCAAAAAGTAAAATGCATATAGGAATAGTATTGAACGTGTCCATAATCAATTTTTTGCCTACTCTATATGAAATTTTAAATTAAAAATAAATTTTTTATTTTTTTAATTCAAAATTTCGTATAGGACGGATCAAAAACTAATCTATAGATACGTTCATTATCATTCCTAGCTTCAAATCTAAGTCTATTGTTCACACAACTTATTGCACATCTATATTTTTATACTACATATTGAAGTTTTGGCTCAATTTAAACAGCAATGATTCTTTTTTGATTGGATACACGAATCCATTTAGGATTCACGTGGAACCGAACATGATTAGAATTTTAATGGGATTAGGATTATTGATTAATTATTATTAATTAGGCTCTTGCGTGGTTACATATAATCCGAGAGCCCTTTGAGAGAGTTTGATTATCCCTTTGGCACCCAATGAGCAAACCGAGAAATGTGAGAGAAATTTTTTTGTAGAGAGGCAACAAATGGTAGATTTGGGAGATTTTGAAGCTGATGTTATAGAGAGATTTTGTAATTATCACAAAATAGTGAAGATTTGATTGGCCAACTACACGTAAATATAGTAGCTATTTTAGACCACATTAAATTTTGGTATTATCTGGTGTGATCTCTTTATTTGTTTTTTTTTCTTTTTTGTATTTTTCATTCATTGTCTTAATCTTTATTTTGATGGATCTTAATCCTAATCTAATTTATTAGTTTCTTTATGGCGCAACAAGTGTTATTAGAGCTTGTAGTTGTAACAAGTATTATTTGAGCAATTTGGTATTATTCTTTGAGTCTTATTTGCAATAAGTGGTAGAGAGCCTAGATTTTAATTTTTATATTGTTTTAAGACTAGGATTGGAGAAAAAAAGAATTACGAAGGAAGTTTTATTATTGAAAAAGATATCTGGAAATTCACTTTTATGTTCTTCAAGACCAGCAAAAGCTGCATCGAGATTCATAATTGACAAGGCGCACAGTTAAAAATATGAAGTTCAAGATGGAGAAATTTAATGGTACAAATAAGTTCCAACATGTGGCAGTGCAAAGTGATAGATATTTTGTTATCAACAAGATTTGCATGTAGCATTGGAAAAAGATAAACCTAGATATGTTAAAAGATGATGGTCAAAGGATAAATCGCTTTTCTTATAGAGTAATAAGGCTTTGTCTCATGAAGAATCAAAATTATTTCTTGACGAGAAAAGTGAGAACAAAATGTCTTTCCCAAAAAGTTAGAAGATAAGTAAATAACAAAGAACATATAGAATCTTCTCTATTTGGAGAAGAAGTTTTTTTCCGTTGATATCTCAATGAATATAATAAGATACTTGCTAATCTACAAAATTTAGAAGTTGCAAATTTGAATGAAGATAAAGTACTTCTATTATTGAATACACTATTTGATTCTTGGGAATACTCCAATACTGCCTTATTTTATGAAAAAACTGAAATCAAATATGAAGACATTGCTAATGTCTCGATAAATAACGAATATTAGAAGTTAGATAAATAGGTTTATCACGAAAAGGGTTTAAATATGAAGAGAAAAATCATAGTAAAAGTGGAAGGCCTTGTTTTAAGATCTCGTCTAAGTCGAAAAAAGGCATTGGAAGAAAAATTGTCTCAGGCTGGTCAAAGTAAGGAAAAAGGGTTCAACTGCAAATGTGGCACACATTGGCGAAGTGTATTTTTTTATATTGCTTTTACTAGTTCATCAACAATTAGGCACAAGGATGAGTGGATTCAGTATTCAGGTTGCACTTAAAATATGTATCCTATTAGGAAATTTATTTATATGTTGGAAGAATTAGAAGGTGTAGTTATTTACATAGTTAATAATACTTCTTATAAAATTAAGGGAATATGAAAAGTTCTATCGAGGATGCATGATTGAACAATTAGAGTTTTGATGGAAGTTAGTATAGTCCTTACATGAAGAAATTTATTTCATTAGGATTTCTAAGGGTGCATTGATGGTGGTTAAAGGTATCTAGAAAAAGAGTTTATTTTATCCACAGGAAAATATAATAATTGGTGAAGCTTCAGTGGCTTCCTATATAAGGGCATTATTCACACTCATAGTTAGAAAAACACCGTAACAGAATGGGGTGACTGAATGCATGAATCATACTTTGTTAGATAAATTGCAATGTATGCTTTCCAATGCTGGTTTGGACAAAGAATTTGAGCTAAGGCGTTGTTTTATACGAGCCATCTTATTAATAGGTTGCTAGCAACTGCAATTGATGGGAAGATTGGACTTAACATGTTGTCTAGACATTCAGTTATTTGATTATTATCACTCCTATATATTTGGAACTCTAATGTTTTGAGTCTAAGAACATAAATTATAATAAAAATGTGACATTGGATGAGTCATCTATGTCGATGAAAAACCAATAAGAACCACCTCAAGATGATAATAACTGCAGTAGTACCTGCAGCTGGTGGAATTGAAGACTATAGTTTTGACTGAGTAGGGCAACAACAAAATTTCTTTAGAGAAGGATACAAGTACATGTGATATAGAGACACATGGTGAAGTAGAACAGCAAGACTTCATTGCAGCCATATGAACCAGAACTGAGATTAAAAAATCTATATGATTCACGTATTTTGTGATATATGCACTTTGAGTTATTAAAAAAGATGTTCCCACTGCCTATAGAGAAGCCAAAATGAGTTGTAAAGTTGAAGAATGAAGTGTGCGTTAGATGAGTAAATGAATTCTCTTCATGCAAATTCTACATCAGATTTGGTAGAACTTCCAAAAGAAAAGAAGACAATAGGATGCAAATAAGAGTTTGCTAAGAAAGATGATATATATATATATATATATATATATATATATATATATATATATATATATATATATATATATATATATATATATATATATATATATATATATATATATATATATATATATATATATATATATTCATAAGAATGAGTTAGATAAAAAGCTACATTGGTGTTAAAAAGTTACACTCAGTAGGATGGAATTGATTATAATGAGATATTTTCTTCAGTTATGAAATATACTTCCATTAGAATTTGTTAGATTTGGATTCTAAGTATGATTTGGCTCTACTTCAATTAGACGTGAGAACTATGTTTTTGCATGGTGATTTGATCGAAGATATCTATATTACTAGCCAGGTGTTATAAAATTGCTGAAAAAAGAAGATGTTTTATAAATTGAAGAAATCTTTGTGTGAATTGGAGCAGTCTCTGAGATAGTACTATAAAAGGTTTGATCTATTTGAAATCACTAATAAATACACTAGCATCTATTACATTCATTGTGTTTACTTCAAGAAACTAATTGATGGATCCTTTAATTTTTTTATATATGTTGATGATATGTTAATTATTTCTAAGATCAAATTGGAGATTAAGCAGTTGAAGGCAGTGAGAAAAATCACATTTGAAAAGAAGGAACTTTGTGAGGCTAAGAAGATTTTAGGTGTGGAGATCGAGTAAGATAAAATGAAGGGAATAATTTGTTCATCTTAAAAACATTATTTGTGTTAAATAATTTTGTCATTGATGAATCAGGTAAGATAGATACTAAACTATTGTCTCCTCATTTTAAGTTGAGTTCATAGTTATCTCCATAAATTAATGGGGAGTGAGAGTATATGGCACGAGTTTCATATACTAGTGCTATTGGAGTTTGTTATATATTATGGTGTATATGAGGCCTAATATCTTATAGGCTATTAGCATGGTGACCAGGTATATGCACAATCCTAAGAAAAGATATTGGCAAGTTGTGAAGTGGATTCTACAATATGTTTAGGATATCATAGATGATGGTTTGAAATTTAAGTAGGATCAGGAGGGTCTATTGATAGGTTATACAGATTTTGATTTTGTAGTTATGCAGATTTTGATTTTACAGGCGATTTAGATAAGCACTAACCTACGATAGTGTATATGTTTACTCTGGTTTGAGATTAAGTAAATTGGAGATCGATATTGCAATCTACTGTAGTTTTGTCTATTATAGAAACAAAGTATATGGCAATGAAAGATGCTATTAAGGAGACAATTTGGTTTTAAGGGTTGATAGATGACTTCGGAGTTTTTCTGGAGAATGCTAGTATTTTCTATGATGGTAAGAGTATTACTGAGTTGGCAAAGAACTAGATGTATCATTCATGGACGAAGCGAATCAACGATTACTTTCACTTCATAGGAAAAACTTTTTTGGAAAGGATTAGTACTATAGATAATCCAACAGATATTGACTAAGGTAGTGATGACATCAACTTCTAACATTGTAGGGGCTTAATCAATATCTTGTGTATTTGAGAAATTTATTTTGGAAACTAACTATTGGTGTATTTATATTCATTCATGATTAGAAAAGATGATTTATCTTGGTTTAGTTTGGAAGCTCATTGGATGATATTCAGAGATGTTCGAAGTTAGAAATTTCACCACGGTAGAGAATTGTTAAAGTTTTGGCTCAATTCAAACAACAGTTCTTTTTTGATTGGATACATGAATCCAATTAGTATTCATATGGCAACCGGAGTTGATTAGAATTTACATGGACTTAAGGTTAATAATTAATTATTATTAGATGATTGTTGCATGGTTATATATAATCCTAGTGTCTTTTGAAGTTTGGTTTTCTTTTTGGCATCTAACTGGGAGCAAATCAAGATGTGTGAAAGAAAAAAGATTTTTTTTAGAGAGGTAACAAATTATGGATTTGGGGATTTAGATGCTACCATTAGAAAAAGCTCCAATTTATGAGATTCATGAGTTTGTAATTTTATAATTATCATTAAATAGTGAAAATTTAATTAGTTGGCTGCCAATAGATATAAAACTTGCTCCTAACCATGTTAAATGATGGTGTTCTTTGATATAACTCTTCACATTTGTTTTCTCCTATTTATTTTTTTTTAATAATTATCTTTATCATTATTTTGGTAGATCTGAATCTAATCGTAATTTATTCGCTTCCGCATTGCACAACAAGTATTACCAAGCTTATCTTTACAACAAGTAGTATCAGAGAATCTTCGTATTATCTTTCACGTCTTCAATTTGCAACATGCAATAACCCATATCAAACTAAAAGTTACCTTAAACAAATATAAGCTTATAACTTGGATAATATGTTAATTTAGTGATTGTCTTTATCTTTGTTTATAGATATGGATTTTAAATTCTTTTAATTTTATTCATGTTTAAACTTGAATTTGAAATGATTATATTAAAATACAAAATAATTTTGCTCAACCCTCAAGACAACTTTGGAGTTTTGATGCAGTGGAAGGGACTTTCAATATGATATCAGAGCAATTTAGGTTCAATTTCTGCCGAGCGTGCATTTAATTGCGGGGTTTTTTTTTTATACTCAAAATAGGTCTTTAACTTGCGGGGGCATGTTAAAGTACAAAATAATTTCTCTCAACCCTCACCACAATTTTCCTCAACCCTCAGCACAATTTCGGAGTTGGTGTAGTGGAATGGACTTTCAACAGATTATTTGATTCTCTGTTTCCAAATTGATTTTCCTTATATAGTTTGAATATAGTTATATAGATAAATTGAAATGGATGTTGTTGAAAACCGTCCAGTTAGGTTTTCCTAGACAACTCATGTATGCATGAAACATGTAATTATAAGTAAATTATGGAGAGGTCATTAGAGGAAAAAAAAATGGAGAATTAACTAGTCAATGGCAGAGTGTTTAATGATGTTCATCTATGATGGATCTTAGATAAGATAGATCTCAAGCCTACATCTATCTCGGTGCCAATCAACCATTTGGCATAATTTCTATTTTAAAAAATATGGTTACAATTTGTCAATGGTTTCATCTCTTTTTTCTCCCGAAGTGATGAGATTTTACATTCTCTTGATCTAATGAGAATTGTTCATTCTCGATGGAGAATTTATAGTTGTTGGTAGTTAGTTGAGAGCAAAGGTTATCACTGATCTTGAACTTCAATATTTATGCAATTCGATATGAGCTTTCTATTTGTAGACTAATTCCGTTATCTTGGAAATAAAACTTTATGCTAAAAGAATTTAGATGGGACAATAACTCTCAATAATTGAATATGGATAGAAAGTTCGAATACCCCACCTGTCAAATGAGATCATGTGCTTACCAGGTAATTTTGGACTTCGTCAAGATACTTTTCTTCGAATTGGTATACTAACTTGTACATTTGGGGTTAATTGTCCTTAAACTTCACCAATTTAGGCCTTCATGAGTTTTGAGTTTTTGGTTTGTCCTGAGCTTTCATCGTCGATATTATTAAATAATATAACAATAGAATTTTCTAAATATAAAATTTGATATGACCTTGAGTTTAATAGATATATTAGAATATAGTGACAAAATGTATTAAATGCCCCATTTTTTAGATAAACACTTGATATTTAATAAGCATCTAATTTTACTTTATAAAAAAATTACTACTAATATATTCATATCATCTATCTCCTTAAATGAAATATATCATAATTTAGTCATCAGATAATTATTAGTTCAATTTCTTCTTTAATCATTCACTCTGTTTTCTAGTCAATTTTGTCCAATTTCCTTTATATATTTTTTTCTTCTTATTTAAATTTAATAATAACAACTTGTTAGGAAAATCTGAAAGTAACAAAAATATTCCATTATTGATCTATTGCATGATTTGTCATCCAATTAGAGCTAACTATCCCTTATCTAGAGATATGAGAGGTATTCTCACCTTTTTTTTTTTTTTTTTTTTTAATTATAACATCCAAGTATACCCGAAAAAACTCTTCTCAAACTTTCCTTGTGGTCTAATTGTTCAAGGTACGTACGATGTGTAAAGTTGTGGTCTTTATTTTGATTGTTACTTTGTTTTTATGTCGTGCATTACGAGTAATGCCATTTTATTCGAAGTTAAATAAATTTTAGTAAGTAAAATCTGAAAATTCTTTGCATCGTGCAAAACTTTAATTAATTTGCAAGATAATCATAAGGGCCGGCCCATTCAAATAGCATTCAAATAGCATCCGAAGGATAAAATTAAAAATTACTATATTACTAGGCAAAACACTTCTAGAAAATTGGGATCTTAAAAATAAAAAATTAATATAAAATTATAGTAATAACTTAATAATAAATTTATATTTCCATCTTATGTTTTATCTTCTTTAAGATTCAAGATAAACTTATAGTAATATATTAATGATAATATTGTATTTTCATATTACAATTAAATTTTATATATTAAATTTTTAGTTTTTCAGTAAAATGCTAGAGGATCAAATCCTACTTGCAATAATTAAAGAGAGAATTGTATTAAGGATACATTTTCCTTTTCAAAAACTACATTTCAATATGTTTAATAAAATAAACTATTAGTACAGACAAATGATAACAGAACAAATTTCCCTCTACCTTTCCTCAAAATAAAAAAAATATAAATATTTACATATAGTTGCATAGATTTCTTACTTGGATGCTAGCCAGAAGAGAGAAGAGAATGAGAGGTTCTAAGTTTAAAATTGGACTATATTTTTAACTTAATAAAATATCTGTTTTGAGTATCTATTTTGAATTTCCTTATTGTTGAAAATATATAATATGTTATATATTTAGATTTACTTATTTTGATATAAAATATTATACATTTATATTTACTATTCAAATATTTCTAAGTATTTGTGCGGACTTCCCACTTGTTACTGCTAATCTTACTACTAATCTTAGCTTTCCATCGATGTGCAAAGTGACTCTAGATTTCTGGGAGTTTACGAAGGAGCACACCAATTTTTCTAGTGAGCCCACACAAAGTCCGGACAATTATAAAGTGGGTTCACTGGAAAAAATGGTGAAACTTCCAGATTTCTCAAGTTCTTTCAATTCCAGACATTTCCAGCTTTCCATCGATCGATGTGCAAAATAACTCTAGATTTCTGGGAGTTTCAGAAGGAGCACACCAATTTTCCTAGTGAGCCCACACAAAGTTCGGACAGTTATAAAGTGTGTTCACTAGGAAAAATGGTGAAACTCCCAGATTTCTCGAGTTCTTTCAATTCCAGACATTTTCGGGCAATGAACTTTCTAGATAGAGAAAACTACCAGATATTTTGAGCCTCCCCTTCATCTCAAACTATAAATTCGTGCGTCCTCTCCTCTTCATCACATCGGTGGCAATAAATTCCCAGATAAAAGTCTTTTCAATTCAGCTTACAATCCCTTCCAAATCGCGATTCTAAGGAGAGATGGCTCTGATTCCGCGGATCTTCGGGCAGAGGAGCAACGTGTTCGACCCCTTCTCCCTCGACGTCTGGGATCCCTTCCACGGCTGGCCCTTCGACACCTCATCCCGGGATCTCTGGGATCAGTCTCGCTCCGGGGGTGCCGTGAGCGAGACGTCGGCCTTCGCCAACACCCGCATCGACTGGAAGGAGACCCCTGCGGCTCACGTGTTCAAGGCGGACCTCCCTGGGATCGAGAAGGAAGAGGTGAAGGTGGAGGTCGAAGATGGGAGGGTGCTCCAGATCAGCGGAGAGCGGAGGAAGGAGCAGGAGGAGAAGAATGATAAGTGGCACAGGGTCGAGAGAAGCAGCGGGAAGTTCATGAGGAGGTTTAGGCTGCCGGAGAATGCCAAGGTGGATCAGGTGAAGGCCGAGATGGTGGATGGCGTGCTTACGGTGACGGTGCCGAAAGAGGAAGTGAAGAAACCTGAGGTGAAGGCCATTGAGATCTCTGGCTGAAATCTCAAGATTTGGCAGAGTACTGATTGCAGAAAATGCTGTGGGTCCTTCTTCTCTAATTGTATCGTCGATGGAGATCGAGTTTTTATTTGGCTGTATGTGTGAATGTTAGTGACAAAGTGGTAGCAATATATTGTGTGAATGAGCGGGTGTGATTGTAATGAGTCTGCAATGGTTGTGCTGTGTAGTGTGTTTCTGTCTAGCCCAAGAGTAAGGGTTTTGCTTTTGCGCTTCAATCTCACTATGTTTTTTTAGTGAACAACTGGGTTTTGTGAACATGTAGTCTCAATTTAAAAGAGAATAGTAGTAGTACTCTGTCCTCTTCATGAGAGTTGAAGTAAATCTGTAGGATCGACATCAGGACCCAAATCAAGAATCAAACTTAATTACGCCCAAGTTATGGCCTCTAACTCCGCTCAGATGCGTAGGTTTAAGTGACCAATTTCTGGAACGAAGTTTGTCAGGAGTGGGGAAGCATATATTGTCGGAGTTGAGGTTATTTGAAGAACAGGTGCGATCAGACTCTGAAACTCTGAAAATGTGTACGACGTTAGGCAAAATCTGATCGGACTCCGATCGTTTGATTTTTTTTTTTTCCTAAAAATATAAGAACTATCAATTTTAAATATTATAACTGTTAAGTCGCTAGGATACAAGTGCAAGGAAAATTGACACGAGTCTCACAGTGTCCAACAAATTTCAAGAAATAATGTTAGTATAGATTTTATAAGATGATTTGAAATTTCGCATGTCGAGTTGTTAGAAAATGATGATTTGAAATTTCACATGTCAGGTTGTTTGGTTTTTTGATTTCGAAAATGAAATAATAATAGTAAATAATGTTCATTATGTAGAATATGTTGAAGACAAATCGAAGAAGAATATGATTTCAAAATCGTATTTAATTTTCTTTTAGAAAATAGTGAACATTTAAATTTATTTATTCTTATGAGTAAAAGGTAGAATTTAACCTCATTTGTCACACAATTTTTAGCAAACCGCTAATCTTTAAGCCTTGCTTCCAAAAGAAAAATTAATTTTTAAGCCTGTCTTCTCCTATACAGGGCGGAGCCTAGTAAATATTTTTTAAAAATATTAGAAGAAAATAAGAAGTCTTCTCCCTTCTTTAAAAAAAAAAAAAAAAAAAAAAAATTCTCTCATTCTAAACATAGTTCTTTTCTTTTGGACAATAAGAGTTTCCTTTGGTTTCTAAATCGACCATCTGTGCTACTATCGAGCAATCAACCATTCCTATTCTATTTTACTGTTTGTAGTTTAATTTTTAAAATTAAATTTCTTAAATAATATTTAACACATATTTTTGATTTTTTTTCTCAATGAAAATATTCTTCAAATTAAATTGGAATATTTGAAGTTCATAAATTTTAACATCAAATCCTCTGCATACCAAATATTTTCTTGTTTCAAAAAAAAAAAAAAAAAAAAAAAAAAAAAATATATATATATATATATATATAGAGAGAGAGAGAGAGAGAGAGAGAATGGGAAATTCACCGGCGGTGAAGGGAGTTCCTTCAGTGCTGCTTAGGTGACCCAATAAAATTATTACACGTGGCACTACTTAAAGTAATAAATAAAAGAACTCTCTTAACCACCTTTTAATTGGCGCCACGTGTAATAATTTTATTTGGCCACCTAAGTGGTGGTGAAGGAACTCCTTTCACCGCCGGTGAATTTCCCGTTTCCTCATATATATATATATATATATATATATATATATATATATATATATATATATATATATATATATTTGTTGGTGATTAGGTAATTTTTTTTTGTTGATTTCCACGTTTGTTTTATGGAAAATGAGCTATGGAAAATAAAGATGGACATGGGTCAATATTACTGAAAAATTAAATATGCTTTCTCTTGTTGGGTTTATGTCTTGCAATTGTTGAATATCTAGATGTGATCAAGAAATACAAGGAGTCCCAATTGGTTTTGGGTTAGAAGGCCAGAGTTCTAATTGGATCGAAACACCAATTAGATGGTGATAGTACTATTGTAATATGATTAGGATATGAACACTATATATATCTCTTGTATGTGATACGGGAGAGGAGAGCAATTGATGAGAGAGATGGTTCTATTATTATGCGAGATGTGAGAGATAGAGAGATACTTGGATCTCTTCTTGTAACCTATTTTTCTTATAGTTGATATTTTTCTCGTTATTCTCGTGGACGTAGGTTGAACTTGGTCGGCCGAATTATATTAATTCTTGTGTTCTTCTTATATTGTAGTGTTTTCTTCGTCTCTACATTCTCGAGAGGGATCAGATCCCCAACATCTCTTTCATCTAACAACTAATAAAAAAAATAAAAGGAATCAAATCTATATATTTGGCATGATTTTTAATGAACATTGCAGATTCCATGTGGGGCCAAATTCATGTTCATGTGAACAACTTCCAAGGACCATATTTTTTTAACCAAATATAGTGAACTCCTTTGATGGAAAGTGGAGACTGTAACAGCTCGTGGTTTTCTAAGCAAACCAGAAATACCTGATAGTTCTTTTTTTAAATCCGACAGCGATCGGAAGGGAGATTAAATCTTTTTCTTTCTCACCCTTGCAGGGATGGGCAGTAGTGGCAAGATCAAGGGCCGCATAGGTCGTGACAAACGACGTGTAAGAAAAGAGGAGATTGCTCGATTATAGGAAGTGTTTGATGAGAACTTAGTGATCCCAGTGGAGCGTCTTGCCCGAAATAGAGAGTTGAAAGTTTTCTCTAATTGAAAAGTTTCTCAGCCATAGAGTTTTGAATTCGGAGTTTCTGATAAGAATCCTATACCGATGATGGAAGATAAAGGGGAGCTACGATATTATTCCAATAGATAATGGGTTTCTGATGTTCAAATTTAATTGTGAAGAAGACAAGATGATGGTAAAAATGGAAGGTCCATGGTCTGTAGCAGGTACTGTCCTTACTTTGGATGATTGGAGGAAGTATTTCTGGCAATCTAAGACCGTTATTAGGGTTACTGTGTGGATGCGATCACTTGATCTGCCTTTTGATTATTGGGATAGGGAGTTGATTATGGAGATTGGTGCAAAAACGGGTCACTCAATTGCAATTGATGCCTATACGGAAGCCTTGTTGAAGGGAGCGTGCGCTCGTATTTGCAATGAGATTGATGTGTCCAAACCGCTAGTTCCTGAGGTGTTCCTTGGTTCGCTGCAGGAATCTGATTGGCAAAAATTCTTGTATGAGAGCATAGTCGTCTTTTGCTTCCGTTGTGGGATTTTAGGACATCATCTATTCGATCGCACTTTATTTGCTAATAGTTCTTTGAAACACAAAGTTGTGACTGTTACGGAGGGAGGAGATGTACATGATGTATCTATGGTAGATGGGAATACACAAGGTGGAATTGTGGAGGAGGGGGATCATCCTCCTTCTTTCTTGCAAAAATCCACTAATACAATAGTGTATTTTGGATAGTCGGATGGGAAAGGTGAAGCAGGATCAGACCTAAACAGGCCCTGGCTAGCGGCACTGGGGAGGTTGAGGAAGAAGCGCTATGTTGGCACTGCTGGGTCAGCTCACGGGGCAGCGAGGGAGGCCTCACTGGCTAATCAGTCTGGAATGCTTGGAACCCCCTCCGCCAATAGTGTGCTACCACGTGGTGGATCTCGTTTCAATTTGCTAGTGACAAATCAAGAGTTTGATACAGTGAATCCTATTAATGGAAAGAGTTTTGGAGAAATTAATTTTGTGATCAATTCCACCAAGTTAAAATCTTCTCCAATTAAGGAAACTATAGATGGAAAGAGAATTAGTTGCCAAAAATATTGTGGTCGGGTTACCATCCATGGTCTTGGGTCCACTTGATCCTAAAAATCGGGAGACAATCTAGCAAATAGCCTTCCAAATTTTGGTAAGAAGAAAAGTTATGGTGAAGGTGGAAATTGCAAAGAGAATGAAAAATTTATCAATTTGATAATAGATGGAAATAAATCAAGAGAGGAGAATTTCAGAAGTATGCATTGACCGCATATATGAAAGATCTGATAGATGTGATTGCAATCACAATGAAAGAGAAATCCACATGGTGCAAAATAATTGCATGATTGGTGATAAGGATCATGTGGGACCCGAAGTTGACATGGAGGAGTGGGGTGGGCCTGTGGGCCTAGTAGAACAACAATTTCATTCATATGTTAGGCATAATCGTAAAGTCAAGGAGCCCATGGATCTTGAAGTGAATTGTCTGGTTAATGATGAAAAGTTTAGTCATAATCCTCACCAAAATCCTCTCTTCAAATGGCTTCCGAAAGAGATTTTGACAAATGGGGATTTTGATTTGGCAAAACTGAAGGTTGGCATAGCTGGAAGCAAGAAAAAGGGTGTACCGTTTATTCCTATTTCGACTAAGGTGCAAACTGGTGCAAGAGTTATACGTAATAAAGATAGTGTCAAATGAAAGAAGGCAATTGATGCGAACTCGGATGTTGCTACTCTTGATAATGAGCGTACGATATGGCTATTGAGGATGGCATGCTCTCTCCTTCACAGTGTTAATGGAAGTTCTCTCTTGGAATTAACGCAGAGCATGTAAGTCCTCTTGCTCTTGATTACATTCATGATTTTAAACGTAAATTCTGCCATGATATTATTATATTACTTGAAACTCATGTGCAACCGCAAAAGGTATATAAGGTGCACCGTATTATTGGGTTGGACTTTAATGTTGAATGTGTACCCTCGATTGGTCGCCTATAGGTATTCATGTTTTTCGGAGAGGCACTTTAGGTGAGAATGATTTTGTTCTGGTTAATCGGCAGTGTCTTGTGGGCTCAGTTCATGTGCAAGGAATATGTTCTTGGGTTCTTGCAGCAGTTTGTGCTAGTGATAATGATGAACGAATTGGTTTTTGGAATATCTTATAAAGGGTTTGCAGCCAGGATATCCCGCTCATGATCATTAGTGATTATAATGTTATTGCTGTGGAGGGTGAGAAGAAAGGTGGTCATTTCTTGTTCAACCAGAAAGTATGTGATTTTATATAATTTATCACAGAGGCTGGATTGTGTGATCTTAAATTTATTGGAGCTAAGTATACTTGGTGTAACAAGTAGCATGAACTTGCAAGAATTTGGGAATGACTGGATTAAACCATACACACTGTTGGATGGTTTGATATCTTTAGTGGTGTGATTGTTCATCACCTTACCCGAATAGTTTTTGATAACTGTCGACTGTTTCTTAACACGGAGGGAGTTGATTTTGGACGTCCAAAACTTTTTCGGTTTGAGCCTATGTAGGTACATATACCACGTTCCTATGATATTATTAGAGAGAGTTGGGGCATACCAGAGCATGACTCTCCAAAATAAGAAAGCGAAGGAAGCATTTTGGCATCGGAATAAGGAGAAGGTTAGAAATATTTTTCATAAAAATAAAGTTTTTCAGTCATGGATCAAGCATCTAGAAGCTAAGGAGGTAGAGAGTGGTCTTACATCGAATGAATTTGAGACTTTATAGTCAACTAAGAAAGAGATAAGAGAGATTCTACGATTCCAGAAACTAATGTGGAGGCAAAAATCGCGATTGACTTGACTCAAGGAAGGGGATTCCAATTCTCGATTCTTTCATCGTACTGCATGATTAGGAGGTCCAAGAGTTTGATTGCAGGAGTTCAGGGTGTAGATGGAGAGTTGCATACTAAACAAGGTTAAATTGCTGCAAAGTTTCTATCTTACTTTAAGTTGAGATGGGTTGGGAATATGATGATAACAAGGACACATGATCTGATCCATGGCTTGATTGATGGAGGAGTATCTACAGAATTTAATGTGAAGTTATATAAACTTGTTACATTGAGAGATATAGAGGAGGTTCTTCACTTGATAGATGCTAGTAAAGCTCCTGGGCCTGATGGCTTTTCGGGATACTTCTATAAATATTATTGGAATATTATTAAAAGTGATATTGCGGTGGCTATCCAGCACTTTTTCTCTATAGGATTTTTTCCGAACCAGTGGAAAGCAATGTTTGTTATATTGATACCTAATGTGGACAACCCGAAGCTGCTTAAAGATTATAGGCCCATTCGTTTGTACAATTTTTTATACAAGTTGTTGGTAGTGAAAATTTCTAAGTAAAAAGGAATTTTCCACACAGAACGCGAAGCTAGCTCCGTACCTTCGCGTTTGGCTATCTTAGCCTCGCGTTTAAATAAAACGCGAAGCTAATCTATAGCCCCACGTTCTGATGATTCTAGCTCCGCGTTAATTCTGTGTGAGCAGATTTCATTAGACTTCTAAATTGATTGTGATTGAGATTTGGGCTTATCCAATACCCAAATTAAATCCAATCAGAATTTATAATCAAGAGATTTAAATCAAAATTAAGATATTTGATTAGAATCCTTGATGAACATAACTACTTTCCAATTCTAGTCAATTAAAAACTCTCATATTGGCCAAAGGCTATAAACACCCTCATGAGAAAGCCTTTGGGGATCTTTGGAAGATTTGGTAAAGTCAAGTTACACGTGAGAGCCTTGAACCTATCAAGACCAGCATAGAAGATCAAGAGTCGGCCGTCATCTTCATCAAGAAAGAAGACTTCCACGTCAAGATTGTTAAAAGGAGCTTCTCGATAGATCCTATCGCCATATAGAGCCCACTTTTTATTGTAAAAGAGAGAGATAAGTTATAAATCCTCTCGTTTGTTTTCTTTTATTCACTTTCATTGTAATTAAGCTATTTCAATGGAAGGAAGTAAGGATTTTGCTGAGAACAAACTGGCGGTCACAGTGGGAGACATCTCTTTTACTGAAAAGAAATCGTGGAGCAATCTGATGTGGAAATGATCGATCCGATGTTAATATGCTCGTCGTGGAGATCGATCAACAGAAATACAAGGAGTATCTCTCCTCTGAATCAGGTAATCTTACTGAAACGAGGCGCTATTGCCGCGTGCGTTCCAATACCCGTAAATTGGATAATCGGGAATCCATCGTTAAACAGGGACCTTAGAGACCGCGGACATGAAGTCGTCATTTGGGCAGAAAACCCTAACAGAGGATGACCTCTCTACTGCCGAAGAAGGCTTGAAAACTGGTTTGACCAGAACTCAACTCCGCAACCGAAATTGGAGAGTAAGGCGAAAAGCCCTCAAAGCCCGCATTAAACGCGAGGCTAATGGAGCAGCAAAACGCAAGACTACTGTACCTCGCGAATTGGCTTGCGTCAATCGCGAGACCAGTCAATATTGCGTTAAATGCGAAAATATGACTAAGCTAGCGTGTGATTCTCCACGCGAGGCTATTAGTTCTGGACTTAAAATTAGAGAAATAAACTTAACTCGCGTAAAACGCGAGGGTAAACTTCTGATAGACCCAGCGTGTGATGGACCATGCGAGACTAAAACTGAGCTTCGCGTAAATTGCGAAGCCAGTAAAACTTGCGTTAATCGCAAGATTCCTGACCATCGCATAAATCGCAAGGATAAACTTCTCATAGAGCCAGCCGTGTGATGGAGACTCTCCACGCGAGGCTAAAACTGAGCTTAGCGTAAATCGCGAAGCCAGTAAAACTTGCGTTAATCGCAAAACTCCTTACCATTGCATAAATTGCGAAGATAATTATCAGACTTGTGTTAATCGCAAAAATCGCGTTAAACATGAAGATATAACTTGCGTAAATCGCAAGAATAAGCCAGCGTGCAAAAATTTTCCTCTATGCGAGGCTAAAATTTCAGAAGTTAAACTTCTGAAGAAACGCCAAGCCAGCGTAAAACGCAAGGCTAGCTTAAAATGCGAAGTTATTTTTCAGCTTCGCATACCAGAACGCGAAGCTAATGTCCAACTCCGCATAAAACAACCTGAATATAAAATCAAGGCTGATAATCACATATTTGGATAAGAACTTGACATCAATGACTCCGAGAAATTTCAGTGGGCCCCCAAACCCTCTCAGCGATTGAGTGGGCCCCATGATTCTATATCTAAGGCCACTGACCTTAGAGAGTACTTAACAAAGAAGAGGAGTATAAATCATGTTCAACCAAACCCTATTTGTCATTGCGAGCAACTTATGATAGCGGTATCTGCTGTACTGAATAATTGTTACTGCAAAAAGAAAAGGGTGTCGGTATTTGACCGATTAACCGAGTCAAACAAACACCCTGCAAAGAGGACAAAAAGTGTTCTCTGGGAGATTAAAGAAAGAGAATGGAAAGCAGTGACTTCCAATATGGTTGGAAAGAGTAAGAAAGTCATAGATAAAGAGGATGATTCGGAATCAAGTGATGAAAAACCTCATCATCTTACCCGACTTAAATCAGGTGCTGTCGCCCTTCGAAATTACAAGAAACTTGTACAAGGTTCTTGTGATGACGATAGCGACAACTCGGCCATAGCTTCACCTTGCTTTTCGGCGTCGTCCAGACCACGAAAATCAACATCACATATGGTGGATAAATCTGACGACATCAATAAGAGATTGGAGGCTTAAGAATAGATAATCCGAGAGCAACAAAAAATAATCGAGGATCTTAAAATGATGCTCTTAAAGGTGGTCAAAAACACCCAAAAAATAGTCGAAGATAAAGCTAAAACTTCTTCGGAATCACCGCGAAAGAAAGAAAAAGAAACTCCACTTAAGATGAATGAAGAGGATAAGGAAGAAAAGGCTTACTCGGCACATGAGAATGAAGATAAATATTCTTTCCATAACCCTCATGAAGAAAAAATCAAGAAATTATAATGCCTTGATGCACAAGAAGGAATTGAAGGAGTCGGCGGTTTTGAGACTGTACCCGCTTGAGTGGGATTTCGCACCATACCTCGAAAAATATAAACCGCTCAAGTTAGAGCCGTATGACGGGAAAGGATCCCCCAGTCAACATATGTACTACTTCTTGTCTCAAGCGGGACATTTAATGGGTAATGATCCAGTAATGACTAAGGTATTTGCAAGTACCTTGCGAGGGTCTGTCTTTACATGGTTTATGCAGTTGCCCCCAGGTACTATCAATACCTGGTATGACGTTGAAAAGCACTTTCTTGCACATTTTTTTGAGGATGACACTGAAATATCGGTTCATTCCCTCCTTGCAACAAAGCAAGGGGAACAAAAAACGGTGAAAGATTTTATAGAAAGGTTTCGGAAGAAGTCTGTACATTGCAAACACAGAATGGTCTAGAAAACTCTAGTAGAAACTTGCAGGTATAACCTCAAAACTAATGTGCTTTTAAAAATAGGAGCCGTAGAATCTAAGACTTGGAAGGATTTGCTTAAATAAGGAGAATAAGTAGAAGACTTGATCCGCCAGGTTGAAGAATCTCGTGGAGCGAGAAATCTCAGAAATAATAAGCCGCATCCACAAAACAATAATAAGAGTGAGGGGAAGGTGGTAATGGCATCCGATGCGCTCCAAAACAAACAAATCCTTCAAATCCAAAGCCTCAAAATCAAAAAGGTATGGGACAGAATATGCCCCGACAAGAAAGGACTTATACTTTCAAGGCGGAACAGATGCCCACACTATTCCACCTACTCCTCAGGAAGGGAATGTAAAGCTACCGGAGAACCGAAAGCCAGAAGACGCAGAGAAAACTAATGACCCAAATTACTGCTTATACCACCGAAATGTTGGACACCCTACCAAGGACTGTTACCCTCTGAAGAACATGATTCATGCATTGATAGAGGCCGGAGTCTTGAGGCTAAAAGAGAAACAGAAGAAAGTTACCGCTAATATGACGACCTTGGTGGTAGGAACCCATGAGTTCCCTGCAGGAGTAACTCCGATACCATCAGAAAAACTGGTCATGAAGAATTATGACCTGCATGAAATGGCATAGAAAGGACTTACCCATGTGACGACACAAAGAGGGAAAGTCATGTGGGTCTACCCTGATCTATTAAAGGACAAGCAATGGACCGCATCAAGTAGCCGAAGAAGAAAGCGGACTAGTAATACTATTTCCGCAAAAATTAAAGAAGAGTATATAATTGCAGGAGCTTTGATGGACTCTGAAGAGGAGGCCAAAATTATGACCACTCACCAAGATGAAGTAGGTCCCTCTGGCACTCGATCCGACAAAACTTACCTTAGAGACTATACAAGAGTAGACCCTAAAAATATGTATGGGGAACTTGCAAAACTTACAAAGCAAGAAGGGCTTCGTTTCCAGAACAGTCTAGGAAAAGATGAAGAGATCAAGGATGCCTCATTCAAATTTGACATCATAGCTCAGTTAGCAAATATCCCAGCTCGAGTTACGCTCTACGAGTTATTACGATTATCAAAATCAACTCGGGAGGTATTAAGAGAGGCCTTGGCAGATTCTAAATCTTTCCTAGTACAGATTGTCGAGCCAGCCGATGAGGAACAGAATTTCTGCCCCCACGGTTATCAAGTGAGGAGGCAGGTCCCACAAATAACCTTTTCCCCAGAAGACATGCAGGTAAGAAATATAAAGTATAATAGACCTTTATATTTCACCGGATATGTCGGATCCACAAAGGTGGACCGCATTCAAATTGATCCGGGGTCTGCACTAAGTGTAATTCCAAGAAGATTAATGCAGTTACTGTGAATTTCGCCCCATCACCTTACACCGACGAACACTACGATATATGGGTTCAACGCTAATGATAACTGTCCCCTCGGGAAGATCCGATTTTGATGTTAGATTGGAGACTTGAGGACAGAAGTTACGTGCTACGTCATTGACGCAGACACATCCTAAACATTCTGCTGGGGCGATTATGGATCCATGCTTATATGATAGTCCCATCAAGTTTCTATCAATGTATGAAAATACAGTGATGAGTAAGGAGAAGTCCGGATGTTAATTGCAAATAGGCAACCATTCAAAGAGCTAGAAAATTACTTCACCGACACCATGCTATATAAGTCGGCCCATGAGGTCCCCTATGAGAACCACAAAGAGCCTGAAGAACTCGACGATAGCGCCAATGAGGTGGATACTGAATATGAATCTCCAGGAGAGAATGATGGGGGTGACTATGAGATAAACCCTTGTATGAATTTTAATGTGAATTTCAATAGTATTATTATAACTAATGTAGCTGACGATGAGTGGGTTATTAATGGAAACATAAAGTTAGTCTACGAGCTTACTGTCGCTACATAATCTGAACCTTCTTGTACTTCCACCGAGGTAGATGGCCTGTTCGAACTTGAAGTTCTGGCGGCATATTATTTGCTAATCAGGTCATCCCTCCTCTCTCGGTCTGAAATAATGAAAGAACGAGATCACTTCTTTGAAGTACCTCCACGACAAGTATCTCAAAAGCCAATTGTCTTCGGTAAAGTGATTGCGTCGCCTAACCAAAGGCAAAGTAGTGGAAGTGATGAACAGACATCATCCCAATTTCACCTATACGAGCAAAAATCCCGACAGATGACGGAAAAGATGGGTTATAATTTGACCCAAAAACCGAGATTGAACTGTAGGAAAGGGCGACAAAATCTTATACCCTTGTTTAGACCAAGAGGGAAGAGCCCAGACTACTATCATAAAACTCGTAGGGGGTTGGGGTATGTATCCACTCCTCCCTCACCACCATATAAATACGAAGAGAGCTCTTTGGCCGACAAGGATCTTTATCCGTTAGATCATGATTCTGATCTAAGTACAGGTGCTTGGTTTCAATCTCTAACAGCAAATATGGTTTCAGCCGCACCAGAAAGCGACGAGAAACCAATTGATGTTCAAGATGATTCCTAGGCTAAGCATATGGATACTCTCTGGTATGTCCGTTTTGAACAGCGCGACCCTGTTGGCAGTGAAAATTTCTAAGTAAATAGAGTTTTCCACAACAGAACGCGGAGCTAACTCTGTAGCTTTGCGTTTGGCTATATTAGCCTTGCTTTTGAGAAAAATGCGGAGTTAATATATAGCTCCGCGTTCTGGTTCAATAGCTCCGCATTTTTGATGCGATTAGCTCTGCGTGAGCAGATAACCAGAATCTCAAATTGATTGAGATTATGATTTGGACTTATCCAAATACCCAAATTAAGTCCGATCAGAACTCTAAATCAAGAGATTTAAATCAAAACTAAGATATTTGATTGGAATTCTTGATGAGTACAAATTCTATTTAGATAGAAACTCTCAAATCATCCTAAGGCTATAAATACCCTCTTGTGGAAGCCTTAGGGGTCTTTTCTTTCGGCATTTAAAGGTTTTGGTGAAGTTCGAGTTACGCATAGAGTCTTGAACGAATCAAGACCAGAGGAGATCAGTTCTATAGTCGGCCGCCATCTTCAAAGAGAAGAGTTCGACGTCAGATCGTCCAAAGGAGCTGCTTGACAGATCCCATCGCTACACAGATCCCACGTTTACATTGTAAAAGAGAGCGATTGAGATATAAAATCCTCTCGTTTGTTCTTTCTTTTACCTTGTTCACTTTCGTTGTAATTTAAGTTAATTCAATGGAAGGAAAGCGAAGAAATTTTGCTGCGAACAAACTGGCGATCACAGTGGGAGCCGTCTCTTTCACTAAAGAAGAGATTGTGGCGCAATCGGATGTCAATATGATCGGATCCGACGTAGACATGCTAGTCGTTAAAATCGACCAGCAGAAGTATGAGGAGTACCTCTCCTCTGAATCAGGTAACCTGGACGAGACACGACACTATCGTCGCGTGCGCTCCAATACCCGAGCAACGGGTAAAAAGGTATCCACCTATGAACGAGGATCCTTGGAGACCGTGGCCATAGAGCCGGTGTTTGGATAGGAAATCCTAGCAGAGGATGACCTACCTACTGCCGAAAAAGACCTGGGAACTGGATTAACCAGAACCCAACTCCAAAATAGAAATCAGAGAGCAAGACGAAAACCCTCAAAGCCCGCCTTGGACGCGAGGCTAACGTCATAGAACGCGAGGCTATGGTCCCTCGCAAACTGGCTCACGCTAATCACGAGACCAGTCATTATCGCGTTAAACGCGAAGTTACAACTTGCGTTAATCGCAAGGAAAACCCAGCGTGTGATACTTCGCGCGAGGCTATTACTGAGCTTAGCGAGAAACGCAAAACCAGTAAGATTTGCGCTAGTCGCAAAATTTCTGACACTCGTGAGAAACGCGAGTATAAAATCTCCTTAAAGCCAGCATGTGATTTTCCATGCGAGACTAGTATTGGGCTTAGCGATAAACGCGAAGCCAGGAGCACTTGCGAGAAATGCAAGACTTTTGACACTCGTGATAAACGTGAGGATAAAGATTCATTAAAGCCAGCATGTGATTCTCCATGCGAGGCTAATACTGGGCTTAGCGAGAAACGCGAAGCCAGTATGACTTGCGAGAAATGCAAGATTTCTTACACTCGCGAGAAACGCGAGGATAAAGATTCATTAAAGCCAGGATGTGATTCTCCATGCGAGGCTACTGCTGGGCTTAGCGATAAACGCGAAGCTAGTAGCACTTGCGATAAATGCAAGATTTCTTACACTCGCGAGAAATGTGAGGATAAAAATTCCTTACAGCTAGCGTGTGATTCTCCACGCGAGACTAATACCGAGCTTAGCAGAAACGTGAAGCCAGTAGTACTTGCGAGAGACGCAAGATGCCTCACCTCCACGTAAATTGCGAAGATGATTGGCAGATTGTCGTTAATCGTAAAAATCGCGCTAGACGCGAAGTTGTGACTTGTGTTAATCACAAGAATAAGCCAGCGTGCAAGAATTTTCTTCCACGCGGGGCTAAGATTCCAGAAGAGAAACTTCTGAAGAAATACCAAGCCAGCGTAAAACACGAGACTAGCGTAGCAAAACGCGAAGCTATTATTTAGGCCAGCGACACAAAACGCGAAGCTATCTTTCAGCTCCGCGTAGATCAATCTGAATATCAAATCAGGGCTGATCGTCACACTAATGGATCAGAACTGCACTCCAGTAATCTCAAGAGGTTTCAGTGGGCTCCTAGACCCTCTCAGCAGATGAGTGGGCCCCACAGCTCCATGACTAAAGTCACCGACCTCAAGGAGTACTTAACCAAGAAGAGAAGTATAGAACAAGTTCAATCCGAATCTTCTTGTCATTGCCAACAACTTATGACGGCGGTATCCGCTGTAGTAGATAATTGTTGCTGCAATAAGAATAGGGTATCGGTGTTCGATCGATTAACAGAGTCAGACAAAAACCCTACTAAGAAAACAAAAGTTACTCCCCGAAAAGAATAGAGAATTGTAACCTCCAATATGGTCGGAAAGAGAAAGAAGGTTGTAGAGATGTATAATGATTCGGAATCAAGTGATGAAGAGGCTCATCACAACACCCGACTTAAGTCAGGAGCTGTCTCTCCTCGAAACTATAAGAAACTTGCAAAAGGTTCTTATGACGACGACAACGATAATTCGGCTATAGCCTCACCTCATTCCTCCGCATCATCTCGGCTACACAGGTCAGCATCATACATGGTGGATAAATCAGATGACATCGATCAAATATTTGAAACCCAGGAAAAGATGCTTCGGGAGCAACAAAAGATAATTGAAGATCTTAGAATGATGCTCTCGAAAGTGGTCGAAAATATTCAGAAGATTGTTGAGGATAACGCTAAGAAAGAAAAAGAAACCTTGTTCAACAAACTGAACGAGGAAGATAAAGAAGAGAAAGCCCACTCAACACATGAGGACGATGACAAATATTCTTTTCATGATCCACATGAAGAGAAAATTGAGAAATTGCAAAGTCAACTCGAAGCGCTAATGCACAAGAAGGAGTTGAAAAAATCGGGGGTATCAAGACCATATTCTCCTGAATGGGATCTGGCACCCTACCCGGAGAAATATAAACCGCTCAAATTAGAGCCATATGACGGGAAAGGATCTCCTAGTCAATACATTTATTACTTCTTGTCCCAAGCAGGACATTTGATGGGCAACGACCAGGTTATGACCAAGGTATTCGCAAGTACCTTGCGAGGGCCTGCCTTTACTTGATTTATGCAGCTACCCCCAGGTACTATTAATACCTGGTTTGATATTGAGAAACTATTTCTCTCACGTTTCTTTGAGGATGATACCGAAATTATGGTTCATTCCCTCCTTGCAGCTAAACAAGGGGAATAAGAAACAGTAAAAGACTTCATAGAAAGGTTCCGGGAGAAGTCCGTGCATTGCAAACACGGAATGGTCTAGGAAACTCTAGTCGAGACATGTCGACATAATCTTAAGACTAACGTGCTCCTGAAAATGGGGGCCGTAGAGTCTAGGCCATGGAGGGATTTGGTCAAACAGGGAGAGCAAGCCAAAGATTTGATTCGTCGAGTTGAAGAGTCTCGTGGATCAAGAAGTACTGGAAGTAGTAGGCCATACGCCCAAAATAACAATAAAAATAAAGGTAAAGCAGCAATGGCATCAGAGGCAGCTCCACAAAAGACAAATCCTCCGAGCCCAAAGCCCCAAAATCAAAAGGGCACAAGGCAAAATATGCCTCAACAGGAGAGGACCTCTACTTTTAAGGCGGAACAGACGCCTACACTCTTCCACCTGTTCCTGAGGAAGGGAATGTTGAAACTTCCGGAGAATAGGAAACCGGAGGACGCTGGTAAGACCAACGACCCCAACTATTATCTCTACCACCGGAATGTTGGACACCCTACTAAGGATTGTTACCCTCTAAAGAACAGAATCCAAGTACTGATAGAAGCTGGAGTTCTGATACTTAAAGAGGAACAAAGAAGATCATCTGCATAACCTAAGGACAGTCTTCGATCTTATGCAAAAACATCATCTGGAAGTGAATCCCACTAAGTCTTTTATGGGGGTGTCCAGCGCTAAATTCCTTGGGTTCATAATAACCTCAAAAGAAATTTTCCTTGACCCCGAAAAGGTGAAAGCGATTAGTGAAATGCCATCGCCCCGCAATCTTAAGGAATTAAGGGGGTTATAAGAAAAGTTAGCGTATATCCGGCGCTTCATCTCCAATCTATCAGGGCGATGCCAGCCGCTCTCTAGACTCATGAAAAAGGGGGTTTCTTTCGTATGGGATGAGGCATGTCAACAGGCATTTGATGATCTCAAAGAATATCTCACTAAACCTCCTGTTCTTATGGCACCGGTCCCTGGGCAGCCATTTATTATATACATAAGGGCCATGGATGATGCTTTAGGAGCGTTACTCGCTCAATATAATGAGCATGGCCATGAACATGCTCTTTATTACTTAAGCAGGATAATGATCGGAGCCGAGCGTCGGTATACCCCGATCGAAAAAGAATGTTTAGCCCTAGTGTTCGCTGTTCAGAAAATGCAACACTATCTTTCAGGGCAAACGATACATGTCATCTCACGGGTTAATCCTTTGAAAATTCTGATGACAAAACCAGTATCCTTAAACGGCCGATTGGCGAAATGGGTACTGCTACTATCGCCATATGATATACACTTCGTCCCTCAAAAAGCCATGAAGGGACAGGCGATTGCCGATTTCCTTGCAGATCAGCCAATCTGGTCCAATTCCAAACAGACGATAGAGGTCAACACAGTTAGCAAAGAACAACCATGGCAAATGTTCTTTGATAGTGCTGCCAGAAGATCTGCTGCTAGAGTGGGGGTTGTGCTAAATCCCCACATAAACATATATTGCCTAACGGTTACTCATTAACAGAACCGTGTACAAATAATGTGGCGGAATACAACGCGCTCATTATCGGCTTAAAAATGGCTCTGCAACTGGGGGTGAACTATCTAGAGGCATATGGAGACTCTAAGCTCATCGTCAACCAGATGACGGGTGAATATGAAGTCAGACATGAAGCCCTCATCCCCTATCATCAGCTAGCCATTGAGCTAGCAGGATATTTTGAACAATTTTATATATATCATATATCTCGGAATGAGAACGTCTACGCAGATGCTCTTGCCGCGTTAGCTGCAACATTGGCGATCCCACCAAGTGAAGCTAAAAGCATCACCATTGGTAGTAGAGAACTCCTCCACCCAGATACGGTATCCCAAACCAAAGAGGTGTGCCAGACAGGCTTAATTCTGGAAATCCATGATTGGCGATTTCCATTTATAGATTATGCCCTATATGGGATACTACCAGAGGATTCAAAGGAAGCCGCCTCGATAGAGAGGAAGGCCCCGAGATTCTACTTTGATCGTACACTTCAAACTTTGTACAGAAAGTTAAATGATGGTCTGGTACTACGCTGCATATCAAAAGCAGAAGCAGATGAAGTGATGAGGAAAACACATGATGAAGTGTGTGGAGCTCATCAGCTCGGTCCAAAACTGGGAGACCGCATAAGAAGGCTGGGATTCTACTGGCCGAAGATTATTACAGAGGCAATGGCATACGCTAAACGGTGCTATGCATTCCAAGTACATGATAATTTTATTCATTAACCCCCAGAATACTTACACAATACCATTGCTAGTTGGCCATTTGAGGCATGGGGAATGGATATTGTGGGGCCAATAACTCCCCCGTCATCCAGAGGACATCGGTTTATTCTTGCGATAACCGATTATTTTTCAAAATGGGCCGAAGCCGTGCCCATGAGAGAGGTAAAAACGACAGATGTGATTAAGTTTATCAAGCATCATGTCATTTACCATTTTGGCATTCCCCGAAGGATCATTCATGATAATGGACCGCAATTCATCAGCCAGGGATTCTCAAGATTCTGTGATAAGTTCAGAATCAAAGATATTGCATCAACGCCATATAACCCCGCGGCAAATGGGTTAGCCGAAACTTTCAACAAGACAATTATTAAACTCCTTCGGGACTGGGATGAAAAGCTGGGAGAGTGTTTGTGGGCTTATCGCACCACCGTTCGCACTCCAACAAAAGTTACCCCGTTCTCCTTGATTTATGGAAGTGAGGCCTTCTTGTCTCTTGAAATTCAGATACCATCTTTGAGAGTGGCCTTAACCACAAAGATGATGATAGAAGAGCGCCATCAACAAAGATTGCAAGAACTAGAGGCGTTAGATGAAAAACGTCTCAGGGCTCAACAACAAATTGAGTTGTATCAAGCCCGAATCTCGCAAACGTTCAATAAGAACGTTAAACCGAGGACCTTTAAACAAGGAGACTTGGTCCTGGCTATTAAAAGACCAATGATTCTAACCCACAAGACTAAGGGTAAATTTGAACCCAAGTGGGAAGGACCATTTGTTATGGAGATGGTATACTCTAGTAGAGCCTATCGCTTAATGAATCAGAACGGCGATAGAATGATGATGCCGATCAACGGCAAATTTTTGAAGAAATACTATGCCTAAACTAAACCAGAATGATGACAGAGTAACTGTCACATCTTGCTCAGGTCACTAGGAATATAACCGTCCACTTGTTCAAGTTACGCAGATGAGCACTTGAACTTTTGCTTAAAACTAGGCATGCGCAATTTGGTGCCTCTGTCGAAATCTGATAATCTTGACCCGATCATTTTGGTATGTGCAGTTCAAGTTACGCATGAGAGCCTTGAACCGCCTCCACTTGTTCAAGATACGCAGATGAGCACATGAACTTCTTGCTTAGAATTAGGCATGCGCAATTAGGCGCCTCTGCCGAAATCTGGTGATCCTGACCCGATCATCTTGGTATGTGCAATTCAAGTTATGCATGAGAGACTTGAACCGCCTCCACTTGTTCAAGTTACGTAGATGAGCACTTGAACTTCTTGCTTAAAACTAGGCATGTGCAATTAGGCGCCTCTGCTGAAATCTGATGATCCTGACCCGGTCATCTTGTTATGTGCAGTTCAAGTTATGCATGAGAGTCTTGAACCGCCTCCACTTGTTCAAGTTACGCAGATGAGCACTTGAACTTCTTGCTTAGAATTAGGCATGCGCAATTAGGCGCCTCTGCCGAAATCTGGTGATCCTGACCCTATCACCTCGGTATTAGCAGTCTAAGTTATGCAGATGAGCCTTAGACTGTTTTACCTAAACAACTAAATCATTTTGATGACAAGTTATCTGTTGTGCAAATAAATTTTGTAGCCAACAAGTAAAAGAATCAAAAGATTACCTTTATTCATCAATAAGGATGAAGTTACAAAGAATCAGTAAAGTTCTCTCTTTTATTACAAGTTCTTATTACAAAAAGAATGAAGAATAAAAGAATAGAAAAAAGTTATGGATCTCCCAAAAGCTTCAACCTATTCATCGACTCATCAATAACCCGACAACGAGTTTCCTCCATGGAGTGTTGAAATTCCCTGGTTCACATGCAAAAGATCTCTTCTGCAAATGTCAACTATGATCTGTTTAAAGTTCTTAGTAGATCATCTGAAGATACTGCTACAAAAATCCTAATGAAGATGCACAAGTTGAATTCGACATGCTACAAGCCCTTAGATAATCATCTCTATCGCTTTGGAAAGCAACAGAGATTGTCATCTAACAGAAATGGTTCTCAAGAAAACTTAATGAGCTGCCGCAGAGTTCTTGTAACTCCTTCAAAAATTTATCTTTTAGAGTCAAAACTTGAAACATGCAACTATGTTGTAAAGCATATGTTTCTGGCTTCCTTAGAGTTACTTTTGCTGGTGAAGACTGGTAGAGCCACATGCACTCCTCTTCAAAAAGGATCTGGTCCGAATACCCCACTGCAAAAGAAGAATCAAGAGTTAGAGAAAACTCGAAAAATCTTCTAAAAATAAAAATGCGGAGCTAAAAATAACTTCGTGCGCAGCTGAGGAAATAGCCTCGCGTCGAAACGTGACTGCTAGTCAAAATAGCCTCGCGTTGGAATGCGACTGCTAGTCAAAATAGTCTTGTGTTGAAATGCGACTGCTAGTCAAAATAGCCTCGCGTTGAAACGCGACTACTAGTCAAAATAGCCTCGCATTGAAACGCGACTGCTAGTCAAAATAGCCCCGTGTTTCAAACGCAAGGATGACGTGATAGTTTCGCGTAAGAAGATGACCAGAGTTCTTCTCCGTCTTCTCCTTCCTCTCCAAGCCTTACAGCCGGAGAACGGTGATCTCGCCGGTTCAAAATTGGTTGGTCGGATAAAACCGAGCCGAAACACTCCAAAATTGTTCTAAGGAGTCTAAAAGTTGAGATTTTTACCTCCAATGGGTGCGGCATGAACTAGTTCACCGCTGTGTCCGCTCGATCTGCCGCTTCCGCCGCTGCTAACGTCGACCGCCGATCGTGAAGAGGCACACGACGCTGTACTCTTCTTAGATGACATCCTAATGATGAAAATCTACGGAGAGTCGAAGGAAGTTCAGTTGAAGATCATTCCTTCAACCTGAGTCGCCTGAGTCGCATGAGCTCTGAACTCTTGAAATTCTTCAAATGAAATGAAGAAGAAGAGCTAAAGGCTCTATTTAAATGATCCGCCTCTTGGTATTCGGCGCGAGAGTCGGAGCAGGAGTAATTAATGAACAATTACTCACTGAAAAGCGAAGCTATTTTCCGCGCAAGTGAACAAAATGCGAAGGAGACTTGGTATTCTAACTCCGCGTTTCAATTTGAAGATCCAAAGTATTTCAAAATTTGCTAAGTTCTAAGCTATTTTGAAAACTTTGGAGGGGGTTCTGTTGACAGTGAAAATTTCTAAGTAAATAGAGTTTTCCACAACAGAACGCGGAGCTAACTCTGTAGCTCCGTGTTTGGCTATATTAGCCTCGCGTTTGAGAAAAACGCGGAGTTAATATATAGCTCCGCGTTCTGGTTCAATAGCTCCGCGTTTTTAATGCGATTAGCTCCGCGTGAGCAGATAACCAGAATCTCAAATTGATTGAGATTATGATTTGGGCTTATCCAAATATCCAAATTAAGTCCGATCAGAACTCTAAATCAAGAGATTTAAATCAAAACTAAGATATTTGATTGGAATCCTTGATGAGTACAAATTCTATTTAGATAGAAACTCTCAAATCATCCTAAGGTTATAAATACTCTCTTGGAGAAGCCTTAGGGGTCTTTTCTTTCGGCATCTAAAGGTTTTGGTGAAGTTCGAGTTACGCATAGAGCCTTGAACGAATCAAGACCAGAGGAGATCAGTTCTATAGTCAGCCACTATCTTCAAAGAGAAGAGTTCGACGTCAGATCGTCCAAAGGAGCTGCTTGACAGATCCCATCGCCACACAGATCCCACGTTTACATTGTAAAAGAGAGGATTGAGATATAAAATCTTCTTGTTTGTTCTTTCTTTTTCCTTGTTCACTTTCGTTGTAATTTAAGTTAATTCAATGGAAGGAAAGCGAAGAAATTCTGCTGCGAACAGACCCACCCACAGAAGATAAGCTAGTACAAGTTAACATGGGAACACAAGAGAATCCAAAGCCCATTTTCATAAGCGACACGCTAACTCCCTTAGAAAAAGAGGAACTTGTATCTCTTATCAAGGAATATATAGACGTGTTCGCATGGAGTTATAAAGATATGCCTGGACTCGATCCTCAGATTGTCATGCACTGGTTAAATATTAGAAAAGACACCAAGTCAGTCAAATAACAGCAAAGGCCTTTCGACCGGAGTTAATGGAGGCTATAGTGGTTGAGGTTAGCAAGCTCCTAAAATTAGGATTTATTCGTGAAGAACAACATCCTGACTAGGTGGCCAATATAGTGCCAGTTCGTAAGAAAAACGTTAAGATCCGAATATGCATCGATTTTCGAAATTTAAATGTCGTATACCCTAAGGACGAATTTCCACTCCCAATTACTGATGTGATGATTGATAATACCTGCGGTTATGAGAGAATGTTCTTTATGGATGGCTTCTCGGGCTATAACCAGATTAAGATGCACCCCGATGATGAGAAGCATACGGCTTTCAGAAGACAAGCGATCGCTGACTTCTTCGCAGACCATCCAATTTGGTCCAACTCTAAACTATCAGGGGATATCTTGAAACAGACGTTAAAAGTCAACATAATTAACCAAGAACAGTCATGGCAGATGTTCTTTGATGGTGCTGCAAGACGATCTGCTGTAGGAGTGGAGGTGGTACTGATTTTCCCGTATAAACACATACTTCCTCATGGTTACTCATTGACTGAGCCGTGCACAAATAACGTGGCGAAATATAATGCACTCATTATTGGCTTAAAAATGGCTTTGCAATTGGGGGTGAACAATCTAGAGGCATATGGAGATTCTAAACATATCGTCAATTAGATGACGGGAAAATATGAAGTCAAATATGAAACCCTCGTCTCCTATCATCAACTAGCCATTGAGTTGGCAGGTTATTTCGAGCGGTTTTATATCAACCATATACCTCAACATGAGAATGTCTATGCGGACGCTCTTGCAGTATTAGCTGCAACATTGGCAATCCCGTCAGGATTAGCTAAAATTATCACTATTGGAAGTAGAGAACTTCTATATCCTGATACGATCTTCCAAGCCAAGGAAGTGTGCCAAGTAGGCCTAACTTTGGAACCCCGTGATTGGCGATTTTTGTTCATGAATTACGCCTTATATGGGATGCTGCCAGAGGATCCTAAAGTAGCCACATCAATAAAGAGGAAGGCCCAGAGATTTTATTATGATCCCATACTTCAGACTTTATACAGAAAGTCAAGTGACGGTCTCTTACTATGCTGCATTTCAAAAGCAGAGGGCGATGAAGTGCTGAAAGAAATGCATGATGGAATATGTGGAGCCCATCAACCCGGCCAAAAACTTGGGGATCACATAAGAAGACTGGAATATCACTGGCCAAAAAAGATTACCGAGGTAATGACATATACTAAACGATGCCATGCATGTCAGGTACACGCTAATTTTATTCATCAAACTCCAGAATACTTGTACAATACTGTTTCTAGTTGGCCTTTTAAAGCATGGGGGATGGATATTGTGGGGTCAATAACTCCCCCATCATCCAGAGGACATTGGTTCATACTTGCGATAACCGACTATATTTCGAAACGGGCTGAAGCCGTGCCCATGAGAGAGGTAAAGACAACAGAAGTGATTAAATTCATTAAACATCACGTCATTTACCGTTTTGGCATTTCTTGAAGAATCATTCATGATAACGGACCGCAGTTCATCAGCCAGGGGTTTTCATGATTCTGTGAGAAGTTCAGAATCAAGGATATCGCTTCAATGCAATATAACCCGTGGCCGAAGCCTTCAATAAAACTATTATTAAACTCCTTCAGAAATTTGTCTCTTCCAACAAGCAGGATTGGGATGAAAAGTTAGGAGAGTGTTTGTGGGCTTATTACACCACAATCCGCACCCCTACTAAGGCTAACCCTTTCTCCTTGGTATATGGGAGTGAGGCCGTTTTACCTCTAGAAGTACAAATACCGTCATTAAGAGTGACATTAGCCACAAAAATGACGACGGAGGAACGACATCAACAAAGATTACGAGAACTAGAACGCTAGATGAGAAGCGTCTCCGGGCTCAGCAACTGTAGACATCTAAAAAAAAAAAATAAATAAAAATTAATTAATTAATTTAAATTAAAAAAAGGACGCGGGAACGGGAGAATTCCCACGGGCCACCCGCGGGAATCTCTCGCGGGTGCACCCGTGAGAATTCTCCCGCGGGTAGGCACCCGCGGGAGGCTCCCGCGGGTTGCCACCCGTGAGAGCGATCCCGCGGGTGCCATCCGCGGGAGCGATCCCGCAGGTAGGCACCCGCGGAAGCGTTTCCGTAGGTGCTAACCCGCAGGTTGTTTTCCGTCTATTTCCGTTTATTTGTTTCACTGATATTTCGTGATCCAATTTTTCAGGAAGGATTGGAGCCGGATTTCGATATTCTTCGGTCTATAAAAGACAGGAGTTGAGTCCAGAGAAGGAACTTTTGGGACGATTTTGGGTGAGCTCGTGAAATCAAGGAGCGAAGGAGAGCCATCCCCTTCCCGGTCAGACGGTCAACGGAGTGCACCAGCGAGGCTCCATCGCCACCCGAACCCACATAAAAAAAGGGAATAAATTAATATTCCCGTTCTTGTTATTTCTCGATATTTTTTGTAATTCTCAATTTTCTCTTGTAATCAAATAATTTTTCAATGGAAGGAGAAATCTAATTTTCGGGCATATAAGAACTGGCGACCACAGTGGGAGCCTCTTTGTTCACAACAGAGAATATGGTGGTGCAGTCTGACTTGGTAGCGATCGGATCTATTGTTGAAATGCTGGTCGTAGAAGTCGACCAGCAAAAATATGAAGAATTTCTTTCTCTGATTCGGAGCCTAGGCGTCATTGCCGGGCGACGATGAAGAAAGGTGAGGCATCATCGCTCACCGGAAATCAAAAGGCGTCATCGCCTATGAAAACTTACTAGGCGTCATCGCCCGTTGAAACTGACAAGACGTCATCGTCTGTCAAGTATACGGCGATATCGCCCGTTCCAAAGTCAAGCCAAAAGTCAAACCAAACTCTAACCCGCTCTCAAAAGAGAAATCTAAGGCGTAAAACTCAACGAGCACGCCTCAATCATACAGGAAGGGTTGCAGAAAACTCCGAAACAGTGAAAAATTTCGTAGCAAACCCACGGATGGAGCCACAGGTTGTATCCCGCGGAAGCAACTCGGGTGCAAACCCGCGGCTTGCAACCGCGGGTGCCAACCCGTGGGTGGCAACTGCGGGTTGCCACCCGCGTCTTGCAACTGCGGGTGCCAACCCGCGGCTTGCAACCACGGGTTGCCACCTGCGTCTTGCAACCGCGGGTTGCCACCCACGGCTTGCACCCGCGGGTGCCAACCCGCAGCTTGCAACCGCGGGTTGCCACCCGCATCTTGCAACCACGGGTGCAAGTCCGCGGGTGCAACCGCGGGTTGCACCCCACGGGAATAAACCTACGGGTGCAAACCCGCAGTTGCAATCGCGGGTTGCATTCCGCAGAGGCAACCGCGGGTTGCACCCCGCAGATTGCACTTCGCGAAAGCAACGATGGGTTACGTTCAATGAACACAACCCTCATGTCTCTTCGAGCATGCCTGTGGTGAGCACACTACATACACCAAGAATTTTAATCTCTCTATCAGAGGCGTGCGGGGCCCACACAACTACTCAGACCAGTGTGCACTCCAGAAGAATCCGCAGAAGGGTTAGAGAACAATCTGATGCTGGAAAAGAGCTCAGCCCTGAAATATTGCAGACTCTCCAGTATTATGAACCAAATTTGCGACGCAGAGGCGTCAAGATGGAAGTAGAGAGGAGAAGGTACCTCACGATTTGAGAGAGTACCTCAATTGGAAGAAGAACTCCTCACAAAATATTCCTCACTGCCAATGCGAATATCTAATCTCAACTGTTCTATCAAACTGCCAATGCAACTCGAAACGGTCCGTTTTTTAGCGGATCACTGAGCCCAGAAGAATACGGACGGTGAAAAAAGTGTGCTCTGGAACTGATCTGCCTGTCGCCTCATCACATATGGTTAATAAAGGCAAAAAGGTGGTCGGAAACAACCCTTAAGATAAGGAAATCACTTCAGGGTCAAAAGGAATTTCTATCGAACCAGAAGGCGTACGCCTAGAAGAAGTCTCTGGAAGGCTTGAGAGACAAGAAAAACGTCTCGAACAGTAAGAGGAGACCATAGAAGAAATGAAATAACTTTTAATTGAGGTGTTAGTTCAAACTAGAAAGAGCCAATCCTCGTCGTCCATTTTTAATCGGTAGAAAGAAAAAAGACCTGTCCAAATAAATGAAGATAGCGAGGATGAGAACGAAGAAATTCCTCCTCACTCAAGAGAGGAAGAGAAAGTGAAGGTTATCATCAACCCTCACGCAGAGAAAATAGAGAAGATGGAGAACCAACTACAAGCTCTTCTTCATCGCAAAAAGTTGCAAGAGGTGGGGGTAGTACGTCCTTATCCCATAGAATGGAAAACCGTACCTTATCCTGCAAAATATAAACCGTTGAATCTTCAGTCATTCGACGGTAAAGGTTCGCCGCAACAGCACATCTTCTACTTCCTGTCGCAGACAGGACACCTCATGGGGAACGATCCGACTCTGACTAAGATATTTGTGAGCACTTTAACACGGCCCACATTTACCTGGTTTATGCAGTTACCCTAGGGAGCAATTAAATCATGGGCCGATGTAGAACGTGAGTTCTTAGCCCGATTGTTTGAAGATGATACTGAAGTCTCTATACAACCCTTGCTAGCAGCAAAGTAAGAGGAAGGCGAGACGGTCAAAGCTTATATCGAGCGATTCCGAGAACTTTCTGTTCGATGCCCACATGGCATGACGCAGGACACTCTGGTGGAAACTTGCAGGCACAATTTGTTAACCGACGTTCTAGATAAGATGGGCTCGGTTCGAGCCAAATCATGGAAAGATCTGTTTAAGCAGGGTGAACAGGCCGAAGATGTACTTCGATGCCTCGAAAAGCAACAGTCCGCAATCGGAGGCAGTACAAATGAACCTCCATTCCATTTTTCCCGTTCCAAAGGAAAGGACATAATGACAATGGCGGTAGAAAGCACACCGAAGTAGAAAGCATGGCCAACTATGAGTAACACAGCAAAGTCACCCAGGCTTCAAAAGTAGTATTCGTTTAAGCATGAGCATACTGCTACCATGTTCAATCTGCTCAATAAGTGCAAGATGCTCAAGTTGTCGGAGAGTAAGAGACCTGAAGAGGTAGGAAAGACTAACGATCCGAATTACTGCCTGTACCACCGGATTGTAGGTCACCCTACAAAGAATTATTTTATTTTAAAAGACAAAATTCAAGCGTTGATTGACGCTAGAGCAGTTCAGATCAAAACTGAACAAAAAAAGAGTTAGAGCTAACTCGGACATATTTAAGGTGGGTGGTCTAAAGGTACCACTTGGGCTCACAATAATTCCAAAGACGAGCTCAGGGCGGTTAATTTAAACCCCCATAACCTGCAAAAAAAAATTTTTACCCAACGCCGACAAGACTACGGGAAGAGAATAAATTTCTCGCCAACCCCATCATACTGGGGGTAAAAAGTATGAATTGCCCAATGCCGACAAGGCTACGGGAAGAGAATAAATTTCTCGCCAACCCTATCTACTGAGAGTAAAAAGTATGAATTACCCAATGTCGACAAGACTACTGGAAGAGAATAAATTTCTCTCCAACTCCATCATACTGGGGGTAAAAAGTATGAATTACCCAATACCGACAAGGCTACGAGAAGAGAATAAATTTCTCACCAGCCCCTTCATGTTGGGGGTAAAAGTATGAATTACCTGACGCCGAAAAGGCTACAGGAAGAGAATAAATTTCTCGCCAACCCCATAATTTTGGGGGTAAAAAGTATGAATTACCCAACGCCGACAAGGCTATGGGAAGAGAATAAATTTCTCGCCAACCCCTTCATGCTGGGGGTAAAAGTATGAATTACCCAACGCCAACAAGGCTACGGGAAGAGAATAAATTTCTTGCCAACCCCATCATACTAGGGGTAAAAAATATGAATTGCCCAATGCCGACAAGGCTACGGGAAGAGAATAAATTTCTCGCCAACCCCTTCATGCTGAGGGTAAAAGTATGAATTACCCAACGCTGACAAGGTTACGGGAAGAGAATAAATTTCTCGCCAACCCAATCATACTGGAGGTAAAAAGTATGAATTACCCAACGCCGACAAGACTACGGGAAGAGGATAAATTTCTCGCCAACCCCATCATACTGGGGTAAAAAGTATAAATTGCCCAATGCCGATAAGGCTACGGGAAGAGAATAAATTTCTCGCCAACCCCATCATACTAGGGGTAAAAAGTATGAATTACCCAACGCCGATAAGATTACGGGAAGAGAATAAATTTCTCGCTAACCCCTTCATGCTGGGGGTAAAAGTATGAATTACCTGACGCCGACAAGGTTACGGGAAGAGAATAAATTTCTCGCCAACCCTATCATACTGGGGGTAAAAAGTATGAATTAACCAACGCCGACAAGGCTACAGGAAGATAATAAATTTCTCGCCAACCCCTTCATGCTAGGGGTAAAAGTATGAATTACCTAACGCCGACAAAGTTACGGGAAGAGAATAAATTTCTCGCCAACCCCATCATACTAGGGGTAAAAGTATGAATTACCCAACGCTGCTAAGGCAAAGGAAAGAGGAAAAGTTTGACATTTAAGCCCAAACAAAATTCTCGACAACTCTCCATGCTGAGGGGAAGAGCATGGCTAGCCTAATTCAAACGGTAGTTGGTAAAGGCTAATCAAATCCGTTGATAACTGGAGGTTTACTAAAAATCACATGACAAATTTGTCACGACAGTATCCTTATTCGAATATAAGGATACATCGTTGCCCAACGCCGCTAAGGCAAAGGGAAGAGGAAAAGTTTGGTACTTGAGCCCAAACGAAACTCTCGACAGCTCACCATGCTGAGGGGAATAGCATGGCTAGCCCAACTCAAACGGTAGTTGGTAAAGGCTAATCAAATCCGTTGATAGCTGGGGTTTGCTAAAACCCTAATCAGATAAATCTCTTGTCACGTTAAGATTTCACCTCTGACAACAAAACTTTTCTTGTTATTTTTCTCCAGCAGAGCAAGTGACACTCCAAAATATTTGTCAAGTTAAAATCATACCTCTAACATCATAATCAAATGAGATAAAATCCGATTAAATCTCCTATCATGTTAAGGTTTTATCTCTGACAGAAAAGAAAACTTACATTTGATCAAGTCCGATATTACAGTTTCTGATGAACTTGTTTTTGATATCGTTAAATTAAAAAATTACCTCTGACGAAAATCATCTCCCTATCAAGTTAACAGTTAGCTTTGATAGTCCGATTCCAAGGCTAAATACGTTAACCGTCACCTCTATTTAGTCAGCTTGTTTCTATCACGACCAGATCCTCTGAATAGGTTGAGCTCCAAGACACGTTTAATATCACCTCTGTCTTTCCCTGATCCGTCATACTAGATATCACTGAACGGTTAGGATTAAAATGAGCACGTTAACATGATAGCTCTACTTGACCTAAAATAAGCATGTTAACATTATACCTCTGCTTGTCATCTAATGAGCATGTTAAAATCATACCTCTGCTTGTTATTGAATAATTGAATATGTTAACAGTTATCTCTATCTACCAAATCCTTTAAAACGTCTGATAGCCAAAATTAAAGAATCTAAAGTATTTCGAAATTCAGTATGGCTAAATACAGAACTTCAAAAACTTTGGAGGGGGTTATGTAAACATCTAAAAAAGTAATAAATAAAAATTAATTAATTAATTTAAATAAAAAAAAATGGACGCGGACACCTGCGGGAGAATTCCCGCGGGGGGCACCCGCGGGAATCTCCCGTGGGTGCACCAGCAAGAATTTTCCCGCGGGCACTCGCGAGAGCGATCCCGCGGGTGCCATCCACGGGAGCAATCTCGCGGGTAGGCACCCGCGGGAGCGTTTCCGCAGGTGCCAACCCGCAGGTTGTTTTCCGTCTATTTCCGTTTATTTGTTTCACTGATATTCCGTGATCCGATTTTTCAGGAAGGATGGAGCCGGATTTCGAGCTTCTTCGGTCTATAAAAGACAGGAGTTGAGTCCAGAGAAGGGACTTTTGGGACGATTTTAGGCGAGCTCGTAAAATCAAGGAGCGAAGGAGAGCCATCCCCTTCCCGGTCAGATGGTCAACGGAGTGCACCAGCGAGACTCCATCGCTACCCAAACCCACATAAAAAAAGAGAATAAATTAATATTCCCGTTCTTATTATTTCTCGATATTTTTTGTAATTCTCAATTTTCTCTTGTAATCAAATAATTTTTCAATGGGAGGAGAAATCCAATTTTCGGGCATACAGCAACAAATTGAGTTGTATCAGGCCCGAGTCTCGCAAGCGTTCAATAAGAACGTTAAACTTTCAAGTAAGGAGACTTGGTTCTACTTATTAAAAGGCCAATGGTTATGACCTACAAAACTAAGGGTAAATTTGAGCCCAAGTGGGAAGGACCATTCATCGTAGATATGGTATACTCTAGTGGAGCTTATCGCTTAATGAACCAGAATGGTGACAGAATGATGATGCCGATCAATGATAAATTTTTGAAAAAGTATTATACATAAAAAAAACTGTCACATTTGGTTCTTATCCCTAAAAGTATAACCATCCATGTTCAAGATACGCATGTGAGCACTTGAACTTTTTTATCACATTAAGGTATGTGCAATTAGGTGTCTCTGTCTAAGTCAATGATCCTAACCTGATCATTCTGGTGTATGCAATTAAACGTCTTCACCAAACCATCAGCTTGCTCTATTGAAGAGCTTTACCGAGATCAATAATCTTGACCCAGTCATTCTGGTATCAGCAATCTAAGTTACGCAAATGAGCCTTGGACTGTTTTTACCAAAACTTTGAACTACTTACGTCAACATTTGTTGTGCAAGAAAAGTTTGTAGCCAATAGATAGAAGAATCAAAAGAATTATCTTTATTCATGAATTGAAAGAATATGGATAAAGTTGCCAAAAGAATTCAAAAATTGTTGAGTTCCTTTATTACAATAAATGAACAAAATATATATGTATGAATAGAAGGGAAAAGAAGAAAACAAGAAAGTTAATGTTCTCCCAGAAGTTTCAACTTATTCGTCGTCTCATCAATAACTCGATGACGAGTTTCTTCTATTGAATGTTGAGCCTGCCGATGCAAATCATCGTCATTTATAGCAAGTTGCTGGGTCAACCACTGACAAGCTTCTTCGATAGAACGGCTCCTCATCATGCCCTCTTGTTCGAGTTGTCCTTGCTGAAGGATCAACTCTTATCGCCTCTTCACAGATTCCCTTAGCCGAGACTTGCTGGCTTCTAAAATAGCCTGAACTTTGGCGATGGTCTCCCGGGCTCTGAGGATGGCTGCCTGACTTCCTTCGATCTCGAAATCCACCATTTCTAGCTCTCTGAGGATTGACTCTTGACTGGCTCGTAGTTCTGCTAACTCCCGAGACCAGTCGTCCTCTTGTTACCTCAACTCCTCCTGACGAGCTGTCAGCTCTACTCGAAACCGCGCCAATTCAATTTTGGTGATCGCTTTCACATCCGCTTGGCGAACTATGTTTAGCGTTTGCACCTGCTCTTCTAAAGCTTCTAGGCGGGCTCAATAAGGAGCTACTCGGTCATGTCTCCCAATCAATTCAATATTATCCAGATAACTGGCCAACATTGGGCGCCCAAGCTCAAGGAAATCCCTTCTATCTAAGATGATCCCAATACGTCTCCTTAATAGCTGCATGAAATCATTGACATGGTGTTGGTAGTGAAAATTTCTAAAAAAAAGAGAGAATTTTCCACAACAGAATGCGGAGCTAATAAGTTAGCTCCGCACCTGGATATTTTAGCCCCGCGTATAAGTGAAACGCGGAGCTAATCAATAGCTCCGCGTTTTGGTTTTCTGGCTCCGCGTTAACTCCGCGTGAGCAGATTTAATTAGAATTCTAAATTGATTGAGATTAAGATTTGGGTTTATCCAAATACCCAAATTAAGTCCAATCATAACTCTAAAATGAAGATATTTGATTGGAATCCTTGATGAATACAAATTCTATTTAGATAGAAACTCTCATATTGACCTAACGCTATAAATATCCCTTTGAAGAAGCCTTAGGGATCTTTTCGGAGTATACAGAGAGTTCACGTTACGCGTGAGAGCCTTGAATTAGTGAGGATCAGCAGAGAAGTTCAAGAAGAGTCGGCCATCATCTTCAAGAGAGGAGACCGTCGTCATCAGATAGTCAAAAGGAACTACTAGTTAGATCCCATCGCCACATAGATCCCACGATTTATTGTAAAAGAGAGCGATAATCTATAAATCATCTCGTTTGTTCTTTCTATTGTTCACTTTCGTTGTAATTAAGCTATTTCAATGGAAGGAAAGCAAATTTCTGCTGCGAGCAAACTGGCAACCACAGTGGGATACATCTCTTTCACCAAAGAAGAGATCGTGGTACAATCTGACGTCGAGAGGATCGGATCCGACGTGAACATGCTAGTCGTGGAGATCGACTAGCAGAAGTACGAGGAGTATTTCTCCTCTGAGTCAGGTAACCTGACCGAAATGCGATGCTATCATCGCGTGCGCTCCAATACCCGAGGATCGGGTAATCGGGTATCCACCAATAAACGGGGACCCTTGGAGACCACGACCATAGAGCCGTCATTTGGGCAGGAAACCATAACAGAGGATGGCCTCTTTACTGTCGAAGAAAGCTTGAAAACTGGATTGACCAGAACCCAACTCCGAAATAGAAATGAGAGAGCTAGGCGGAAGGCCCTAATTTCACAAAACGCGAGGCTAATTTCACAAAACGCGAGGCTACAGTCCTTTGCAAACTGGCTCGCGTTAATCATAAAACCAGCCAATATCGCGATAAACGCGAAGCTACAGCTTGTGATAAACGCAAGATTTCTGACACTCGCGTTAATCGCGAGGAAAAATTTCTTTAAAGCCAGCGTGTGATTCTCCACGCGAGGCTACTACTGAGCTTAGCGATAAATGCGAAACCAGTAAGACTTGAGGTAACCACAAGATTTCTGACACTCGTGCAGATAAAATTTTCCTAAAGCCAGCATGTGATTCTTCACGCGAGGCTAATATTGTGCTTAGTGATAAACGCGAAGCCAGTAATACTTGCATGAATTGCAAGACTCCTTACCTTCACGTAAATCAGAAAAAGGAGTGGAAAATTTGTGTTAATAGCAAAAATTGCATTAAACGCGAAGTTATGACTTGGTTAATCGCAAAAATAAGCCAGCTTGTAGGAATTTTCTTCCACGCGAGGCTAATATTTCAGAAAATTAACTTCTGCAAGAACGCCAAGCCAGCGTAAAACGCGAGGCTAGCGTAGCAAAATGCGGAGCTATTTTTTAACCCCGCAACGCAAAACGCAGAGCTAATTCTCAGCTCCGCATTCCAAAATGCGAAGCTATCTCTCAGCTCCGTGTAAATCAACCTGAATACAAAATCAGGGTTGGTCAAACCAATATGAGACCAGAACTTGACACCAATGATTCCAAGAAGTTTCAGCAGGTTTCTGGACCCTCTCAACAGATGGATGGGCCCCACCACTCCATATCTAAAGCCACTGATCTCAGGGACTATTTAACTTAGAAAAGAAATATAAATCAAATTCAATCTGAACCTATTTGTCTCTGCCAGCAGCTGATGACAGTAGTATCTACTGTAGGGGACAGTTGTTGCTGTAGGAAGAACAGGATATCGGTGTTCGCCCGATTAACTTAGTCGGACAAAAATCCTGCTAAAAAGACAAAAACAGCTCCTCGAGAAAAAGAATGGAGAATCGTAACTTCTAACATGGTCGGAAAGGGTAAGAAGATCGTGGAGAAAGAATATGAGTCAGATGCAAATGACGAAGAACCTCATCATTTTACTAGACTTAAGTCAGGCGCTATCCTGGCCCGAAACTATAAAAAACTTGTGAAAGGTTCTTATGACGACGATAGTGACAATTCGACCATAACCTCTTCTCGTTCTTCGGCATCGTCTAAACTACAGAAATCAACATCACATATGATGGATAGATCTGATGATATCGACCAAAGGCTCGAAGCCCAAGAACAAATGATCCGAGAGCAACAAAAGACAATCGAGGATCTTAAAATGATGCTCTCAAAAGTGGTCGAAAATACCCAAAAAAATGAATGAGGAAGATAAGGAAGAAAAAGCCCACTCGACACATGAGGACGAGGATAAATATTCTTTTCATGACCCTCATGAAGAGAAAATCGAGAAATTACAAAGCCAACTCGAAGCACTAATGCACAAGAATGAGTTGAAAGAATCAGGGGTCTCAAGACCATACCCGCCTGAATGAGATTTGGCACCATACCCTGAGAAATACAAACCGCTCAAATTGGAGCCATATGACGGGAAATGATCTCTCAGTCAACATATCTACTACTTTTTGTCCCAAGCAGGGCATTTAATGGGCAATAACCCAGTAATGACCAAGGTATTTGCAAGTATCTTGCGAGGGCCTGCCTTCACTTGGTTTATGCAGTTGCCCCCAGGTACTATTAATACCTGGTTTGATGTTGAAAAATAATTTCTCGCACGTTTCTTCGAGGATGATACTGAAATTTTGGTTCATTCCCTCCTTGCAACTAAATAAGGGGAATAAGAAACGGTAAAGGATTTCATAGAGAGATTTCGGGAGAAGTTCGTGCACTGCAAACACGGAATGATCCAGAAAACTCTGGTGGAAACATGTCGCTATAATCTCAAGACGAACGTGCTCTTAAAAATGGGGGCCGTAGAGTCTAAGACTTGGAAGGATTTGTTCAAACAAAGTGAGCAAGCCGAAGACTTGATCCGTAGAGTTGAAGAATCTCGTGGAGCTCGGAATTTCGAAAACAATAGGCCCCATACACAGAACAATAACAAGAACAAGGGGAAAGCAGTGATGGCGTCAGCAGCTGCTATATAAAAAAAGAACTCTTCAAGCTCGAAGCCCCAAAATCAAAAGGGCACGAGACAGAATAGGCCCCAGGAAGAAAAGACCTATACTTTTAAGGCAGAGCAAATGCCTATACTCTTTCATCTACTCCTTAGGAAGGGAATGTTGAAACTCCCGGAGAATAGAAAACCTGAGGACGCTGGCAAAACCAACAATCCCAATTATTGTCTCTATCACAGAAATATTGGACACCCTACCAGGGACTGTTACCCTCTGAAGAACAGGATCAAGCATTGATAGAAACTGGAGTTTTGACGCTAAAAGAGGAACAGAAAAATGTCACTACTAATATGGCAATCCTAATGGTAGGAACTCATGAGTTCTCTGCAGGGGTGACCCCAATATCAGAAGGGAAATTGGTCATGAAAAATCATGACCCGCATAAAAAAGCATAGGAAGGACTTGTCCCTGTAGCTACACAAAAAGTAAAAGTCATGTGGGTCCACCCTGATCTGTTACAAGACGAACAATGGACCACCTTAAATAACTAGAGGAGAAAGTGGACTAGTAATACTATTTCTGCAAAAAATAATGGAAGAATACATAATCTCGGGAGCCTTCACAGATTCTGATGAGGAGCCCGAAGCTATGGCCACTCATCAAGATGGGGCGGGCCCTTCCGGCACTCGATCTGGTAAGCCATACCTCAATGACTACACCAGCGTAGACCCGAAAAATATATACAGGGAACTCGCGAAGCCCGCAAAACAAAAGGGGCTTCGTTTCCAGAAAAATTCTGCGAGAGACGAGGAAGCCAAGGAGGCTGCATTTAAGTTTGATATAATTGCTTAGCTAGCAAATATTCCAGCTCGGGTCACGCTTTATGAGTTGTTGTGATTGTCAAAATCAACTCGTGAAGCGTTAAGAGAGGTTTTGGCAGACTCTGAATCTTTCTTGGCTCAGATTGTCGAGCCGGCCGACGAAGAGCAGGACCCTTGCCCCGCTGTCATCAAGTGAGGCGGCAGGTCCCGCAGATTACTTTCTCTTCGGATGATATGCAGGTAAGGAATATAAAGCATAATAGGCCTTTATATTTCACCGGATATGTCAGATCAACAAAAGTGGATCGTATTCAAATCGATCCGGGGTCTGCATTAAGCGTCATTCCCAGAAGACTGATGCAGCTATTGGAAATTTTTCCCCATCGTCTGACACCGACGAATACTACAATATATGGGTTTAACGCTAATGATAGCTGTCCTCTCGGGAAGATCCGACTTCGATGTCAAATCAAAAATCTGAGAACGGAGGTTACATGCTATGTTATAGATGCAGATACGTCTTATAATATTTTATTGGGGCGACCATGGATACACGCCTATATGATAGTTCTATCGACTCTCCATCAATGTATAAAGTATTGCGATGAATAAAGAAAAGTCCGGACTTTAGTTGCAGATAGGCAGCCATTCAAAGGACTAGAAAACTACTTCACAGATGCTATGCTCTACAAGCCAGCCCATGAAGTCTCCAATAATAACTTCAACAGGCCTCAAGAGCCCGACGGAAGCGGCAATGAAGCGGATACTAAGTATGAGCCTCCCAAAGAGGATGATGGGAGTGACTATGAGATAAACCCTCACATAGATTTTAAAGTGAATTTAGATAATAATATAGCCAATGTAGTAGAGGATGAGTGGATTATTAATGAAAATATAAAATTAGTCTACGAGCCTGCTGTAGCTACAGAATCTGAGCTTTCTTGTACTTCCACCGAAGTGGATGGCCTGTCCGAACTTGAAGTTCCGACGGCATACCATTTGCCACTCAGGTCATCCCTCCTCTCTCGATCAAACATAACTAAGGGACGAGGTCAATTCTTTGAAGTACTTCCTTGACAGGTGTCCCAAAAGCCGATTGTCTTCGGTAAAGTGATTACGTCACCTAACCAATGACAAAGTAGTGAAAGTGATGAATAAACATCACCTCTATTTCACTTATATGAACAGAAATCCTGGCGAATAATAGAAAAGATGGCTTATAATTTTACCCAAAAACCTGGATTAAACTTTGAAAAAGGGCGACGAAATCTCATACTCTCGTTTAGACCAAGAGGGAAGAGCCCAGACTATTATCAGAAAACTAAAAGGGGGTTAAGCTATGAATCTACTCCTCCCTCATCACCATACAAAAACGAAGAAAGCTCTTCGGCCAACGAGGATTTACACTCACTTGATCATGAATCGGATCTAAGTACTGGCGCCTGGTTTCAATCTTTAACAGCAAATATGGTTTCAGCCACACCCAAAAGCGACGAGGAACCGATCGATGTTCAAGATGATTCATGGGCTAAACATATGGATACTCTTTGGGATTCCGCTTTGAACAGCGTGACCCGCCTACGGAAGACAAGTTAGTACAAATTAACATGGGGACGGAAGAGATTCTGAAACCCATTTTCATAAGCGACACGCTAACTCCCTCAGAAAAGGAGGAACTTATATCCCTTATCAAGGAGTATATAGACGTGTTCGCATGGAGCTATGAAGACATGCCCGGTCTTGATTCTCAAATTGCCACACACCTGCTAAATATTAAAGAAGATACCAAGCCAGTTAAACAACAGCAGAGGCATTTTCAACAGGAGTTGATGGAGGCGATAGTTGCCAAGGTTAATAAGCTCATAAAATCGAGATTTATCCATAAAGAGCAACATCCAGATTGGGTGGCTAATATAGTGCCGGTTCGTAAGAAGAACGGCAAGATCTGGATATGCATCGATTTTCAGGATCTAAACGCTGCATGCCCTAAGGATGAATTCCCACTCTCGATTACCGATGTAATGATTGATAACACCTGCAGTTATGAGAGGATGTCCTTTTTGGATGGCTTCTCAGCCTATAATCAGATCAAGATGCACCCAGACGATGAAAAGCGCACGGCTTTCAGAATGCCGCTGGGGGTGTACTGTTATACAGTAATGCCTTTTGGGTTGAAGAATGCCGGTGCCACTTACCAACGTGCGATGAGCATAATATTTAAAGAATATCTGCGCAAAACGGTAGAGTGTTATGTGGATGACCTGGCGGTCAAAAGCAAAAACAAAGACGACCATCTTCAGGATCTAAGAATAGTCTTCGATCTTATGCGAAAACATCACTTAAAGATGAACCCTGCCAAGTCTTTCATAGGGGTGTCCATCGAAAAATTCCTTGGGTTCATAGTTATCTCAGAAGGAATTTTTCTTGATCCTGAAAAAGTAAAAGCGATCAACGAGATGCCACCTCCCCGCAATCTTAAAGAGTTGAGGGGGTTACAAGGAAAACTGGTCTATATCAGGTGCTTTATCTCTAACCAATCAGGATGATGCCAGCCATTTTTCAGACTCATGAAAAGGGGGTTTCCTTTGTATGGGATGAGGCATGTCAACAAGTGTTCGACAATCTTAAAGAATACCTTACCAAACCTCCCGTCTTCATAGCACTTGTCCCCGAGCAACCATTTCTTATATATGTAAGGGCCATGGATAATGCGTTAGGAGCATTACTTGCTCAGTATAATGAGCACGACCATGAGCACACCCTTTATTACTTAAGCCGGATAATGATCGGGGCCGAGCATTGATATACTCCGATTGAAAAGGAATTTTAGCCCTAGTGTTCGCTGTTCAGAAAATGCGACACTATCTTTCAGGACAAACAATTCATGTCATATCACGGGTTAATCCCTTGAAAATCCTGATGACAAAATTAGGATCATTAAACGGCCGATTGGCAAAATGGGCATTATTGCTATCGCCATATGATATACACTTCGTTCCTCAAAAAGCGATGAAAGGACAAGCGATCGCCAATTTCCTAGCAGACCATCCAATTTGGTCCAATTCCAAACAGACGTCAGAGGTTAACACAACTAGCAAAGAACAAGCATGGCAGATGTTCTTTGAGGGTGCCGCCAGACGGTTTGCTGCTGGAGTGGGGGTTGTAATGATATCCCCATATAAACACATACTGTCTAATGGTTACTCATTGACAGAGCCGTGTACAAACAATGTGGCGGAATACAACGCGCTCATTATTGGCTTAAAAACGGCTCTGCAGCTGGGGGTAAACTATTTAGAGGCATATGGAGATTCTAAACTCATCGTCAACCCGATGACGGGTGAGTATGAAGTCAAACATGAAGCTCTCATCCCCTATCATAAGTTAGCTATCGAGCTGGGAGGATATTTTGAACAGTTTTATATATATCACATATCTCGGAACGAGAACGTCTATGCGGATGCCCTTGCCGCACTAGCTGCAACATTGGCAATCCCACCGGGTACAGCTAAAAGTATCACTATTGGTAGCAGAGAACTTCTCCATCCGGATACTGTCTTCCAAACCAGGGAAGTATGCCGGACAGGCTTGACTCTGGAACCCCGTGATTGGCGATTTATGACTTATATGGGATGCTGCTAGAGAATCCAAAGGAAGCCGCCTCGATAAAAAGGAAGGCCCAGAGATTTTACTATGATCATACGCTTCAAACTTTATACAGAAAGTCAAATGACGGTCTCCTGCTACGCTGCATATCAAAGACAGAAGCAGATAAAGTGCTGAGAGAAATACATGATGGAGTGTGTGGAGCTCATCAGCCCGGCCCAAAACTCGGGGACCGCATAAGAAGACTAGGATATTACTGGCCGAAGATGTTTACAAATGCAATGACATACGCTAAACGGTGCCATGAGTGTCAAGTACACGCTAATTTTATTCATCAACCCTAGAGTACTTGCACAGTACCGTTGCTAGTTGACCATTTGAGGCATGGGGAATGGATATTGTGGGGCCGATAACTTCCCCGTCATCCAGGGGACATCGGTTTATTCTTGACCAATTACTTTTTAAAATGGGCCGAAGCTGTGCCTATGAGAGAGGTAAAGACAACAGATGTTATCAAATTCATTAAACATCATGTCATTTACCGCTTCGGCGTTCCCCAAAGAATCATTCACGATAATGGACCGCAATTCATCAGCCAGGGGTTCTCAAGATTCTGTGATAAGTTCAGAATCAAAGATGTTACTTCAACGCCGTATAACCCTGCGACAAATGGATTGGCCGAAACTCTCAACAAGACAATTATTAAACTCCTTCGAAAGTTTGTCTTCTCCAACAAACAAGACTGGGATGAAAAGCTGGGAGAATGTTTGTGGGCTTATCGCACCACCATTCGCACCCCGACAAAAGCTACCCCGTTTTCCTTAGTTTATGGGAGTGAGGCCATCTTGCCTCTTGAAGTCCAGATACTATCATTAAGAGTGGCCTTAGCCACAAAGATGACAACAGGAGAGCGTCATCAACAAAGATTGCGAGAACTAGAAGTGTTGGATGAAAAACGTCTCCGGGCTCAACAACAAACTGAGTTGTATCAAGCCCGAATCTCTCAAACGTTCAATAAGAGCGTTAAACCAAGGACCTTTAAGCAAGGAGACTTGGTTCTGGCTATTAAGAGGCCAATGATCCTAACCCACAAGACTAAGGGTAAATTTGAACCCAAGTGGGAAGGACCATTCATCGTAAAGACGGTATACTCTAGTGGAGCCTATCGCTTAATGAAGCAGAACAGTGATAGAATGATGATGCCGATCAACGGTAAATTTTTGAAGAAATACGAAGCATAAAAAAAGAAGATATTATTTACTATCACATTTGGTTCGTATCCCTAGAAGTATAACTATCCACTTATTCAAGTTACGCATATGAGCACTTGAACTTCTTTATCAAACTAAGGCATGTACAATTAGGCCCCATTGTCTAAGTTAATGATCCTGACCCGATCATCCTGGTATAAGTAGTTAAACGCTTTCACCAAACTACCATTTAGCTCTATTCAATGGACTTTACCAAGGTTAAGAATTATAACCCGGTCGGTATTAACAGTCTAAGTTACGTAGATGAGTTTTGGATTGTTTTACCAAAACGATGAGCTATTTTATGACAAGCTATTTGTTGTGCAAGAAAAATTTGTAGCCAACAGATAAAAGAATCAAAAGAATTATCTTTATTCATAAATCAAAAGAATAAAGTTACAAAAAGAATGAAATCAATAAAAGAATTCAAATAATTGTTGAAATCTTCTTATTACAAAGAATAAAAAATGAATAAATAAAGGGAGTTATGGTTCTCCCAAAAGCTTCAACTTATTTGTCGTCTCATCGATAACTCGACGACGAGTCTCCTCCACAAAGTGTTGAGCCTGCCGGCATAAATCATCGTCATTTATTGCCAATTGTTGGACCAACCGCTAATGAGATTTTTCAATAGAGTGGCTCCTTATTATGCCCTCTTGCTCGAGCTGTCCTTGTTGAAAGATCAGCTCTTCCCATTTTTTAACGGACTCTCCCAGCCGAGAGTCGCTGGCCTCTAGAATAGCTCGAGCCTTAGCAATAGTCTCTCTGGCTCTGAGAATAGCTGATTGGCTCTCCTCGATCTCGAAGTCCACCATTTATAGCCCTCTGAGGATTGATTCCTAACTGGCTTGTAGTTCTGCCAACTCCCGAGACCAGACTTCCTCTTGGCGCCTCAGCTCCTTTTGACGAGCCGTCATCTCTACTAGAAGCCGCGCCAACTCAATTGCGGTGATCGCTTCCACATCCGCTTGGCGAACTGTGTTTAGCGTATTCATCTGCTCTTCTAAAGCTTCTAAGCGAGCCCGATAGGGAGCTGCTCGGTCACGTCCTTCAATCCTCTCAATATTACCCAGATAACTGGACAACAGTGGACGTCCGAGAGCAAGAAAGTCTCTTCCGTCCAGGATCATTCCAATGCATCTTCTTAGCAGCTGCATGAAGTTGTTAATAATGTGGTTGAAGAATTCTTCAAGAGGATTAGCAGTGTCTAAGTTCAGGGCGGGCAGCGCCAAGGAAGATGTCACCAGGAAGAAGCTCGGAACCCGCGGGGTCAGTAAAGCCAGTAAAGATTTGACAGAACTGGAAACCCGAGGTGAGGTATTGTCGATACTAGAAAATCGAGCAGCCTCGCCAACAGGAGTGGATGTTGGAGTGTCCTTGCCTGAAATTCCTCCCGTAACAGAAGTAGCCTCAAAAGAGAACTTCAACAGGTCTTCAACTCTTGTTGGCAAGTGAGCAGGAGCAGGAGGGGCCACCGGTGTCTCAACAGCCACTATCGTCGACGACGTTAATATCGCTGGCTGAGGAGTAGAGGGCACACCAACCACGATAGGGAAAGTCCCCACGGAGCTAATAGGCAGAGTTGGAGACGGCAGGCTCGGGGATGGAGGAACATCCCTTGACACAGCAACAATGCCCGTCCGGTCATCACTCCCTAATTCGTCAGCTGGAGGAGTTGATGAAGGAGCAGGACATGTGGCCGGTGTGAAGTAATCTGTATCAAACTCATTGGCGGAACTACCCAGTCCACCTACTGATCCCGTGGTACAGGAATAGTCCACCAGCTCCTCGGACTCCACCCTAGTAGTCGAATGCATGGGCGAATGAAGCTGACTACCTGCATCTCAGAAAGCAAAAAGTGTCATATATATGAAAAACAAAAAGGCTAAAAAACTACGAAAATTCAAAAGAATAAAGCTATACCAGAGGATACAAGTCCTGTAGTTGGACTTGAAGGAGGAGCTGTCGCCGTCTCTAAAAGCACCCCCGTTTCGCTACCCAAAGGTTGCGTCGTAGTATGCTCGGCAGATTCTTGAGTTGGCTGAGTTGGAGCTCCAGCAGCAATGAGGACTTCGACAAGCCTGCTCTCCTCAGCCGATGCTGAGGGCAGGGTTGAGGCAAGCAGATCTGTTGCAAATTGGACTGCTGCCTCATGGGGGATTACTAGAGTCCCCCCAACCAGCTTCTTCTTCTTCTTCGCTTGTTCGCCCCTCACAGCTCCGCGGCGCTTGACAGTCGGGCTCCGGGAGCGAGTGGTGATAGGTTGGGAAGCACTTCCAACATCGCCAGCATCATTATCATCATCACCATCAGAATCGCCAGCATTTGATGGATCCGCCGTGGTACCGAGGAATTCATCCATTCCCTTCACTCGGACCCTCTTTGCCCCTCTACGGCAAGAGTAGAAGGCCTCTATCTCCTTACAGCAGCGGCGATTGATAGAGAAGTTAGGCACATCAGCGTTGGCGACGCTGTACCAGGTGCAGAAACTCAAAGCCATGCTTAAATCTGGCACCTTTTGGGGCAGTATAAACTCAGCTTCGGTTCCTCCAGCAACAAAATGGAACCAGCGCCGCGCTCCTGCGTACAGATTCCCTTCATACGCCAGCCCCTTATTCGGGTTTCCTACATAAAGCTGCGTATATTCAAATTGACGAGCAAATCTGCTCGGGATATACGGCTCTATGTAGCACATGGTGTCTTGTCTGTACACCAAGTACCCAGGTCAAATATTCAATAACCACCAGAAGGCCCCCGAAGATAAGTTGGTGAACTTGTTCGCTCCCAAAGTATCTTTGAATTTAGAGCCATACTCTCCTCCATGGAAGTCTGGGAAGCAGCGAAAAATCTCGTAGTTCTGGTGGTGACGGAGCGTTTTGCGGATTACTGACATATAGTTACTCTTCCATACAGAGCGCTCGTACTTCTCCATGAAGAACGGTTTGTCGGTCAGGCTGTAATCCGCAACACTCATCAACGACGGGCAGTGCATGACTAGCCATGCCATTAAGTATGTGTAGGGCATTTCTACCCTGGGGTTTGGTGTCTTAACCGTAGCAGTCGCTTTTGCTGCTTTACCCTTTCCAGCTTTGCCCTTATTCTTTGCTGTTGGGATGAAGTTGTTACAAAGGGCCCGGAGTCCGCTCTAGAGGTTACTAACAATTGCAGGCAAGAGTCCAAATGGTCGTCCATAGGCAAATAGAACGACTGGATAAACAACGTTCTTGGCGATAGCCTCTTTAGGCAAAGTCGGGATGACGCACCTCCTCAATCAGAGCATCAAAAAGCCTGCAAGCAGACCCCTATCTGAAATTGGGAATTGTGCTTGGTAGTGAAAGCTCTGAAAGATAGTGTCTGGATCAAAGCCCCCTTCATTAGACTCCGTTGTATAGGTCGTGGCCTCCAGCTTGGAGATACGCTCCTTTTTTTCTTCAACACTAATGGGAGGGCATCCACGAACCATAGGGAGACTCTCTTTCAGGTTGATGAAGAGGTAGTCTGCCCACTACTTATGGCCAATCCCTTGATTTCTCACTCCAGCTAGATCGGCGCAAATATGGTAATGACACATATCTCCTAATAAGTTTGATAGATGTGTTCATCCCTCGCTTTCAACATTTTCAGTTCCTCAGCCGTAGGAATATATTCCTCGTAGGGAATCTCGCCTATTGATAACCCTGACACCTCGAACATCTCATTGAGAGCGAGTCCCAGCTCACCCACTGGTGTAAAGAAGGTGCCGATTTTGGGGTTATACATCTCCAGCAGGCTAAAAAAATAGTATGAACTTTGAGATAATCCAAACTAGATGTTTCTGATGGCTTTGTACAAGCCAATTTCTTTCAAGATCTGCTCATGGGTGTCTAACACGTATTGGACGAGTCTGAACCACCACATGTTGCCCGATGAATGGATCCATCCGGGCATCCGGAAATCTTGGGCAGGGGACTGACCACCCTTGGCCAAGAACTCGCCAAGAAAGGTCTTAGCACGAGTCGGGACTTCACCAACGGGGTGCTCCTTGGTGACTCTGCTCGGAAGCAGCCCAGTGATGCATCTGCGAGGACCATCTTGAAAAGCCCTATTTGCACCAAATTTGCCGGTTGCAACTCTGTCGTATTCACGAGTTAGCTCCCATTCTAGCTCGCGATGGGAGGACAACCTTTGGAGATATACCTGAGGATAACTTCGTTCCATGTCAGGCAGGAACATCAACAGGTCACCGGTCTGAAAAAGTCATTTGCCCTCTTCTTCAAACAAAATTTCATCGGAGTACTCCATTGCGTCTCCGAAGAGGAACGCCGACTTCTCCAGCGCCTCTCGGTTCATAGCTTCAAAGGGGGCATCAGTGACGATCTCTCGTGCAGTAGCAGGGCTGTACCTGATCAACTTCTCCCTACGCTCCCTCAAGCCCGACTTGTATGCAGCAAAAACGGTGGTGAAGCGAAATTGGATTGCTGAGTCTGCACTCCCAACATAGCCAAAGTGATGCCCTTGGGAGAGTGGATCCACTGAGTAGCCAACTGCAAAAGAAGAATCAAAGAATTAGAAAAGTTCTTATAAAATCAAGAAAATTTTCTAAGTATGGAAACGCGGAGCTAAAGATAACTCCGCGCGAAATTAAGAAAATAGCCTCGCGTTTTGATAAAACGTGAGGATGACAAAAATAACTTTGCGTTTGAACACGAAGTTAAAGTAATAGTTTCACGTTTGAAAACGCGAAGCTAAATTTAACCTCGCGTATTAACGCGACGGGTAACAAAAATAACTTCGCGTGAACAAATGCGAAGATAACGCGATAACTTCATGTAGAAGGAGACCAGAAGTCTCTTCTTCTCCAAGCCATTCGGCCGGAGTACGGCGATTTCACCGGTGAAAGAAGTGATTGGCAGTTGAAACCGAGCCAAATCACTCTAAAACAGTTCTAATAGACCCAAAAGTTGGGGTTTTTACCTCGAATGGGCGCGGCTTGGGCCGGATCGTCGCTGCGGACACTGCGGTCGCTGCTTGCGCTAGCCGCCGACGTCGAGGAAGTGCGAGAGGAGGCGCAAGTCTTGGGTGTCATTGATCTTTGAGAAATCTTGGTGTAAATCGAAGAAAATAGGTAAAACTCGCTCGGGTTGCAAGGATCGTCGGTCGCCTGAGCTCTGGGTTCTAGAAATTCCTTCAGATGAGTGAGGAAGAAGAAAGAAGAGACTCTATTTAAATGAAAAAACCCGCCCCTTGGTATTCAGCGCGAGATTCGGTGCAATTACTGAGCAGTTACTCACTGAAACGAGAAGCTATTTAGCTCCACGCAAGTATACAAAACACGAAGATAATTTGGTACTCTAACTGTGCGTTCCAGTTTGAAGATTCAAAGTATTTCAAAATTTGCTAAGTTCTATGCCATTTTTGAAAACTTTGGAGGGGGTTCTGTTGGTAGTGAAAATTTCTAAAAAAAAAAATTTTTTCCACAATAGAACACAGAGCTAATAAGTTAGCTCCGCGCCTGGCTATTTTAGCCCCGCGTATAAGTGAAACGCGGGGCTAATCAATAGCTCTGCGTTTTGATTTTCTGGCTCCGCGTTAACTCCGCGTGAGCAGATTTAATCAGAATTCCAAGTTGATTGAGATTAAGATTTTGGCTTATCCAAATACCCAAATTAAGTCCAATCAGAACTCTAGACCTAAGATATTTGATTGGAATTCTTGATGAATATAAATTCTATTTAGATAGAAACTCTCATATTGACCTAAGGCTATAAATATCCCTTTGAGGAAGCCTTAGGGATCTTTTCGGAGTATACAAAGAGTTCAAGTTACGCGTGAGAGTCTTGAATTCTTGAAGATCAGCAGAGATGATCAAGAAGAGTCGGCCGTCATCTTAAGAGAGGAGACCGCCGTCGTCAGATAGTCAAAAGGAACTACTAGTTAGATCCCATCGCCACATAGATCCCACGATTTATTGTAAAAGAGAGCGATAATCTATAAATCCTCTCATTTGTTCATTCTATTGTTCACTTTCGTTGTAATTAAGCTATTTCAATGGAAGGAAAGCAAATTTCTGCTGCGAACACATGGTGATTGAAGAATTCCTCAAGAGGATCAGCAGTGTCTAAGTTGAGAACAGACAGTACTAAGAAAGATGTCACCGGGGGAGGAGTAGCTTCTGTAGGAGTTGATAAAGGGAAGCTCTTCCTTGCACCAAGTTCATGATATGTGGAGCCAGTAAAGCCAATAGGGAACTGGCTGAATTGGGAACTCGAGGAGAAGATGCACTCGTGCCAGTCATTCCAGTAGCTTGACCAACAGGGGTAGATTCTGATGGAGCACCTCCGCCTAAAACCCCTCCAGTAACAGAAGTAACTTCAAAGGAGAACTTCAAATCATCGTCATCACCAGCTGGTAAACGAGCTGGAGCAGTTGGGGCAAGAGGGGCAATGGGGTCTCTACAACCATAATTGTTGATGGCGTGAATATAGCCGGTTGAGGAGCTGAGAGCGCGCCAACAACAACAGGGAAAGTGTCATCAGAACACACAGCCGGTGTTGGAGATTGAAGACATGGGGATGGAGGAACTTCTCTGGCTGTTGCGGTGGTAGTTTTTGTCCTGTCATCACTTCCCAACTCATTAACTGGGGAAGTTGAGACAGAAGTAGAATGCACGGTTGGCATAAAATAGCCTACGCCGAACTCCTCAGCAGAACTATCCAGTCCGCCCACTGAGCCAGCGGTGCCTGAGTAGTCAACCAGCTCCTCGGACTCCACTCTGGTAGTCGAATGCATAGGCGAATGAAGCTGACTACTTGGATCTCAAAAGTAGACAAAAGCATTACACATATATAAAAGAATAAAAAGTTAAAATATAAAATTGAAGACTAGAATCATACCAATAGATATAAGTCCCGTAGTTGGACTTGAGGGAGGAGCTGTGGCCGTCTCTAGTAGCACACTCGTTTCGCTGCCTAGAAGTTGCATCGTAGTGTGTTCGGCAGATTCCATAGTCAGCGGGATCGGGGCCTTGGTAGCACTTGAGGTTTCAGCGGGCCTGCTTTCTTCTGCCGGTGCTGTTGGCAGAGTTGAAGCAGGAAGGTCCATGGCAAACTGGACCGCTACTTCTTCGGGAATCACCAGGGTCTCCCCAGCCAGCTTCTTCTTCTTTCGAGCTGGTTCGCCTCTAGTGGACCCACGACGATTTATGGTTGGGCTTCGGGAACGAGTGGTGGCAGGTTGAGGAGCACCTCCAACACCAGCGTTATCATCGCTGCCAGCGTCGTCATCATCAGAATCGCCTACATCGGATGGTTCAGCTGTTATATCAAGGAATTCGTCCATCCCTTTAACTCTAACTCTCTTAGCCCCTTTGCGGTGAGAGAAGAATGCTTCAATCTTTTTGCAACAGTTGTGGTTGATGGAGAAATTGGGTATATCAACGTTGGTAATGCTGTACTATGTACAAAAACTGAGTGCCATGCTCAGCTCTGGCGACTTCCGGGGCAGTGTAAATTCGGCTCCGATCCCTCCGGCAACAAAATGGAACTAGCCTCGCGGTCCCACGTACAAGTTTTCTTCATATGCCAGCCCCTTATTTGGATTCCCTACATAGAGTTGCGTATATCCGAATTGATGAGCAAAATGGCTTGGACTATACGGCTTTATGTAGCACATGGTGTCTTGCCGATACACCAAGTGCCCAGGACGAATATTAAGGAGCTACCAGAATGCCCCCGAGGATAGGTTGGTGAAGTTATCTGCTCTCAAAATATCCTTAAATTTTTACCCATACTCTCCTTCGAGGAAATATGGAAAGCAGCGGAAGATTTCATAGTTCTGATGATGGCGGAGTGTCTTCTGAATTATGGATATATAGTGACTCTTTCATGTGGAGTGCTCATACATCTCCACAAAGAATGTCTTGTCAATTGGACTATACTCTGCAGCACTCATTAAAGAGGGGCAGTGCATGACAAGCTATGCCATCGATAGGTGTAGGGCATCTTCACCCATGGACTTGGCATTTTCACCGTTGCCGTTCCTTTACGCTCTTTCCTTCGGCACCTTTTCTCTTGCCTTCCTCCGCAGGGACGAATCCATTGCATAATGCCCGAAGCCCGCTTTGGAGATTGCTTACTATGGCTGGCAGAAGTCCAAAGGGTCGTCCATACGCCAGTAGTACCGCAGGGTAGACTACATTTATGGCAATTGCTTCCTTGGGCAATGAGGGGATGACACACCTCTTTAGCCATAGTATTAGAAAACTAGCAAGTAGACCCTTGTCTGAAATAGGGAACTGGGCCTGGAAATGGAAGCTCTGGAAGACTGTCTCAGGATTGAATTCTCCTTCGTTTGATTCAGTAGTATAAGTGGTAGCCTCCAGTTCTACAACACTCCGCTTAAGTTCATCAATGCTGACAGGCTTGAGTCCGCAAACCATGGACAAACTCTCTTTCAGGTTCAAGAAGATGTAGTCGGCCCATTTCTTGTAGCTGATGCGGTGTGGCACATCATCTCCCAATATGTGCTGTAGATGCACTCGTCCCTCACCTTTAGCATGTTCAGCTCCTCGGCGGTAAGAATATATTCTTTGTAGGGAACCTCACCCATAGATAGGCACGACACCTCGTACATCTCGTGGAGAGCAAGTCCCAATTCATCCACTAGTGTAAAGAAAGTGCTGGTCTTAGGGTTGTACATCTCCAGAAGGCTAAAAAGATGGTACGAGCTCTGAGGCAACCCAAATTGGACGTTCCTAATGGCCCTGTATAGACCAATCTCCTTCAGGGTTTCTCATGCGTGTCCAGCACATATTTAACGAGACGGAACCACCACATGTTATCCGATGAGTGAATCCATCCGGGCATCCTGAAGTCCTTGGCGGGGTATTGACCACCCTTGGCCATGAATTCACTCAGGAAGGTCTTTGCCCGAGTAGGGACCTCTCCAACTGGGTGCTACTTGGTAACTCTATCCGGAAGGGAGCCCAGTGACACACCTGGTGGGGCCATCTTGGTAAGCCCCACTTGCGCTGAATTTACCAGTCGCAACTCCATCATAATCCCGAGTGAGTTCCAAGTCTAACTCACGTCAGGAAGATAACCTCTGGAGGTATACCAGAGGGTAGTTGCGTTCCATGTCAGGCAGGAATATCAGCAAATCGCCAGCCTAGTAGAGCCATTTGCTCTCTTCCTCAAAAAGAATCTCATCCGAGTGCTCTATGGCATCACCAAAAAGGAATGCTGGCTTTTCCAGGGCTTCCCGGTTCATGGCTTCAAAAGGAGCACCGGTAATGATCTCCCTTACAGTTGCAGAGCTCTACCTGATCAATTTTTCTCTGCGCTCTCTTAGACCGGGCTTGAAGGCAGGGAGGTCAGTGGTGAAACAGAATTGGGTCACCAGGTCTGCACCCCCAGCGAACCCGAAGTGGTGCCTATGAGAGAGAGGGTCCACTGAGTATCCAACTGCAAGAAGAAGGAAATAAAGTTAGAAGAAATTCTAAGAAGAAAATTTTCTAAGTATAAAAACGCAGAGCTAGAAAATAACTTTGCATGATGAAAAGAATAACTTTGCGTTAAGATAAAACGCGAAGCTAATAGCTTCGCGTCAAGCTAAAATGCGAAGTTAAGAGAATAACTTCGCATCAAGACAAAACGCGAAGCTAAGAGAATAACTTTGCGTCAAGACAAAACGTGAAACTAGGAGAATAACTTCGCGTTTAGACAAAACGCGAAGTTAAACCCATAACTTCGAGTAAAAAATGCGAAAGTCAAAAGCAACTTCGCATAATGTGTTAAAAACCAAAATGCGAAGTTATAATGCGATGCTTCGCGTAAAAGAAGACCAGAGGTCTCTTCTCCTCCAAACTATTTCGTCGGAGTACGGCGATGATTTCACCAGCAAAGATGATAATTAGCCAGTCAAAACTGAGCCAAATCTCCCTCATGAAGTTCTAAAAGCTCTAAAATTAAGGATTTTTATCTCCAATAGGGGCGGCATAGGCCACGCCGCTGCTATGGCCGCTGCTTGTGCCGGCCGCCAATAGTGAGGAGGCGCGCGACGCCGTACTCTTCTTGGGTGCCATTGCTCTTGAAGAAATCGATGGAAAGTTCACGAAAATCAACGAAAAATCGCTCGGGTTGGTCGCCTGATCGCCTGAGCTCTGGGTTCTTGAAAATTCTTCGAATGAGTGAAGAATGAGGAAGTAGAAGACTCTATTTAAATGAAAAAACTCGCCCCTTGGTATTCAGCGCGACAATCGGAGAGGTTGCTCAGTGAAACGCGAGGTTATTAGCTTCGCATATTGAATGTAAATGCGAAGATAACTTGGTATTTATTAACTCTGCGTTCAAATTTGAAGATCCAAAGTTTTTTAAAATTTGCTAAGTTTTAAGCCATTTTGAAAACTTTGGAGGGAGTTCTGTTGGTAGTAAAAATTTCTAAGTAAAAAGGAATTTTCCACACAGAACGAGGAGCTAGCTCCGTAGCTTCGCGTTTGGCTATCTTAGCCTCGCGTTTGAGTAAAACGCGGAGCTAATCTATAGTTCCACATTCTGATGATTCTAGCTCTGCATTAATTCCACGTGAGCAGATTTCATTAGAATTCCAAATTGATTGTGATTGAGATTTGGGCTTATCCTTGATGAACACAACTACTTTCCATTCTTGTCAATTGGAAACTCTCATATTGACCTAAAATTATAAAAACTCTCTTGAAGAAGCCTTTGGGGATCTTTGGAAGTTTTGGTAAAGTTCAAGTTATGCATTAGAGCCTTGAACCTATCAAGACTAGCAGAGAAGATTAAGAGTCGGCCGCCATGTTCGTCAAGAAAGAAGACTTCCACGTCAAGATTGTCAAAAGGAGCTACTCGATAGATCCCATCACCACATAGAGTCTACTTTTTATTGTAAAAGAGAGAGATAAGTTATAAATCCTCTCGTTTGTTTTCTTTTATTCACTTTCATTGTAATTAAGCTATTTTAATGGAAGGAAGTAAGGATTTTGCTGAGAACACAAGTTGATTGAAAAGATTTTTGTTAACAGGCTGAAGAAGTTGATTGCAAACGAAGGGTTGTTTATGAGTCTTAAGGTCGATATGGAGAGGGCTTGGTATTGAAGAGGTTTGGTTTTTAAGAATAATTTGTTTATTGGATTATGGGCTGTGTTAGCGAACTATTTTTTGCTACTCTTATTAATGGCTCACCTAGAGAGTGGTTTTTGTCGACAATGGACTTGTGCCAGGGGTATCCTTTGTCACTGTACTTATTTATTCTTGTCTCGGAAGTGTTATCTAGAGCATTGAAATATGAGGAGAGGATGGGTAATTGATGGGTGCTTGATGAGTATTATATATTGTATTTTTCTCCCATACTTCATCTATTTTTGTATATAAATATTTTCTTTAGCCCTAGGATGTAGATGAAGTTAGTTTAGTAGATCTAACATGGATTTATCTCATCTTCTTCCTAAAAAGAAATAAAGTTATAATTTTTCTATAAAGAAATAAAAAATAGAGTTCACAAATCATAATTCTTTGATAGATTATGTTTAATTAATATTTTGATATTCTATGCTTAGATGAAGTTTGGAATTCTTATTCTTTATTTATTTTTAGAATTATCAATAAAGATTTTCTTATAAATAAATTGACTTAAATAAACTTGTAAATCTGATTTTTTTGATAGGTTATACTTAAGTTCGGTCTTTTGATAGCCTATGCTTAGATTAGGATTTGAAGTTTATTCTTTTCTTTTGTTTATGAGATTTTCTACTTGATATGATTTATTTTTAAGAAATGTGTTATCTTTGATGGTCTATATTTGCACATTACTTGATAGGTCATACTTAGGGGCACTTGATTAAAATCAAATTAAAAAGATCACCTTTTTAATATGTTACTTAACTGTGCATAATTAAAAAGATAGGAAGAAAGCGATAATTTATTGTTAGACTATTATTCTAATTGATTCGAAATCCTAGGCTAATATCTAGAATTTAAAACTCATCCTTCCAACTTAGAATCCTTTGTTAATCCACTAGAACTAAAGAAATAGTAAGAATCACAAAACACCTGAGATTTCTGTGGGACGACCTGTATAGCGCTACAACTAACACTGTACACTTGCAGTAATTTATCACATCAAGTTTTTGGCGTCGTTGTCGGGGATCGACTGTGTTTTTCTTTCTTTTTCTAAAGTTTTACGGGTTAACAGTGTGTGTTGGGTGTGCAAGGACCAGATATTACAGATACAGGAAGAGAAAAAGAATTAAGAAAGCTCTAGAATTGCATAGCAGAAACCAGAGAGTCAAACTCTCTGGTTTGACCGCCAATTAGCGGCCAGAGCTGCTATTTAGCAGCCATAGAGGTATCTACGAAACCAAACTTTTCTCCAGTTCTGAAATTTTGGTCCTTGGTTCTGTAAAAAAATATTAAAAAAATAATTTAGGAACAGTAGGAATCACATTTTTATTTGATCATATCCATTCCACTGTTTTCCTCTCCACCACACCCCACTTCTTGCATACACTCACGGTCGCTGGTTCATGCCACATTGGACTCATGATCAATTTGGTCGACTTGTGAGATCAAATTTGTTCATGGGGGACAAGATAGACCAGCCGATCCCAATCCTTCAGGATCGATATTACCCGTTGCGCATATCACTTCCATCATGCATAAAACTTCCACATGCAATGGGTAATCACTATGAGTTGATGCCGTAATACATTAGTATACTTCCTAAATTCACTGATTCTAACTCAGAGGATGCATTTCTCTTTATCAGTGAATTTCAGGAAGTATGCGTGATGATAAAACTGCAGCACTTATCGGAGGACGCAATTAAGCTCTGCTTCATCCCTTTGCACTTAAGAATAGTGCCAAGAAATGGTTGTATAGTATGCCTACTGATTCAATCACTACTTGGGATGAATTCATTACGGTGTTTCTTAAGAAGTATTATCCCACGCATAAGACGGTAAGGATACGAAATCAAATCAATCAATTCCGTCAAATGTCGGGAGAACTCTTCTGGAAATACTTGGAACGGTTCAAGGATCTTTTAGCTCAGTGCCCCCACCATGCGATAGAAAAGTGGCGTTAGTGTCAAATCATGTACGAAGGACTCAATTACACATCCAAAACTCTTTTTGAGGCCATGTGTCAGGAAGAGTTCATGAGGAAAAACGACGATGAAGCATGGGACTTTCTTGAGGACATATCGTGGAAGACTTTGCTGAGAAGTCCAGTGCATTAACTTTTGCACATAAGAGTGGGATCCACAGCGTCAACAGCTCTATAGCTGCCGAAGCTAAGAATGCAGCTCTTATGAGGAGAATTGAGACATTGGAGACCACTCGTGCTCCACAGGTAGGTCAGGTAAATCAAATACAAGTTTCCATATACTTTAATTGCGGAACTCCGAATTATGTTATGGAGGAGTGTCCATTATTAACGAATCTCATGGGTCCCACACTTGAACAGGCTAACGCCTTGTATCAACAACCCGTGAACAATTCTTACGCTCCTAAATACAATCGTGGCTGGAGGAACCTTCCAAATCTATCATGGGGTCAAGGGCAATATCAGGGGGGGCCCTAACCCTAACATGCAGCCTCTAACCAATGGTTAGTTTCCAAGACCAAATATGGGTGCTTATCAACACCAAAATGCATCAAATTATGGGAACAACCAGAATAGACCACCTACACAAAACCACTCACATCCACAACAGGGGTCTAATAATGAATAAGAAAAGTGACTTCAGTCACTTGAGAAGCACGTAGAAAATCTTCTCAAGTCTCATTCCAAGTTTGGCACGTATATGTCCAATCTTGACACACACATGCAAAATCTTATGAAAGTATCAACTGATTTTATTCAAAGTACAGGTCAGCAATTGCTCATGAACTCTCAATCTATTAAGAATGTAGAGCAGCATGTTGGACAATTAGCGAGTCAAATGAGTGAACGTGGTCAGGGTACATTTCCAAGTCAAACCGTAACGAACCCTAATGCCAGTTTCTCAAACTTCAATCAGTCGCATGTCCACCAATGCAATGCCATTCACACACTCAGATCTGGCAAGCAAGTGGACAATAATGTAACCATGTCCCTTGATCCTACTCCTACTATTTCGCAGGCTACACCATCTCTTCCACCCCTTTTTCCACGACCATCTCCATCGCCTCAATTACCGTCACATGATCATTTGGAAGAACTTGTTCCTGAGCCGAAAGCACTATATCCCAATCGGCTTAGGAAGCCTTTACCGCAAGTAGAAAAGATTCTTGAAATATTTCAGTATGTGAAGATTAATATTCTACTTCTTGACATTATACAATAGGTTCCTACTTATACTAAGTTCCTCAAGAATTTGTGTACTAAGAAACGAGTAAGAAACATTCCTGAGAAAGTTTTTCTTACTGCAAATATATCGCAAATCCTCTCTAACTCCTTACCTATCAAATACAAAGATTCAGGTTCCCCTACAATCTCATGCACCATTGGGAATACTACATTTGATAGAGCGTTACTTGATTTAGAAACAGTGCCAACTTGCTTTCTTACACTATTTATTAGCAACTGAGGTTAGGAAAACTTCAACCTACTAAGATCACATTACAGTTAGCTGATCATTCGATCAAGATACCACTTGGTATAGTTGAAGATGTGCTTATTAAGGTCGGCGAGTTTATCTTTCCTGTAGACTTCATTGTCTTAGAAACTGAGCCGATCTCCAATCCACGGAATTAAATTTTTGTTATCTTGGGTAGACCATTCCTTACAACATTAATTGATTGCAGGAGTGGCCTCATGAAGTTATCGTTTGGGAATATGACTGTGGCATTGAATGTATTCAATATGGATGAGCACACAACAAGCTCCCTCATTGAGGTCAATATGATTTATAATTTGCACTCTCATTTGACCTCTTACACTGATGATGAACCCTCATTTGAGCAAATGTTTAAATATGAGCTCATATTATTAGATGAATTAGCACATACTGATTCTATGTATGATGATACTTGTGTAAGTGTGCCATTGATTTATGAGCAAACTTTTGAGGATTTATTTGCGGAGGAGTTCGTATTACTTTGTGAGTTAGAAGAGCCACCACCACATTCACTTGATCCTATAGCACTCTTCTCACCTCACGATATTTCTACATGATGCTTGTTACTAACGATGATTGATAGGTTTATAATAAAGAATTCTTTAACCCAATTGCTAATGCTTACATGTGGACAAAGAAAAAGCAAGAGCGGCATAAGCTACATATAGGTAATTTCGTGACTTATAGGAGATTGATGAGATATAATAATGCACCTACTTCACATTTAAAATGCACACACTATGAAAGTGGGAAGCGATCGAGAGGTCGTAACCGCTTTTCATGTATTGATAGGGTGATGATATTGAGATCGTAACTTTTACAACTCTCATTATTTGTATAATAGTTTTCATATTTATTTTACCACACTTGGTTTGTGTATGAGGGCATACACGAGTTTAGGTGTAGGGGAGTGGGTTCGGATATTTTTTTGTGTTTTTCTAAGATTTTAGTTTTTTCAGAGTTTTTATTTTATTTTTCAGATGATTTTTGGGTTTCTTTATTTTACACTTTGGGTAGTTTTTAGGGTAACTAACTGAAAAAAATTTAAAAAAACTGAAAAAAATAAAAAAAAAATTAACAACAAATTTATGCATTTTTAACAATAGATCAACCTAATTACAGATAAAGGAACAAATTTAGATTTGAAATTGGATAGAAGAGTAGATTGGATGATACATTTTGAATTTTATGAAAAAGATTAAAATTCGAAAAATAAATACTGCTAACAGTAGTTTTGAGGCAAGTATACATCTATTTTTTGCTTCACAATAGTTTATTAGGTTAAAGATAAATATGATAACGAATGAGTAAATCTTTTCTTTAAACAAAAAAAAGTGAATAAAATAATGGGGTGAGCCTGGTATTAAGCCAATAGTCTCGAGAATGATAAAATGATGGGTGCACTTGGTATTAAGGCAATAGTCTCAAGAGTGAAAAAAGAGTATGATCCAAGTAATCGGGAACTTTGCGCCTAAGTAAGCTGGAATATTCGCATGAAAGGTGAAATATTCTAAAAAAAGGAAAAAAAGAAAATAGTATGAACCAAGTAATTGGGTACGTTGCGCCTAAGCAAGCGTGAATTAAAGATGAAATATTCTTAAAAAAGAAAAAAATTGTTATGAAAGAGGAGATGAATCATGAGTTAGAGTTGGAGTCCAAAACCGAAGTAGACTATCACACGTGCATGTAGATGTATAGGAGCCAATAGATTATCTGTTAGTAGGTATTGAAAAATAGTATTTAAATTTTTGATTAAAATAATAAGTGTATTTGATATGACACTCAATTTGAAAATTGATAATCTAAATGCGTTCTTGAGTTTGTATATTAGTGAGATTAATTGATGAAAATATTATAAAAATAAGATTTTTCTTTTTATTGTATAAAATTTTTATTTTTCTTAATTTTTTGTTATCCTTATTTTTTTATTCCTTAATTTATTTTCTTCATGAATTTTGTGGGTATATTCACTGCAAACCCTCACGAGACAACACTCGTTCACTGGGTAACCTAGGGGTTTAAAGGCTTGTTGCACGTGCTAAGTGCAATCGCGATTCCTGCAAAAGTGAGTTAAGATTTTTTTTTTCTTTTTAGGTTTAAGTTTTGCTCGAGGACTAGCAAAAGATAGGTGTGGGGGTGTGATGAGTATCATATATTGTATTTTTCCTCCCATATTTTATCTATTTTTGTATATAAATAAATACTACTCGGGTATTTTTAGTGTCTTTTCAGGTAATCTTATTCATACAAGGAAACGACATAAAATCATAATTGGAGTAGGAAATTAAAGTCCGAAAAGTTTCTAAAGTGGGCGAGACTACAAGATTAAATTACTGCAAGGAGTCAAAGTCAAATACAGTCAAACAAATCAAGAGAACAAGACAAGAGACTCGTACAGAAGAAAATCCAGAGCAATTTTCCATGCTTTAGCCACCAATTAGCGGTTTTCCCCGCCAAATAGCGGCCAAGAGATGGACTTACAGGCTGGGTTTTCATCGAGGGCTTTGATGTAATTTTGTAGTTTTTCAGTTCTATTAGAATTAAGGTTTGATTTTCGAAACCTATATATTGGCCGTATCCTTGTATTCTAAAAAATCCTGTAGTTTTTGTACTTATTTTTTTCATTAATAAAATTAGGATTTTGCTGAAGGGGTGACGGCCACAATACCATACTCTAGAGGTAAGCCATTGCTTTTAATTCTTTATTTGCTTTTTAGATAGAGTTAATTATTTTCTAGTATAGATTTATTCGCTTTCTAGATTAGATTTTATTGTGTTCATGAATAAAAATTCGATTTTGCTTATTAGAAATATGGATAGCTAATTTTTTTAGCCCTAGGATGTAGATGAAGTTAGTTTAATAGATCTATCATGGATTTATCTCATCTTCTTCTTAAAATGAAATGAAGTTATGATTTTTCTATAAATAAATAAAAGATAGAGTTCACAAATCATAATTCTTTGATAGATTATGTTTAATTAATATTTTGATAATCTATGCTTAGATGAAGCTTGGAATTCTTATTCTTTGTTTATTTTTAGAATTATCAATAAATATTTTCTTATAAATAAATTGACTTGAATAAACTTGTAAATCTGATTTTTTTGATAGGTTATACTTACATTCGGTCTTTTGATAGCCTATACGTAAATTATGATTTGAAGTTTATTTCTTTTCTTTGGTTTATGAGATTTTCTACTTGATATGATTTGTTTTCAAGAAATGTGTTATTTTTGATAGTCTATAGTTGCACATCACTTGATAAGTCATACTTAGGGGCACTTGATTAAAATCAAATTAAAAAGCTCACCTTTTTAATATATTACTTAACCGTGCATAATTAAAAAAATAGATAGAAAGAGATAATTTATTATTCGGCTATTATTCTAATGGATTCGAAATCTTAAGCTAATCTTTAGAATTTAAAACTCATCCTTCCAACTTAGAATTCTTTGTTAATCCACTAGAACTAAAGAAATAGTAAGAATCGCAAAACACCTGAGATCTTTGTTGGACGACATGTATAGTGTTACTGCCACTGTATGCTTGCAGTAATTTATCACATCAGTGCTAGTATTGATAATGTTGGATATTCGGTGACACATCTCTTATTTTTGTGACTGGTTTATTGTGATCGAGCAACTTTGCCTGAACCAAGACCCTGCGACGAGTTATAGAGCAATATTATATAGTGAGTGGTCAGTTTATAAATTACAGCAAGTTTGCAGTTTACTTTGGTAAAGGGGTTGATGTGAGAATTTGTCGGAGAATATCTAGATTTTTATCGATTAAGTCTAATACTATGCCTTTTAAGTATTTGGGCATCTTTATTGGTAATAAATGAGTTTCTCTGAGATACTTTGATGGCATACTTTCCACAGTCAGAACTAAGTTGAATGATTGGAAGAGTAATTTACTATTTCTAGCAGCATGGAAAATGTTGCTCCCGTCAGTTCAGTCAAAATTGTTGAGATTTATGCTTGCTAACAGTTTCCGTGCTACTCCAGTCAGTCCTAACAGCATTGCCGAGGTTTATGCTTGCTAATAGCTGGGTTCCAAAGGCCATCCTTGACAGTCTTAATAAGAAGTTTCATTGTTTCTTATGGGGTAAGAGTGATGGGTCACGGGGTTTGCCTTTTGTTTGTTGGTCTCGGATCTGTCGGTTTCATAAGGAGGGGGTTTCGGGATACAGCAATTGGACATCTTACAGAAGATTTTCCATATTTAAGCACCTGGCGAAATATTTTGATGGATCATGTTCCCTTTGGACAAGGATCCTTGCTTCATTGGAAATGTGATGAAGCAGTGGTAGATCGTCCATTGATGACTAGATGTATATAATTGATATAATTAGATAATAATAAATACATTTTGTTATTCAAATGTTGCCATCCATTATAACAGTAGGAACCGGTGGGCTTTGTGCACGGATCCGCTAGGCATATGTCGAAACATCGGAAATGTTCTCGAAAGCCTATCAATGGTCATAGATATAATGTTAACCTGACCATAGTCAATCAAGTTTCGACTCGTCGGAAGCCACTATTAGTGCTTCCTGAGGAACTTTCCATTAATTGGCATTATTAAATGTTTCATTGTCTTATTTGACTAGAGGGTATGCTCCACTATGTAGACCCTCTCCACTACAAATAGCCCTTCCCATTGGACAGTGAATTTCCCTTCGTACTAGTGTCTCATGACCATGGGTTGCCTCTGTTGGGCCAAACTGTTGTCTACAAGCAAATTAAATAATAATTACAAGTAAACCAAATGGAAAAATAAATTAAGGACCAAAAGAGCAAATAAGAAAATACATCAAATTTACATAGAAAACCCTTCAACATAAAGAAAAAAAACTACAGGGCAACTCCGAGATACATCTACTATAATAAAATAAAGTTTAAAATACTCAAGTTTATACCCAAAACTTGAGTTCAAGAAAATTAGAAATCCACAATATCAATTTTCTGAGAAAAATTATATCACTACAAACTCCATAATTTAACGAAATCTAAACTACACTGAGATCCCCAATCTGAATATTACAATCCGCAGTTGATGAAGCACTCAGGAAACCTTCTCAGAGAAAATCCAATTTGCTCCCATGAAGATTGAAAGAAAATTATAAAAAAATTCTTCTCTTTTTTCTTCTTGTCTTCTTCTTTTTCTCCTTCCCCTACACGCTGCTTTCCTCTTGGCTTGCGGCTGAAAAAAGGTGAAAGATAGCAGCCCTTCTTTCTTCTATTTATATAAATCTTATTACTCTAGTTTGATTTGTTTTAGGAAAATCAAATCATGAGACCCTAGTTTGAATTGTTTTAGGAAAATCAAACCATGGACCCAGCCCATGTGGCCTCTTATGGGCTGGACACCCACAACAATCTCCCCACTAGCCCACTAAAGAAGGAGACTAACTTCTAACAAATTAGTTAGAATCTATATCGGCCAGATCGACACAAAGCTCAAGCTTCCTTTGGTCACAACTTTTGTCATCATATCTTCCGGAATCCTCTCAGTATGAATCCTTTTCAACAGTAGCAATTGTTCTGCCATTGTTCGTTGTAGTTAATAGTATCACACATCAATGCGTTTCGTCCGTGAATGATAAGTAGCGTTCTTGAACAAGTCTATCGCGCTTTGACTGTTACAATAAAGTACAAACCTATCTTGTTTCAAATCCAAATCTTGAAGAAATAGTTTCATCCAAAACATTTCTTTTCCTGCTTCAGCTACTGCAATATATTCAGCCTCCATTGTAAATAAGGCAATATACTTTTACAACCTAGACTATCAAGATACAGCTCTCCCTGCAAAAATAAATAAGAACCCTAAACTAAATTTTCTACCATCAAGGTCACCTGCCATATTTGCATCTGCATAAGCCTCAAAAATTGGTTCTGAACCTCCAAAAGTTAAACACATCTTGGATCTACCTCTTAAGTATCTGAATATCCATTTTACTACCTCCCAGTGATACTTACCAGGATTAACAAGAAATATACTGACTACCCCGACTACATGAGCTATGTCTGACCGTGTACAAAACATAACATGCATCAAACTCCTGACCACAGAGGAGTAAGTTATAGTTGCTATGCTTTTTTTTTTTCCTTCCTTCGTTGATGGACAAGTTTTCTTATTAAGTTTGAGGTGACCACCAGGTGGTATCCCAACAGATTTAGTATTCTTCATGTTAAATCTCTCCAGTACTTGTTCTATATACTTCTCCTGCAATAGCCCTAACTTCTTAGTTTTCTTATCATGACGAATATGCATCCCCAAAATCTACTGTGCTGACCAAGATCCTTCATGTTAAATAACTTGGACAAATCTGCCTTCAAACTACGAATCAACTGAATATCTTATCCCAACATGTCATCTATATATAGTAGAAGAATAATGAAGTTATCACCATAGAATTATTTGACATACACTCAATGATTTGCCTGTATCTGCATATAACCATGATCCACTATGAAATAGTCAAACTTCTTATGCCATTACCTCAGAGCCTACTTCATCCCATAAAGTCTCTTTTTCAACTTGCAAACTATATGCTCATTTCCTTTGACTTCAAAACCCTTTGGCTAAACTGTGTAGATTTTTTCCTCCAAATCGCCATGGAGAAAGGTAGTCTTCACATCTAATTGCTCAAGCTCAATATTCAAATTGGCTGCCAAACCCAAAAACAATCGAATGTAAGTCATATTGACAACTGGAAAAAATAATTCATTGAATTCAATGCCATTCTTCTGGCCAAAGCTTCTCACAACCAATCAAGATTTATATTTCACTATTTTCCCCCATCTTTCTTCAACTTAAACACCCATTTATTTTTCAACGCCTTTTGCCTTTAGGAAGCTCCACTAACTCATAATTATATTCTTCTGCAAAGAATTTATCTCTTCCCGTATAAGCTTTACCAAGTTCTGCTTATCCTCATGAGATCACACTTCCTGAATACTTTCTAGTTCCCTCTCATTAGTTAAAAAACTATAATTTGATTCATGATACCTAGTTGATGGTCGATGCTCCCTGGTAGACCTTCTAACTTGAGGTACCGATAGAGTAGGTTGCTCCTCCTACTCAACATCCATTACATTATCTTCCTCAACCACTGTTGGCTCATCAGTATGTTTATCAACATGCTTCTCTCCCTCTTGAGTAGCATATTTAGAGACAAAGAGACAAGTGTAAGGTCAGTAACACCTTCAACAACACGTCTTATACTCTCAGATTTCTTGAAATATGTTATGTTCTGATTTTCATGAAAAACCGCATCTCTACTTCTAATGATCTTCTTCTTTTTCGGATCTCATAGCTTGTAGCCAAATTCTACATCCCCACAGCCAATAAAAATACAAGGACTAGTTTTATTATCAAACTTCAATTGTTGTTCCTTACGCACATGTGCATTTGCCTTACACCTAAACGCCATCAAGTGAGAATACGAACATCCTTCCATGCCCATACCTTTTCTGGAATCTCAAAACCCAAAGAAATTGATGGAAATTGGTTGATTATGTAGCACACAGTACGAACAGTTTCACCCTAGAATAACTTAGGCAGACCAGCCATCCTTAATATACTTCTGACCTTTTCGATGATGGTGCGATTCATTCTCTTTACCACACTATTATGCTGTGTAGTACCAGAAATTATTTTCTCATATCTAGTACCATGCTCTGAGTAGTAGTCTTCAAATACATTGGACGTGTATTTTTCTCTGTTGTCAGTCCGAAGATGCTTCAAATCCTTGCCAGTTTCCCATTCTATCATGACATGAAACTTCTTAAAGTACTGAAAATCTTAGTCTTTTAATCTCAAACAAAATACCCATTACTTTTTTAAAGCATCATCAATAAAAGTAAGAAAATACTTATTATCATCTAAAGACATAGGACTACATATATCAAAATAAACCAAATCCAACATATTAGGTTTTCTACTAGAGGACTCTTGAAAAGAGACTCTATGTTGTTTACCAAGTAAACAAAAATCACAAGAATTGAGTGGCGTATCTTTGGCAAGAGGAATGAGAGATTTTCTTGACAAACTCTGCAATCCCTTCTCACTTATGTAAACCAGCCGCTTGTGCCACAAGTTTGGTATAGAATTATCTTCTGCTGCATTTACTGCTTCATTACACACCTTTACATGTGTCTTGTAAAGTGTGTGATAAATTTTCCTCTAGTAAAAACGTTAGATCCCTCGTAAATTTTCATCATTCGTTGCCAAAATAGCTTTCATACCCAGCTACATCAAAGATATATGTAGATAGCAAATTCAGGCACATGTCTAACATATATCACACGTTCTTCAATGTCAAGATGCTTCCAACATCTATCCATAGACAAATATCATCAATTCCTACTATGTCGGCATGATTATATTACCCATCTTACTTTGTCAAAGTTACCTAGTTTGTACAAAGTAAATAGCTCCCTCTTTGGAATGACATGGGAGGAAGCCGCTGAGTCAACTACCCATTGAACAAACAGTCTGCAACTTGACAACACGGCTCTTCTTCAGCAAAAAAAACTACCACTGTCGCATGCTCATCTTTCGTACAAGCTGTGGTATTCTGATCAGTCTTCTTATTCTTCTTTTGTTTCAATTTTTTTCTAAGCCTTGCAGTGTCTCCTTATATGACTTTTCTTATCATAAAATTATCTACAATAAGAGCTTGTGCATTATCTTTTCCCATATTCTTTCTTCTTATCTCTTTATTAAACAAGCTATCTTTAACCATACTGAGCTGTAACACACCTTCCGGAGTAGAACTACTAAGTAACGCCATTAAAGTCTCCCAACTATCAGGCAAAAAACTCAAAAGTAATAGCACTTGCAACTTATCATCTATCACTATCTTCATTGTAATCAACTGATTCACCAAGTCTTGAAAATCACGTAAATGCTTGGCAACAGAATTTTCCTCTTTCAACTTCAAATTCACAAGATTTCTAATTGCAAAAGTTTTATTGTGAGATGTCTTCCTCTCATAGAGATGCTCCAATTTCTTCCATAGATTTTGGATATTTATCTCTTGGGATACATGGTGGAACACACTGAG